>OX401411.1:17845993-18281418 GCA_947846245.1 Cerastoderma edule | reverse complement strand
CTAAAATTACAACCCAATTGGCCTTAAATAATTCAGCCAACCGTTACCAGTTCTTTAGATTAAACATATAGTCATTCAATCTTTTTTGTAGGCAGGTATTTTTTTGTAAATTCACATACAAGATGGGCAATTTAAATATACAATTCTATCTTATATAGTTCTGCAAGAATACACAAGCATGTATCACAAAATCTTCATTTTCCTATAATCATATGAATATATGAACGTATGTAAATGTTGAAAAGAAAGAGTCTCCATCTTCTTGAAATATTTTCCGAAATAGAATGACAAGATTACGTAAGCGCGGAACGTGATCCCTAATATACATTGCTCTAAAAACGTAGGTTGCAAGATTAAAAATATTTGATTGTTAACAGAAGAGAAAACTCAGTCGTACAAAACAAATTACAATGCAAAACTAACTCATAGAAATGAACCAAAATTAAATTATATTTAATAATATATTCTTCTTTCTGCATCTGCTTCTCACGTGTACACTGATGATAACGTTAATTGACACATATGTCATTGTAGCATCCTGATTGAAATTATAACAAAACCTTTACTAAAGTCGTTCTCAAACTCTACCAGGCGCCAAACGAAGTTGGACTTTGGTCTTGAGAAAAGTTACTCAGTTATCGTTTTTGTTGTATAAAAGTATCAGTGATATTGTTTTATCCATACATTTAACTTGAACGAAGTTTACGTGAAATTAGCGGATGGATTCATTATCACAAGCCTTTGTATGAGGGTCTTCCTTTTTTCTGTACTTGACCTTAACTCGGATGATCCAAGCTGTAACTGTGTGAATGAAATATCTACGTCTGGATCAATCGGACAATACTTGACCTCAACTATACATGCACTATATTATGGTTTATGGAATGCCAATACCAAAATAATCACTAAATAAGTTGTACAGTGAACGTATTTATTGAAGTGTAATGTTTATGTCATGGTTTAAAATCTTGATGAAAACTTATTTAGACGCAATTACAGCAGGCGATCTTTCATACGGCAATTATTTTGTCATGACGTCTTTTATGTCAATTTGCGTTATAAGATTTCGATATTTTTGGTTTTGGTTTATTCATATCGAAATGACGAATATAGCTATAATGACTGTGTAATAGGTGTTTCCGTGTTTTACTGGTCCCTTAATGACTGTGAAATAATAATTTTCGTGTCAGTCTGGTCACGTGATGACCATTGAACAAGAGGTGCTGTGGCTAATTCGATATTTGATGAATTAATTTCTTCACAATTATTGCTTTGCTTTTCAAATGCGTTTTTGGTTGTAGCTGTACATCTCTCTATCACGGGTCCTTCTTCATCAGCTTCCTTTGCCCTTCCTTTTTCTTTGTCAAAATACCGCCTTTTGAAAATGATGACCACAATTATAATTAAAAAAACAATAGACATGACAACTGCAACTGTTATGCCAGTTCCAATCTCTTTTTGTTCGTTCAGCTCCTTCTTCCTAACACAATGCGGTTTCTCCATGAGGCCATCATAACAACTTATGTTTGTTGATCCCTGTTTTTGGTAACCCTCTTTACAATCCCAGTTTAGTGGTTTACCATGTTTCACAAATTTCTTGTTAAATAGATTATTGTAAGATAGTCCTTCTTTGCTGTCAATGTCAACCCAACAGTCACAAAAGCATCCTATATCTTGGTTATCCCATTTGTTGTTCTCACAAAACGCAGTTCCAGAACCAACTACTGTTACAGAGACATTGGCAGATTTGTCACGACAGAGCAGAGAAAGGATAAAACCATCTTTTGTCGTAGCAATGTCACGGATGCACTTTGACTTTAAGCTAGGGTGGGTGCCACAGGAGGAAACCTTACATTGAGGACGAGTTCTCCAAATTCCGTCTGACTTGCAGGTCACTGTTGGAGAACCAATGAGATTATATCCTTTATTGCATGATATTCGAATCTCACTTCCGAAGTGGTTCAAAACGTCGTCTGAGTTATTCCGTAACACCTCACCATTGGGGACGCTTCCAAAGGCTTGACAACTTACTGGATCGCATGTAGGCGGGGCTTCAGGTCTCCAGTTTCTATCCGCCCCACACAGCATGGAGGGAGATCCAACAAGTGTGTAGCCATCCCGACAAGCAAATTCTAGTTCTGTGGTCACCCCATACACAGTTCTCCTAACAATCCGACCATTTCGAGGCGTTTTGATTTCTGGACAATCTCGAAGACAGGAGAAGTTACCCGTCCACTCCGATCCATGGCAATAGTAGTATGTGCTCCCAACGCCCTTGTATCCAGGATTGCAGGTAAACTCTATAGCACTGCCATCAGCAAAAGATCTGTGTTGAGTCGCATTGTTCGAGGACTCGGGGACTTGTGGTACATTTTCACATTCTCCCTTTACAACCGTTTGTACAATTAGGAAAAAGGCGAGAATGGAAACCCCTACAAAATTACAGAAATTTCACCAATCAATCACAATAAATATTTAATGAATTAACAGAATTTTATTTGCCACTTTTCATTCATGTAATTTAATTTCAATTTAAAATGGATAATTAAGGGGATGTAATAGCATGTCTTTAATAACAGAAATATTGAAAATCATATTGTAAATACAAATTCAAAATCAGACCAATTCGGAAAAGTGGCTTGCTGAATTCCTTTGAAATGATAGTCTCATAATTGCATTCGATTTTGTTCTTCAATCAAAGGAAATACATTTTCTGATTTTTCTCCATCAGGGTTGTGATACCCTAAGAGATTTTACAAGATGACCATTAGTTAAGTGAACTGCGAATCATCCTTCAAAAACCAATGATTCAGGAATTGAATACGACTTTCGTGTGACTTTTGCTTCTACATATATGTGAATTATCCCGATGTGATTACACATCTTTAGACAGTTTATATTAACCAATATACTGACAGGTGTACTTTTTTCTATCTACTCCCCCAGACACAGCTCTTTACATTATATGCCTATGTTGAAGTCAGTCTCTAGTTCCGTCCCCTACCGCAAGTTCTTAGCTTTGTCTGACGTAATCTTAAAGAGTCCGACATGGATCAAGACTTATATTAAAATGTGAAACAAGTAAATATATTAAAGTTCCTAAAAAAACGGTAAGCATATATTCACATGCAAGCAGTTCGATATTTATATATTATCCTCTTGACACCCGTCATGGTGTTGTGATCGACTCAAAGCATATACATATATTTATATGATTACATATAATCCTCCTTGAAGCCAATACACTTTATCGTGTTGTGATATATTCAAAGAATAAATGATATGATATATTTTTATGGAAGCCAATACTCTTTATCGTTTTGTGATTGATTAAAAGCATACATGATATAATATATTCTTCTGCAAGCGAATAACGTTTCATGATGTTGTGATAGATTCAAAGCATATATAATGAAATATAATCCTCTTGAGACAAATACCTTTTATCGTGTTGTTTCGATTCAAATTCGTGAAAAAATATACCACTGAAAGGATTATTCCTAAATTTTAGGGAAAAAGTAGGAATACAAAAATGAATAACATATCAGCGATGCAATCAAAGTCAGCAACGTAGGGCAGGGAACTGCAACCTCAATTCTAACAGTATATATAAAAAGTTACCATGAATCCATTACCAAACAATATCGACATTTAACCACTTTGTTGCAGATGACTCTGGAAAACATTGTGGGAAAAGGAGAAATTGCTCTTAACGAGCAATTTCTCTTTTACCCACAATGTTGTCCACCATATCAAATGATTGAATTCCATCACATTTTGAAATATCGTTTGCAAACTCTTTCAATTAGGGACAGTCGAAACTTTAGCGTTTGGGAAAGGGTTAAGACATGTGTTTAATCCATAACAGGTTTACCCTTTCGAATGGAAAACATGTCTCTGTCGTGGCGTGGTTCTCGAGAAATCTCCGTAAAGCGCAACAGCACAATAACTCCAGGCGTACCTGAAATATTCACCAATTGACTAATTACGTATCTCATATTCATTTACCTTATCGTCTTTAATTGGAAGACTTTGGATTTGATAATCTTTAATCATATGAATTTTTATTGTGCTCCAAATGTATTTCTATAAGGTAAAATAGAAAATATTTATTGGAAACATCATATCTTTGCTAGCAAGACAACGCATTTATATGTACTAGTTCAGGGATTGCCTGTTGACTTGCCCCGGTGAATCTCCTCACTCTGTGTGTCTATTGTGTAAACGGTAAACCTGAATACCAGGCTAATGCAGTGATGTATTTGTTGGGAAAGAGCCAACGTATTATTTAAGTATAATTATGTAGCTTCTAATATAATAAACGAGTTAATTTTAGAAACGGTACGTTATCTAACTCCTTGTTGATTTGAAATAGATATACTTTATTGGTACATAAGGCCGTAGGCCCATCAGTACACAAGTCATTAAAATTCGAGAGACAAACCAACTCACACTAAGCCTTAATGTAGGATAATATAGGATATAACATAAATATATTAAAATAACATTTAAAGTATTTTCTATAAATAAGAAAACATAAGCAATGTATCTCATGTAGTCTTTTATAAAATAAAGACCTACACTAGTGTTTAGTACGGATCTGGTTAATACAGGGTCATTGATCAAAAGCAACTGAAATTATACAATAAAGACACTCTAGTTGAAAGGCAGCAAAATAACAATTGTAAATCTTGAAAAAAATAGTACATTCTATTTTCTAAACCTTTAATTTTATTCCCCATATGAAAATAGAGACATGTCAAATTAGAAGGTAACAGTAGACGCTCAGACATGGCAAGTAAAAAAACATTTTCCTTTATCATAACGGGAGCAGACCATTGTGACGCAAAGACGAACTGCTAATTAGGGACAAGTTATCCTTACGTCACAGTGGTAACTATAGAGTTATATAGCAGTTGCTTCAAAGTGATGTATTTTGAAGTAAAATGTGAACGTCTTGAAATAGAGCGCGTGTTCTCTTGAGACCAAATTCTCTTTTGGAATACATAAACGCCGCGTATTTCGTTTTCAAGTTGTTTCCTGTAAAGAGTTTAAACATTCTGAATACATATGGTTGAATCGTGAGAGTGTCAATGTTTGTCTGAGACTTTTAAGCAATATTCTTAACTTGTGTTAAAGACTTAAGTGGTCGTTTTTGTAACCTTTGATGAGAAACACTCAAAGTGGTCATGTCTGAAGTAATCCTTCGGGAAGATGATTTCAAATTGTCAGAATATTTTTCAGCTTTTCGCACACCAATTAACTTAAATTGAAATTGCTTATGTTTCAAGAATGCAACTAAACCATTCCTTCTAATGAAATAATGGGACCGGTTTGAATTAAAGACCGTTAATTGAGTTTGAAATGACACTGTCTTTGTGACTATGGGTCAGTGTTACATTGGATTGTGTTTTATGGCGAGTTTTAGTCATAAAGCGGCGGTCAGTGAATCTAGCCCAAGCCTAGTACTGGTGCATTCAGGAAAGCCGTTCCAAACTGAAAAATGTAGGTACGACACTGACAAAGAGGACCCATGTGGGACCTGTGTCAGTCAATGACTCTAATCTCATCTAAATCTTATCTCTGACCTTGATAATGTACATATGACAAAGATTTAATGTCGCATTTACTTGATAAAAAAGTCAGAGATAATCAACAGCCGAGTTGGGTCTCGAATTCAGAAATCGTGGATAATCCGAGTTGATATCAACTTTACTAATGAGGACTGGCGTGTAACAGGAAGGAAAAATAGTTTTTATTGTATTTATTTTTCTCACAGTTGTTTATTGAGCCGCCTTCACCAGGTGTTGGAATTTGCATTTATGAAGGGAAGTGTAAGGCAATGGTAGAATAAGAACTTTAAAATCAATACAATCACTTTATATCATAGTTATGGCTTATGAAACTCGGTGGGAAGTAGAAATCAATACAGTGAAGCTGTCAACATCTGTAATATGTTTTCCTGGTGTTTGAACCGAGCTATTGAACAACATATCCTTAACAGACAGTTGATAAATGGTGCATATGGCTGACATTATACTGAACGAGAGGAGACTAAATTATTGGGACTTTACCCAAAGATATACAAAATCAAACAGTGGACGCAATAGATAATTCAGTCTGTTTTCTTCTTAACTAACGCCCTACTTAACGTCATTGTTGTCTGGCTTTGAGTCATTGACTGACTTACGTATAAACACAATAGTTTAAAGGTAAGACAAGACAAAAAATGTCACACTCGCTTTGTTAAACATAAGAAAGAATATTTGGCAAAAATGGTTCACATTAGGTCACTCTATACCTGTTCTGCTTAACAATGGACTGAACTATGAAATTCACATTGGTAGCACTATATCATATACAAGCAGACACTAATTAAGTTCATTTCATTTTAAGTTTGAAACGGTTATCTTTTCAAACCATTATGACAATTGTTCAAAATTTAAAATTCGGCTCTTATAGATGTTGTCTCCAAGCGACAGGATTCTGGCAGCATTATAAAGCCTAATGCTGGCAAACAACCTCTTAAATCAAATTGAAATAAAACCTGGTATGGGGAACGATTATCATCAGTTCATCTTATTCTTATGTGATATGTGTCATTACACCTTGCCCTTGTACTGTTTAGAAAAAGAAACAGTAGATACTGTTGTTGTTGTTGTTGTTGTTGTTGTTGTTGTTTCGTCATAGGTAAGCACCTATGTATTTAATAATATAAGATAACACTATTCCTAAACAAAGTTGTTCTAAATATGCAGAACTTAAAAGATTGGATAAAAGTTTTGAGATGATGAAATATGCAATATTGATCAGTTGTGCGGGACCAATCAGAACGCATCGGTTTATCCAATGAAAACACCTCTGACATAATAAGGAAGCTGCTGTATTGCCTTTTGAAGGGCTACATTCATTGCTTTATTATTCCTAAATGTAGATTGTAAATGTTATACCTAAAAAGTCATTTAATTTGATTAAGAAAACAGGTATAAATCACAACTTATAATTTTATCATTATGATTTAAAATGACATAGAACTACTTAACGTGGACACACCCAGGAAACGTGTTATTCTTCTTCTTCCATTATTGTACCTTGTCCACTCTGGAACATTATCGTACATGAATTAGCCGGGACATATGTAACCAGGTCAACTTTTGGTAGTAATACTTGCCAGGTAAAAGTCATCAAGTAATACTTTGGTAATGGGATGTTTTCTCATGCTTTATGTATTTCTTGACTTGTACATGTTTCTTATGTTTTGTTTTAATCTTGAGTTACACATGAGTCTCAATCATATAATGTAGTTAGTGCGAACAAGCCTATTTAAACCTTTGTCCAAGAAGAAAGTTTTAGCATTCCAAATTATTAATGAAAAGGATAGTTACGTTATTATTTAATACTTGATAAGTTTAGAGTTGATTGTAATTCATAAGAAGATAATTGTGCACTAGCGTTACTGGCCTGTGAGTTAAAAGAGGGTTAACGTCTTGGTGTTCAGTTCCTCAAACTGATACCGAGTTGTTTTGTTATTGGACGTCGACATTCCGTGTTGGATTGTGGCGTTCCGGAATACATTGTATTATGCTAATAGAAGCGTCCTGTTATGATTGAAACCCCAGTAACCGTGGTAACATTGGTGCCCAACGTGAAATACAGATACGCTCCTAACCAACATCCAACGCTTGTGACGAACGTGAAATACAGATACGCTTCTAACTAACACCTGGACAACGCTTGTGACGAACGTGAAATACAGATACGCTTCTAACTAACACCTGGACAACGCTTGTGACGAACGTGAATTACATATACGCTTCTAACCAACATTCTATGCTTGTGACGAACTCTATCGTGAACTACATCTACATCTACGATTTCAACAATCTTTCAACATGAATTCAAGATATGCTTGAGTGGTACTTGCTTTCAAAAACTTTCCAAACATCGATTCCAGCTACACCTACAGAACTTTTAAACGTTTTTTCCGCGGGTGATGTGCGACAACTGATCCGAGACGACCGATGGCAGAACTTTTTGTTTTTAAACAATTATGACAGACATGGACATACGTTTTAAGTGATAGTGTTGTGTCCCAGTGTCTTTGATTTTTCCCTTTTGATGTCTGCGTGAGTAACCACTTTGAGAGATTTTGTAGTAAGAGAGATTTTTTTTCACTTTGCATTTAATATGGTGATGGCTTGGTTAAGGGCTACTTTTCTCACAACACATTCCAATAAATCTATTTCACTTTAATAATCATTTTTGATCTAAAACATTAAACAATAAGTATTTGTTGCCATTCTCCGGAAGTTTAATTTGATATCTTTTTATTTTTGATAATTTTGGAAATTACACGGAGAAGTTCATCGCTGATTCAGTCTGCTGCAGTTAAGACTCTGCTTCTATTACTTCGCTTTTATAGCCTGTAGTGATTAAGTGTTTTTTTCTGTAAATTTGGGTATTTGACTTAGCTGAATTTATTATGCTTCATTGTAGATAGTGTTTTCAGAATTAGATATTTTTTACATAGTCCTATGTTGTAGGTATTTACTGTAATGTGTATGACCTTGACCTTTTCAGCTGACCTTGTATTGTAAACTAGTATTGTTGCTTAGTTGATTTAACTTGGACAATCTGCTATTAAATATTTTGGATTATTAATTTACTTTGACAACGTTGTGACAAAACGGTACTTTATCGATTCTATCTTTAGAATATTGGAAATTCATTTCTAGTTGATTTGAACTTTGTTAACACTTGGTGAACGCTTGATGAAACATTGTGACAAAACAGACTATGCTATAAATATACTTAGTTCTAAACATAGACTTAGACAAATACTTTTGATAGTGTGTTTACATTTCAAAAGTATTGTTGATTTTGGTTTACATTTAAGAATTATCGACATTGTGTTTGAAAAAATAGTTGAAATGTGTTTGATTTAATTGGTTTAATCAAATAGATTTACAATTAAAGTTTGAAAAGAATTGGCATTTGAAAATAAATTAAAATTTAATTTATTTTTTGAACTTTATTTATTGTTGATTCAATATTTTTTTTTCGCATGCTAGACAATACCATATGATTCAACTTAGCGCATAAACGGTTTACTTAAAACTTGGATAACGCGATACCGTATTATCTCTGATGAACGGCCATTACTCGGAACTTTTGATTTTTCTGAAGATTTCAACACTTGTATATACAGATTAACTTCATTGTTTTGAAGATTGAAAATTATTTTAAAGGTTTTCATGATTATTTTCAGATTTGATTTGTGAATTTGATTTACTGTGAGACATTTATAGCTGTTGTATTATAATAATGCCGTTATGCCATATACTGTATAGTGTTGTAAGCGAATCTTTACAGGATTACTGTGAATCTCGCATTGTGTGCACTTGTAGCACATATTAGAATTAGTGATTGGGATTTCGACAAGTTATCACTGTGACACACTAGTATTTAGTTTTATCGGGTCAACACTTTGACATTTGGAAGTTGACATGTCTTCTTAGGATGATCAATTTTCCTTGGAGGAGGATAAGAAGGATGAGGATACAGGAGGATTTTCTTAGGATGAACTTAATTTTATAGCAGCAATACGTACTATAGGATTTCAGCCAACACGTGGAACAATGAATGATGTGAAGAAGCTCTCGCTTATGGTTGAGAGTATGGATAGAAAGAAAGGAGTTATCCAGGGAGTGGACCCCTCTAGCACCGTTGGATGAAAAGAACGAAGGGACGATAGTATTTAGCCTTCCTACATCCTCGGAGCTAAGTAGGCACTATGGATTAGATGCTCATATACCTTCACATACATCAGCACAATTTGGATTGGGACATCAAGTGCCTCCACCTACGTTACCACCTGGAATTGGACATCATTATATGCCTCCACAACCGACAATGACCACTCTTCATGGGTATCCAAAATCTTCCATCTTTTTTGGAGAGGAGAAGTTAGTTGGGGTACTTTTAGATATGAAGGTAATGCTATTCTTTTAAGAAAGAATTGTTCTCATGATCAGATCTTGTTTGGCATGTGTCGTGCACTAAAGGGAAGTGCAGGGGATAAAGTAAGACGGCTAGGCCCCATAGCATCTTTTCAAACAGTGATGGAAAAACTAGAGAGTGCTTATGGCACAGTGGAAATAAAGGAAAGTGTGATGGGAAAGTTCTACACATGTGAACAAAACGACAACGAATCTGTGGAAGAGTAAGCTTCTCGTCTGGAAGAACTGTTTGATAAAGCAGTTGAACTTAATGCAATTCGTCCTTTAGACACAGCCATATTGAAGCAGGTGTTCCACTCAGGACTTAGAAAAAACATGAAGCATATGTCAACCTACCAGTGTGATATGATGGACAATTTTGATGAGTTCAAAAGTGAACTCCGGGGACTACAAGCATATCTTAATGGCAGTCCGGAGAGGAAACCCTGTAAGCCTGTTGTACTACAGGATAAGAAAGACACAGACTCGGAACTCAAACAGCTTTTAAAGAACATAAGTGACAGGATTGAGAAACTTGAGATCACAGGATGGTGAACAGTCCTATGGCAACAGGAATCAAAGGAATGGTTGGTGTGGCAAAGGAAATGGATCAAGACAGAGTTGGAACAGATCTGAAGATCCGAAGGCAGAAGATACGTTTTCACCTGTTTGTTTTATTTGCGATCAGAAAGGCCATGTACAAACGAAATGCCCTACAATCTTAGCACAGTTAGTCTGCTTTAAATGCAAGCGGAAAGGTCGTCATCCTAAGGATTGCCCAAAAGAGTAAGTGCTCATATTGTAGGATCGGATATGGGCACTGAACCTTTTGAACAAAAAGATCCGAAAATTGAACTTGTTGGAAAGACAAATGAGGTCATGCTCAACATAAGCAACAAACCAACACGAGCCTTATTGGATACGGGAAGCTGTGTTAGAATTATATCTGATTCTTACTGTCGGAATAACTTCAGTAATATTGACCTCCAACCTGTTGAAATTATCCTTCACATCAAGTGTGCTGATGGAGAAAAGCTACCATACACAGGTTACATCGAGGCTGAGATTTATGTTGACCAAGGCTTACCAATTCCAAGCCTTTGAATTGTCTTCTTTTAGTGACACCGGATACTGATTATTCAATTAGAACTCCAGTTATTTCAGGAACTAATGTTTTAAATGCCATTAACATCAGGGAAAGAGAACTGAGGAAGAATGGGAATAGACTCGCAATAGTGAGAAGTGCCTCTTGTAAAAGAATTACCATTAATCCAAATCAGTCAATTCAGATACAGGGATATACAGATAAGGAAATTAATTACCCTTCTACAGCTGCGATCATTCAAGAAAGAAGAAATGAATCGCAAATACCTTCGTCGATCGGCATTGCTCCTGCAGTCATTCAATATGATCATGGTCAGAGATGTGAGCTCCAAAAAACTCTTTCAAACTTAACAACGACTCCAGTCACCATTCAATCGAAAGCAGTTATTTGTGAGATACAACCAGTTAAAGTTGCAGATGAAGTATTCGAACATATCGAACAAGACGTTAAACGTGGAGAAACTGTGGATTCACTTAACATTGACGAAGCTGGTATACTTAATCCAGAACAAGGTAATAATCTTTTAGACCTTCTTCAAAAATATAAAGACATATTTTCAATTGACGACACAGATATTGGCATATGCAATAGGATAAGACATAGAATAGACCTGATAACAGATATTCCTTTTAAACAGAGACACCGAAGAATTTCATCATCTATGATAGACGAGATACGTCAGCATATCGAGCAAATACTTACCGCTGGAGTTATAAGGCCATCAAAATCTCCATATACAGAAAATGTTGTTTTATTTAGAAAGGAATGCAAACTCAGACTTTGTGTTAATTATCGCCAGCTAAACAGCATTTCTGTAAAGGACTCGTTTGCATTACCTAGGATGGAAGAAATCTTTGACTGTTTACATGGTTCCAAATATTTTCTACCATAGATATGAAGTCTGGTTATCATCAGATTGAGGTTGAGTAAAACCACAAAGAACGTACAGCCTTTACTGTTGGTTCGTTAGGATTTTACGAGTATCACTAAATGTCATTTGGATTGACCAATAGTCCAGCCACATATCAGAGAATAATGCAAGACATACTTGGCGACTATAACATGACTATCTGTCTTATCTATTTAGATGACGTCATAGTTTTAAGTGGTTCTTTTGAGCAACATTTAGAACGTCTTGATTTGATTTTAACTAAGCTTAGAGAAGCTAATCTTAAACTGGCTTCTGAGAAATGTTTTTTCTTTAAGGAGAGTGTAAACTTCCTTGGACATGTTGTCAGCGGTGATGGTCGGGAAACTGACCGAACCAAAATTGAAAAGGTGAAGAATTGGCCTGAACCTTCTAACTCTGATGAGTTTTTTTTTAGCTTTTTTTGGATACTACCGTAGGTTCATAAAGGGTTTCAGTAATATAACGCGACCATTGGCAGAGTTATTACCTCCAACAATCAAAAAGGGACAAAAGAAACATACAGTAGAATGGAAGTGGACAGAGGTAGAGCAAGAAGTGTTTGATCACTTGAAGGAAGTTTTGTCTACACCCCCAATATTGGCCTATCCCGATTTTACTCAGCCATTTGAGCTACATACAGATGCTTTGCTTAAAGCATTGGGTGCAGTATTATATCAGACCCAAGAAGGAAAAAAGAGAGTAGTCGCTTATGCTAGCAGAGCATTAAACAAAGCTGAGCAGAAATATAGTGCTTTTAAGCTTGAATTCCTCGCACTGAAATGGGCAGTGACTGAGAAATTCAGTGATTATCTTGCTTGTAGTCACTTCAATGTATTAACAGACAACAATCCTTTAACTTATGTATTGTCAAGTGCCAAGTTAGACGCAACTGGTCAGAGATGGGCATCTGTACTGGGACAATTTAACTTTGATATAAGTTACAGAGCAGGACTACAGAATGCGGATGCAGATGGTATGAGTCGTTATCCATGAGGTTGTGGAAACAGAAACCGATGAATCCAGAATAGGGATTAAGGATGTGACGGTCAAGGCCATCTGTAATGCAACAATACCAGCTTATATAGAGACACTACCCATAAAAGCTATTAACTTAGTAGATGTCATTAATGAACAAGGTCATGTATTAGCATCAAAAGAATTTAGAGAAATTAGAACAGCACAAAGGAATGATAGCCTTATTGAAAGATGGAGGATTGCTGTTATTGACCAGAAAGTTCCTTCCAAATACATGGTAAAACATGACTTGACTTTGCGAAAACAGTTCAATAATTTCAGCATCAAAAGAGGAATCCTGTTTAAAGTTTTAAAGGAAGACGAAAAGGAAATTGAACAACTTGTTGTACCAGAATGCTACTGAAAAGAAGTAATCGAAGGTTTGCATTCATACAAAGGTCACCCTGGACAGGAAAGAACAATACGCCTCATCAGAGAAAGATTTTATTGGCCAGGAGTTGGAAGTGATGTGGTACATTTCATAGAAAATTGCGATCGTTTTACTAGAAGCAAGACTTCTTTGTCTAAAGCACCTTTAGTAAATGTGCATACTTCATATCCTTTAGAGCTTGTGTGTATTGATTTTCTTACTCTTGAACCATCTAAAGGTAATATAGATAATGTACTTGTCATAACAGACCATTATACAAAGTTTGCAAAAGCTATCCCAACAAGGAATCAGACTGCCAGAACTATTACTGAAGCATTGTTTAATGACTGTATTGTTCACTTCGGTGTTCCGACTAGATTACATTCTGATCAAGGTGCAACCTTTGAAAGTGAAATAATAAGTCAACTATGTCAATTAATGGGAATGAAAAAAAAGCCATACAACACCTTATCATCCCCAGGGAAATGCTTGTCCAGAAAGGTTAAATCGTACACTTCTAAATATGCTTGGAACTTTAGATCAAGAACAGAAACAGGACTGGAAAAGATATATAAATTCCATGGTTTATTTCTATAACTGTATTCCTCATGAGACAACCAGAATTCCACCATATGAGTTTATGTTTGGTCAAAAGCCAAGACTACCCATTGATGTCTCATTTGAAGACGATTCCAATAAGACAATTATAGAATACATTGAGGCTTTACAAAAGACGATGGAAAAGACTCACCAAAGTTCAAAACCATTCAGAGAAAGCAAAGATTAAGCAGAAGAAATACTTTGATCAAAAGGCCAAAGTTGTTATACTTTCTCCAGGAGATCGAGTTCTTGTCAAGAAACTTGCGTTTGAAGGAAAACACAAGATAGAGGATCGATTTGAGAAAGAAACTTACGTTGTTGTAGAGCAATCAAGACCAGACATACATGTTTATAGGACTATATCAGAGGACTCTAAGAAAGAGAAGACTTTACATCGAAACCATTTACTTTTGATAAACAATCAATATGTTGACTTGGTAGATGATGATAGTCAGGGAAATACTGAGGAAAAAGAGGCAGAGGACAGTGACGTCACACCATTGAAAGTTGATGAATCAGATATTGAAGTGGAGAGTAGAGTTTCTGTAGCATACTGGTATGGGGACGCCCGTAGCACTGATCTAGATCATCAAGAGAACCAGAATTTGGTAATACCTGATGTATATGACAGTGAAGAGGAAAGTCTGATGGAGAATACAACATTTGACATGGACCCAGTAGATGACAAGAGAGGAGGAGAGTTAGAAAAAAAAACAAATACAAGACCATGAAGAACCAGTAGATGACACGAGAGGAGGAGAGTTAGAAGAAAACCAAGAACAAGACTATAGTGATTCAGCGAGAAGATGAAATTGGAAATGTTTCCATTGATTTAGGTATTCAGAGAAATGATACAATTTGTCTTGATGCTCGACCTAATAATTAGTCTTTTCAGAATGATACTGATGTACAAGAACCGCTTGAAGATACAAGACCGGTGCTTACCCCAAGAATTACGCGACGTTCAACAAGGGAGAAACGGAAATCAGACAGGTATGGAGATTTCCAGGCATACCAGATGCTGAGCAGACCCATAGACAGTCGACTCCAGGCTCTAGAATAGATCATGCGGTCAGGGATACTTTGCCGGATTGACAGCAGCACTGCACACAGTATCATCGCTGCCGTAATGAAGTAACCAGAACAAGTTGTACTAGGAATTGATGTTTTATCCAGTTTTTATCCAGCAATTGTTGATTAAATGTAATTGTTCTAATGACTTTGTTTCTATTAGTGCATTCTTTTAAATACTGTCCTTTGAACAAGGGGGAAGAAATGGGTAGTCTGTTGCAATAAACATATGTTTCCTGTGATAAACACTTATATACATCCAATAGCGGATAAAGTTAGGTAATATTTGAAGAGTTTTACGAGTTGTTTGGATAAGTGGTATGTATCTTATATAGGTAGATTCCCCGTAGTTTAATGTATGTATTAAGTTGCAGACTGTAGTTGTAAATTCCTTGATTTTTTAATATGTGTTATCTTGGAAAATGTCGAGACGTTATTTTAGAGTCGGGGGAAGTATGTAACCAGGTCAACTTTTGGTAGTAATACTTGCCAGGTAAAAGTCATCAAGTAATACTTTGGTAATGGGATGTTTTCTCATGCTTTATGTATTTCTTGACTTGTACATGTTTCTTATGTTTTGTTTTTATCTTGAGTTGCACATGAGTCTCAATTATATTATGTAGTTAGTGCAAACAATCCTATTTAAACCTTTGTCCAATAAGAAAGTTTTGGCATTCCAAATTATTATTGAAAAGGATAGTTACGGTATTATTTAATACTTGATAAGTTTAGAGTTGATTGTAAATTTATTAGAAGATAATTTTTGTAAGTATGCGCAGGTTGTTTATGTTCTTATTATTCGTAGTGTCAGATGCGCGGATTATTGATATTCGGTGGAATTCTCCTTTTATCACGTTGTTTTGAGTTACGCTTAATTTATGACTTTCGGAATGGCGGCATCCTCACTTTGTCTTTCTTTTCCTCACTTCTTATCTTTCTAGCATGATATTTTTGGCATATTAATATTTCTTGGCATGTTTTAATATTACATCACTAGCGTCACTGGCCTGTGAGTTGAAAGAGGGTTAACGTCTTGGTATTCAGTTCCTCAGACTGGTAAGTGAGAATGTGTTGTTTTGTAAATGTTTGTATGTGAACATGTTTTCATTGTTGTATGTAAATGTTAAATTTATTGCAAGACACTGGAACAATGATTTAGTGTTATAACATGTTAAAACATTATTGATTTCTTTTTTAAGTAATTTAGTTGAAATAATGAGTTTGAATAATGAGTTAAATAAGAGTACTGGTTTTTACAATTACTAAATAACTTTGTCTTGATGTACAAATAGTTAAATTATTTTAACAGTAACATTGAGAATGTAAATAGTTTATTTCGTGTATTTAATTGTATTGTATCATATTTCAGATACCGGGTTGTTTTGTTATTGAACGTCGACATTCCGTGTGGGATTGTGGCGTTCCGGAATACATTGGATTATGATAATAGAAGTGTCCAGTTATGATTGAGTGAAACCCCAGTAACAGTGGTAACATATAGTTATAAACGAGGTGTATTTCTCAGGTCAATGAAATTCCCGAGTAGTTACTATTGGTGCTGGACTAGTAAGTCCGCATCGCGGGGAGGGTTTTATAACCTAAGTGGAGTCAAAACAACGACCAAATGATATACGACGATAATGACTTCCTTTTATAATCACTCAGTTTTGTTGAGAGACAAAAACAAAAATGTACAGTCAGGTTTACAAAAATGATCCAAAAAAGTAGGCCAACTAATTTTGAAACCAAGGAAGTTCAGATATCCTGTTGTCTGAATATCTAAAAGAAATTTGGAGACTAACCGAAAACGAAAGAAGACAACAAATTATTTAAAGGGGAATTCCCTCTGAGGGGTATGCCTACATAATAGTAGCCACATACAATAGTTTTTTATTTGCATGTAGCAATCTATAACATTATTAATCTTTAGTGGCAGATAAGTATCAAGTATGACCCTTGGTTGTTTATAGTTAATGGCATAAGGTAAAGGTGTTGAAATCCTCTTCCAGAAACTTTACCGAGATTTCAACAAAATTACAATATCGAGAGTTGTTAAAATAAGTTGTTAAAACGTCACAATCCATATAAAATAAACAAGTTAAACCCAAACAAAATTACACATAAGATATAAGAGAATCAAAACCCATAGGATCTGATTAAATGCAGAATAAAAGCAGAAATAGTGAAAATAGCACATGTTTTACAAATGCACTAGGAAAATTGGTAAAACCTTTTAAAACGATGAGTTAGCTTCATCGACCTTTTTTTTGCACATTTCTCTTAATATATTAAATTCTACATTTGTACTTCTTGATTTTTTTTCTTTTTAAATGAACTATTTGGTTATTTTATAAAGACGTTTCATCGATTAGATGTGTTTGATTTGGTTAAGAAGGCTTAATTTTTAACACTGAGATAAAATCTTTACTTGTAAAAAGTCAAGAATGTCAGGGTCATTAACTGGCAGTATATTTGTCTCTCATTGTCAAAAATAGAACCCTAGCGATTGCCCTTTCCAAATGCGGATGGTTCTATTTCTTTTCGATAGCGTATGGACTTTTTCTTTTGCTCGACAATACGTTAGTGGGAATAAGAAGTTTTTAAATAATACATCGATTAAAAATATAATATAATGTTCAAAATGTCTATGTGTTTATTCGTTAACACTTGATAGATTTAGCATGAAGCAATCCATAACTATAATACATGTACACTCCCCTCGTGGAGGACAGTGGTCTTGGGGTAAAGCGTCGGCCTCGGGACAGTAGGGTTGTGGGTTCAAATACCGTGATTAGCGGGATCCTTCTTGCGACATTTCATTAATCCACATTTGGCGCGAGTTATGGTTATGTATCCATGAACCAGATTCGAAATAGATTCATCTAAGTTGTAAGAATCGATGTAAAAAAAATAAGGTTAAACTAATACAGTTCACTCCTCTGCTTAATTAAATGATAAAGGTAAAAGTCAAATCGATATGGTTCGGCTGACAAATATCAGCTTCCTAATTATTCTATTTGGCATTGAAGTTATATTGTTTTCTGTGTGGGTTAAATCCCGGGATACAATTAAGGTATCGCAGGGGTTCTCGAACTTAAGCCAGGTTTCGGAAACGTTAACCTTTTGACGACGCACAACACTGCATTTTAAACAAGTTTCTCCTTTTATATTCAATATAATGTCCTTTAGATAAATAAAGAAATAACTGTTTAATTATTACCTTGAAATGTCCAGTTGTCTAAATCTATTTCACATAACACAATAACAAACAGTCTTAGACGACTTCGCTATCAAATAGCAAATAAAATCAATAACGAAAGAACATGAAATTTCAAATGGAATTCCCCACAGCAGGTAAGTCTACACCAAAACAATTACCAAGTTCAAGTTCAAACAATATATTGGAGAAACATTTATTTGTCGTTGCATTTTTATATTTACATACACCGTTTATGATTATAATCATAATTAACTGAAGTTAAATTGATGAACTATCTTACAATAATTGGGGCATTGGTGACATAGCAATATAGCGAATTACGGATAAAACTTACTAAATATTCAATTTTTCCGAGATAAGATAATGCTCTCCTTTTCAGCTGTTTGTAAAATGCTTAAATATGTTGTTTGTTGGCCATGTATGGTAAAATTTGATTGTACAGTTCTTCGTATGTTTCTTTCTTTCGGACAAAGACTAGAAAATGGTATATTCTTTTTCTACGGTGTTTTGAGAGCACATTCTGCAGAGCCTATTACCTACAGGTGCTTGAAACAATATTTGATAACATCATAATATATGTACTATATATTCTATATAAGACTCTTTTATATAGTATTTAGTACGTATATAGGGCTATTAGTGAAGACTGTTTCAAGCACCTGTGCTGGAAAGTTTTGAAATATTCTTCATGTTTATTGTCAATCTAGTAAGCAAACATCATTGTGGTAGACAATTCTAGAATGTTCTTTTTATAAATGTCAAACGATTAATATACATGTCTATTGTACATGTCTCAGCCACACTAAGACAAACATACAATCCAAAATATCAAAATAACTCTACACATGTTAATAAAATGTGAAATAATGCAAACACTTATCAAGATATATTATGTACATTGCAGTTTTAGATAAAGTTTGTGTCAAGGTTAATTAGAATATATTGTATTTACCATTATGCAAAAAAAAGAAATATTATTATGAGACACATATATGTAGTCGAAAAATGTTTGCTTTGTAATTATAATTAGTAATGTCAGTTAAAATCGCACCAAACTTGATGTATTATGGTTGGAAGTTATGGTTACAATTAATTATCACATAGTCTTAATGATATAAAGAGACACAATGCAAATACAGGCATGCTTGACTATTACAAAACGTTCAAGAATTATATTATGGAAGTGATAAATACTTTTCTGAGATATGAAGTTGCATGCAAACCTTAAAGCCATACCTGCGCTCATTTCCACTTAAATTGTGAAAGTTCTAGAAAAGTTGTAAATTAACTTAAAAGTACTTTAAATTCCCTTTTACAGAAGAATTGAGAGTGTAACACGTTCACGTGATGCTTTTAAAAGAGTGAATACTATAAGGTTTGTTTACAATTAGCGATAAAACTAGGTCAGCCTAGAAACGTTGGGAACCAATAAAACCCAAGAAATTTTACATTTTGAATGTTCACGTTGTTTATATTGCATAAATGACAATATTTTTATGTGTTTCACATGATTTTTCTAACCAGGTGATCGTCACTCATTAATCCAAGCGCTTCTTGCTATTTTAAATGATACTTGAATGTAAACAATGAAGTTAAATTGGTGGGCACCACATTTATGAAAATAGCACTTTGAAAAATAGATAATAACTAGTCCCGGCATAATATTGTCATGATCCTGTGTTTTTTTTCGCTATGTTTCAACATATTCTTTCATAATTGATAACTCATATTATCCAGGTTTGCAGTTTTTCTGAGCGCTAGTATGCTTTTGAACCAAAATCAAAAGGAACTTTTTCTAAAATGCAAGCTTGAATTATAGAGCACAAAGAGGGACCCTATTTTGCTTAATAACCAAGTGCGGCCAAATTTGCTTAATACCAAAGCTGTTGTTGATTCATTCCATTTCAATTAGCAGTTAGGTAAACAAGCAATAACTCAACGAGGAATTACAAGAATAGCATAATTTGCAGAAAACAAAGCCATAAGTATGGTACTCTGTCAGTTGCCTTATACCATACCCAGATATTGTTCATGAGTAACCAACTTTCATGCAAAAATTTAATCTAAGTGTTAAGAAGGTACTGACGTCCCCTGGACCAATTTATAGCCGAAGAGGCTGCTGTCGTAAGCAAAAGCGTTAGAATTTATTAGTTAACACCAGTTTCATACATAGGCCACAAGGATGCTTTCGTGGACCTGTCTGAATTATCAAACCGCCACGCTGCAAACTTATTTAGATACATAGCAAACTGTCTGGCAGCCAAATTATTTTCTATATCATATTTGGCAGCAAGATCGAAAGTATATATCTATATTACCCAATAAGAAAATTAAAAAATGTCAAATCTTCGAATTATCTGGTTTGGGATTGCTTTCCAAACTGCAAATGGCCAAAATTGTCAAAATAAAAGCATTCGAAACCGGCCAAATATTTTACTGAAATTCCAAAATGTACGAACTAGATGCACAATGAGCCACACTGTTAAATAATGGGTGGGGTAATAGCTTTCAGAAATTTAATTAAAACTCTTACAAATATTGGAAAAGTATATGATTTTGCTAGCATCACCATCCTGTTATTGTTGGTAATCGAAATACAAACAAATTCAGACTGAAACAAATAAAGAAAATTAAACCGAAAATTGATTGCTTGGTTCCTGGAAACTTTCTTAATAAAGGGGACATATAATAATACTCCTTTAATTACGTTTTTCTTAACTATAAAAAAAATGTTATCGAAAAGACAACAAATAACCCGAAAAGGTTTACGTTGTCGACTTACGTTTATATTGAATAGATAAATCTGTTAAATTCATTCTGCTTTACTGTGTCGCAAAATGTCGCAAAAGAACGAAAGACAGCTGCCCATTTAAATGGAGCTCAAGTGAGCAATAGTCATATTGTTCTGCGGACCAAAGGAATCATACAAAACTCTCCATAAAGGTTTCACTTTTTGATTCAATGGAAACACATATGTAGTTTCATTTGCATTTGATGAAAAAAAAAATGAACCATTCGGACTTTAAAAGTTTGAAAATGCTATTGTAAGTTCAAAAATACCTGTGTACGTTGAAAATACTTTATACGCATACATGTATGTATGTTTTTATTAAATGTTACGTGTGTGAATCTAGGCTAACCTGTTTATAACCTGTTTGTGGTAATACACCTGTATATAACGTTTTTTTGCTGCATGTAACCTCTGTGCTGTCATATAGTAACACGACAGCATAATAAGAAGAGGAAATACACTTTTAAACAAGTTTGTGGTAATACACATGTATATAACATTTTTTGCTGCATGTAACCTCTGTGCTGTCATATAGTAACACGACAGCATAATAAGAAGAGGAAATACACTTTTAAACAAGTTTGTGGTAATACACCTGTATATAACGTTTTTTGCTGCGTGTAACCTCTGTGCTGTCATATAGTAACACGACAGCATAACAAGAAGAGGAAATACACTTTTAAACAAGAACTGTCCATAAGACAGTATGCTCGACTATTCGATAATGTCGGAGAGGGGTATAGGTCAGTGAAGTATAATTATTTCTAAAATATGAGGGTGCACACAATGATGCCTTACAATAGTTGTTGATAAACGAACATACACGCAAAGCTTTAACCAATATTTCCGAAGTACAAAATACCGCATGGTTTGCTTGAATTCAAACAAAAAAAAATATGAAACTTAGTGAGGGACCTCAAATTATTACCCTGAATGTATTCATTATGTATCAACGCTTTCTATACAGTAGTTCAAGAGATACAAATTTGCAATACAAATATTGTCATAGGTACCAAAGGCCGCAATATCTGCCGCAATATCAATATCTGCCTATATCTAAAACAAGAGATTTGAATCTTGGTCAGGGACCTTAGATTATAACCCTAAATACATGTGTGAAATATTAACCCATTTCGTACAGAAGTTTATGAGATACAAACTTGCACGAAAAAACTTAACCACGAATTTTCTAAGTACAATAGGCCATATTATTTGCTTAAATTAAATACAAGAGATATAAAACTTGGTCAAAGACCTTAAAATATTACCCTAAACACATGTGTGAAGTATCAACCCATAACATACAGTAGTTCACGAGATACAAACTTGCATGTAAAAACTAAACCAATATTTTCTAAGTATAAAAAGCTGCATAATTTGCTTAAATTTGATACAAGAGATATCAAACTTGGTCAAACTTGGTCAGATACCTAAAAGTATTACCCTGAACATATGTGCGAAGTATCAACTTATTCCATACAGTAGTTAATGAGATACAACATTACAGGTACAAACTTTACCAAGATGTGACGCCGACAGCGACGCCATTGCCGACACAGACGCCGACGCCCGGTTGAGATGAATAGCTCTCTCTCGCAAACATTAATAGCTCTCTTTCTTTATTATTCGAAAAGTCGAGCTAAAAATTTGGTTGCATGATTATCATCTAACACCGACATGGCAGACCATGAAATGTGTGATACCGGTCATGACTTGACATTCTTCGGGTCCTCGCTTCATTTTTGTAACACGTTTGTTTAAAGGTGAATTAGTACGTATTGTGGTTCATCTTACTGTTTAAAGTCGATAATGTATATATGTGCAAATGCAATAAACTGTACTGTGCAAATCTTGTAAAATTGAGATATATCTCGTTCTAACTTAATCTAACTTAATCTTATAGGTAAATCATTGATCGTTGATGAGACGATTCTAAGAACCCGAACGCTATTAAACTATTTTCCTACGGCGGGAATTACGAAAGTTTTGTATCAGCCTACGGTGGTCCTTATCTCGTTTCTTCCGGTCACTTCTTGAAAGTCGAGAATGTGTTTGAGAAGTAGGTGTTTTTGCGTCAATCTTGTCACTTGATGCCTGTGTAGTAGGTGTTTCTGTGTCAATCTTGTAACTTGATGCCTGTGTATAAGGTTTTTCAATGTCCCTCTGATCACGTGATACCTGTGTCATGTCACTCTGACTACGCATTGACTGGATGATAAGTGTTTCCGGGCCACACTGAACACGTGCTGGCTGGTCAATAAGAGACGCGGTGGCTAACTCGATAGTTTCTGGACTCTTCTTACTTAGCTTTGCAAATAAGTGTTTGTTTGTTCCTCCAAGTATGTCTGTCACGGATCTTTCTTCGTCAACTCCCCTTCCTTTCTTTTCGTTAAAACATCGCCTTTTGATAATGAATATCACAAAAACTGATACAACAATAATGCCGCTTAAAACAAAAACAATGACAGTAACATACTCTTTTTTTTCGTTTAGCTCCTTCTTCCTAACACAATGTGGTTTCTCCATCAGGCCATCATAACAACTTATGTTTGTAGATCCCTGTTTTCGGTAACCCTTTTTGCAATCCCAGTTAAGTTGATCACCATGTTTCACAAATTTCTTCCTAAATAGATTATTGTAAGATATTCCATCTTTGTTGTCGATGTCAACCAAACAGTCACAAAAGCATCCCATATCTAGGTTATCCCATTGGTTGTTCATACAAAACGCAATTCCACCATCAATTACTGATAGAGGACGATTGGCAGAATTGTCATGACAGAGCAGAGATAGGAGAACACCATTGTCTGAAGTGGAACTATCATAGATACACTGAGATTTGGTACCAGGGTGAGTACCACAGATGGAAGCCTCACACTCAACCCTTGAACTCCATGTTCCATCCGACTTGCAGGTTATTGTTGGAGCGCCAATGAGAATATAACCATCATTACATGATATTCGAGCTTCACTTCCAAAGTCGTTCAAGACGCCGTCTGAGTTATTCTGGAACACCTCACCATTGGGGACGCTTCCAAAGGCTTCACAACTTACTGGATCGCATGTAGGCGGGGCTTCAGGTCTCCAGTTTCCATCCGCCCCACACAGCATGGAGGAAGATCCAACAAGTATGTAGCCATCCAGACAAGCAAATTCTAGTCTTGTGTTCATCAATCTAACAATCAAACCATTTTGAGGCGTTTTGATTTCTGGACAAACTCGGAGACAGGAGAAGTTACCAGCCCACTCCGATCCACGGCAATAGTAGTATGTGCTCCCAACGCCCTTATATCCAGGATTGCAGGTAAACTCTATAGCACTGCCATCAGCAAAAGATCCGTATTTAGTCGCATTGTTCGAGGACTTGGAGACTTGTGGTACATTTTCACATTCTCCATTTACAATCCTTTGTAGGCTTAAAAAGATCGCAAGGATGGAGACACCTACAAACAAAAACAGAAATTTTTCTTATTAATTACAATAAAGATAGAGTGCCACCGACTTCAGTAATAGACGATGTAAATATTTTTTAAGATAAGCTGCTTTGACAGACTTAAGGTTTTCCACCTCAAATTGAGAACAATCAGAAACGTCAGAATAACAAAGTCAAATATTTTACAGAACAAATGCCGTATATAAACAAGTTATATACCATAAGAATTTTAGGTGTATTGTATTTTTTATTTGCCAATTTCCATTCATGTAATTTAGATTTCAATATTTAATTGATAAATAAGGGGAGGTGATCGCATGGATTCAATAACAGCAAAATTGATATTCATTTTGTAAATATAAATTAAGAATTAGACACATTTTCGCGGTGGCTTAGTGAATGAATTTGAAATGATAAATAGTCTCATAATTTCATTCCATTCTTTTTCTTTAATCAAAGCAAATACAAGTTCTGGTGCTTCTCCGTCAGGTTTGGGATACCCTAAGAGATTTTACCATGACCATTAGTTAAGTTAACTGAAAATTATCCTTGAAAAACCAATGAGTCAGGAATGGGAAGGAACCTTCTTGTGACCATCCCTTCTACATATATGTGAATTATCCTGTTGTGATGACACAACTTTAGACAATTTATGTTAACCAATGTTATGGTAGGTGTACTTTTTTCTATCTACTCCCTCAGGTACAGCTCTATACAGTATATATTTTTATGTTGACGTTAGTCTCTAGTTCCCTCCCCTACCGCAATTTCTTAGTTTTTCCTGACATAATCCTAAAGAGTATGACATGGAACAAGGCTTATATCAAAATGTGAAACAAGTAAATTCGATATGAAATATATTCAAGGTCCTAAAATACGGTTAGCATGTATTTACATGCAAGTTGTTCTATATTGATATATTATACTCTTTATTGTGTTGTGATCGCCTCAAAGCATATATGATAAAACATACTCATCTGAAACAAATACCGTTTATCGTGTTGTGATCGATTGAAAAACATGACAAATAGACGACCGAAAGGATATTCAAGAACAATTACAATGATTAAGTCGTAATAAAAAAATCGTTATAAGCGATGCAGTATAAACGTCAGCGACGTAGAGCAGTGAACTGCAACCTAAATTCTCAACAGTAGATATAAAAAGTTAACATTCAGGCATGTTACTTAACTAAAATATGTTTACCTTTTTGGATGGAACACATAGCTCTGTTGTAGTAGAGTTCTCGAGTGAAACTTCTGTAAAGGTTAGCAGTAAAATGCTTTCAGTCGTACCTGAAATGTAATCTACTGACTAATTACGTGTCTCATATTCATTTCGCTTTAATCGTTTTGAATAGGACGGTTCTTCATGCAATAGTCATTATTTATGGAATCAAAGATATTTATCTAGTAGTAGATACTATTTGTTAGAAACATTTACATTTTGCTAGTAAGAAAACTTATCAATTAATTAATTAATTTATTAACGTAAGTCCGTGGATGGCCAGTTGTCATGCCCCGTGTGTATCCCTGCATTCTATGTGTCTTTTGTGTAATAAGTGAACATAGATCCCATGCTAATACAGGGATAGATTATTCGGGTTAGAGCCAACGTTATTCCTTTGTTATAAATATGTAGCTAGTTGAATGTTTTTAGACAAGTTAATTTTAGTAACGGTACGTTATCTAACCCTTTTGTGTATTTGAAATACATATAGGTATACAATATTGATATTGTATTGATACATAAGGCTATTGACTCATCAGTACACAGGTAATTAACATTCAAGAGACAAAGCATTCTCGCGTTAAGCCTTAAGCTTTTTTCTTTGAAGGATCAAAAGCGGTGTATCACCTGTAGTATTTTATAAAATAAAAACTACACGATATTTAGCACGGTTCTGGTTAATACAGGGTCTATACACAAAACAATTGCCAACACTATGCTTGTGCGAAGCTACTTGCATCTGTGGGGGAGAACTAAGTTGAACATATAACACTTTTCAAATGAAAGGCAGCAGTGAATGACAATTGAAAAGCACGAAAAGAACATTCTAATTTCTAAACCTGTAATTCTATTCTCCATAGAAAAAAAAGAAAAGGAGACAAGTCAAGATTTATAGTTATTTTAGACGATTAAATTTGGCGAGGAAAAAATCCCCTTTTCAATGATGATATTGAGAGGAGACCATCATGCGACAAAGACGAATTGCTCATTAGGGACACGTTATCCTTATGTCACAGTGAAAAACGTGAATATACTTAATCATAACTTTAACCCAGTTGCTATTTTATATTTTACGGACAAAGTATTTTATGCCCATATGATTTATAAATACTATACGTGCTGAAATATCGTGACCGGTTTCAGTTTAAGGTCGTCGATGGAGTTTGAAAATAGTTTGTCTTTGTGACTGTGGGTCAGTTCTACATTGGATTGTGTTTTATGGCGAGTTTCAATCATAGAGCGGCGGTCGGCGCATCTATCTCTGACCCCTATACATGTATAAACTATCTCACCAGTACAGTACTACAAGAGTAGAATTAGAACTTTAACACCAAATCAATCATAGTAGATTATAGTTTGATCCTATGAATCTCGGGGGAAATTAGTAATCAATGAAGTGAAGCTCTCAACATCTGCAATATGTTTTAGTGATGTTTGAAAGGAGCAACTGTACAAAGTATCCTTAATAGACATAACCAGAATTTTTTAAAGAAAAGTATTCGTAATAGGTAAAACTTAAAAGATTCGATTAACTTTTGAAAATGATAAACATAAGAATCAGTAGTTTGGGCCTAATAAACTCGCCTCTCGTTAGAGGGGTTTATTATATATATCCTTGGTGGAGTCACAATGACGTCCAAATATTAGTCTGGGGTCCGGCCTGTACGTATACCCCGCACTTCTCGCACTAGGGCAACCAGGCAAGGTTCCAAAGACATTTTACCAAACATAAGTTTTGTGTTCGGAAATGTCGAGATATTCCTAACCTGTGGTCCGCGTTCTAGGCTAGAACATGGTGCATGTACAGGCCGGACCCCAGGCTAACCAAATATAAACGAAGATTGTGAATTCCCTTTATAATAGCTTAGTCTACTTCGTTTTATTGCGTGACCGTTTTATTGAGATAATATTATAAATGCACAAAAAAAGATTTACAAAAGTCAACAACAACAATATGATTGTAGGCCAACTAATTTTGGAACAAGAGGGTTCAGCTAATCTGGTGTTTGAAACTCTAAAATCAATTTGGCGAGAAAAGTAGCCTAATCTTCGCCGAAGACATACGTTTACCAAATACTTTGGAATTCAAAGGGGAATTCCCTCTGAAGGGTATGCCTACACACAATTTGTCATAGACAATAACCTTTGGATAGGCATAAACAAGAAGCAATCTATAGCAATATTAATTTTAATGACACAAACTGATCAAGTTTCACTCGTGATTGGCTACAGTCTAATTAAATGACTTTATGTTAAGGTGTTGAAATCCCTTCCCATAAACTTTAAATACCAAGATGTTAACAAAATTACAATACTGAGAGTGGTCAATATACATGTAAGTTGTGAAAACTTCTCAATCAAAATATTAACAGGTTCAGACTTTACAAAATTACACTTTCATAGAATATTAGGAAAACGAAACTCGTAGATTCTGATTGAGGGCAGCATAATAGCAAAAACTGTAAAGATATCGCATGTATTACATATGCATTAGGAACGTTGGTAAAATGTTTTAAAAACGGAAGAATTAACTTTATCGCCCTCTTTATGCACAACTCGTGTATATTTTATTGAATTTGATTTTGTATTTCTTGGTCATTTTATATTATAAAGAGGCTTCATCGAGAAGATTTGTTTAATATGATTAAGAATTCCCAAGTTTAAAAGGAAAATTATTACACTGAAATAAAAGTCTTTATTTTAAAACAACAAGAATGCTAGTGTAAACTGGCAGTATGTTTGTCTCTTAAAATCACCAAAGAGTAGAAACCAAGCGATTGCCCTTTTAAATGCGGATGGTTTTTTAAAATAAAATACATCTGTTTGATAGCGTCTGGACTTTGTAAATGGCAACAGATAGCCGGGTCTTTTGCCAACAATGGCTGCAGATAGCCGAGTTTTTTTCCCTACAATACATCATTGGGTATTAGAAGCTTTTAAATATAACGGCGATAAAGAATATAATGTAATGTCTTACAGGCTAGGTGTTTATAAATTCGATAACACTTGATAGCTTTAGCACGAAGCAATCCTTAACTAAAAGTTGGCCGCCCAGCATGGTAGATGTGAATAATTGGTTTTGGTAGCTCATATCTTATACTTCAGGACACGGGTTATGTCCTACATTGTCTACTTGATAGGTTTGTGGTTAATGGTATATCCACTATGTTTAAGTTCAATGCTTAAATATTTTATTGATCAAGTTGACTGCTTTTGGATAAGTGTTAGAAAAGTTACCTTGTGTTTAAGACATTTTGAATAAATGTCCTTTTCTCTCAACATAAGTCTTGTTATTCACATCTGCCATCCTAGCTCGAACCCCTTTCCCCTTGGCTCTTACATGAGCAGTACATAAATACCTATATACTCCTTTCATGGAGGACAGTGGTCTGGGGGTAGAGCGTCGGATTCGGGTCACAAGGGTCGTGGGTTCGAATCCTGTGAATCACGGGATCCTCCTTGCGAGCTTTCAGTAATCCACAGTCGGCGCGAGTATTGGTTATAAAAATCAAGAAAGCAAATGATTCGAAAGGGATTTATCTAAGTTGCACGAACTTGTCTCACAAACGATGTAATATTAATTTTATAAGCTTATACTAATACACATTCACTCCTCTGCTTAACTTAATGATACGATTCAAGTCAAATCGATAAGGGTCGGCTGAAAATATCAGCGTCCGAATTATTCCATTTGGCCTTGAAGTAAGAGAGTGTGTGGATTAAAATCCTAGGGCACAAGGCATCGCAGATATCCTTGTCCATCTATTATGATCGAGGCTTCGGAAATGTAAACCTGTTGACAACGCATTGAAGTTTTTACTATTTTGCTCAACATATTTTCATAAAGATAAATAAAGATATAAATAAAATAACCATTAAACCATTACCTTTTAAATGCCGAGTTTTCTATTTTACACAACACTATAACAAGCACTACGACGGTTTCCGACGGTTGATGACAATAACATCAAAAACAAAATTTAACCTGTAACTTAAATTCCCCATGGAGGGTATGTCTACACAAAAATAATTACCAACACGATTGTTATTGTGCTCCAAATGCATTTCTATAAGGTAAAATAGAAAATATTTGTTGGAAACATCAAATCTTTGCTAGCAAGACAACGCATTTATATGTACCAGTTCAGGGATTGCCTTTCGACATGCCCCGGGTGAATCTCTGCATTCTGTGTGTCTATTGTGTAATAGGTAAACCTGAATACCAGGCTAATGCAGTGATTTATTTGTTGGGAAAGAGCCAAAGTAATATTTAGTTATAATTATGTAGCTTGTAATATAATAAACGGATCAATTTTAGTTACGGTACGTTATCTAACTCCTTGTGGATTTGAAATAGATATACTTTATTGATACATAAGGCCGTAGGCCCATCAGTACACAAGTCAGTAAAATTCGATGGACAAAACCATTCTCGCAATAAGCCGTAATGTCGGAAATAACATAAATACAGTCTAACTTGTGTTAAGCAACCATCCTTTTAAGCAGCCATCCTGTCTTTAACAACCACTACAGAAAGCTCCATTGTTAGATTTATAGTGAACATCAATTTGTGTTTATGTAGTTTCAAGAATGCAACTAAACCATTCCTTCTAATGAAATACTGGGACCGGTTTAAGTTGAAGACCGTTGATTTAGTTTGAAGGTGATGTTGTCTTTGTGATTGTGGAAAGTATTACATTGCATTGTGTTTATAGCATATTTCGGTTTTATGTTGCGGCGTTCAGTGAGTCTATCTCTGGCATTGATACTGTACATATGACAAATATTTAATGTCGCATTTACTTAATAAAATAAGTCAGAGATAAACAACTGCCGAGTTGGGTCTCGAACTAGGAAACCGTGGATTATCCGAGTCGCTAACAACTTTACTAATGAGAACCGGCGTGTAACAGGAAGGAAAAATAGTTTTTATTGTATTTACTTTTCTCACAGTTGTTTATTGAGCCGCCTTCACTAGCCGTTTATACTTGTATTTACAAAGGCAAAGGGTAAGGCAATGGTAGAATAAGAACTTTAAAATCAATAGAATCATTTTACATCATAGTTTTAGCGTATGGAACTCGGTGAAAAGTAGTAATCAATACAGTGAAGCTGTCAACAATTGCAATATGTTTTCCTGGTGTTTGAAAGGAGCTATTGAACAACATATATATCATTAATAGACAGTTGATAAATAACGCAGATGGCTGACATTGTACTGAACGAGAAGATACTTAATTATTTGGGCTTTACTCAAAGGTATACAAAATCAAACATTGGACACAATAGATAATTATGTCTTTTTACTTCTTAAAGAACGAGCCGCTAAACTTCATTGTTATCTGGCTTTGAGTCAATGACTGCCTCTAGCATAAACACAATAGTTTAGAAGTAAGACAAGACAAAAAAGATCACACTCGTTTTGTCGAACAAAAGAAAGAATATTTGGCAAACAAGGTTAACATTAAGGTCACTCTATACCTCGTGCCTTGCCCGCGAAACGGTTCTATCTGTTTTTTTCTAAATTTTACAGGAGAGCTAAAAAAAACCTTTTCATTTACTTAATATTGCTCGATTTTCTTTTAAATTTTGTAAATATGTGTTAAACAAAACTTTGATAAAGCAAATCATATTAGATTTTAGCATTCATTTTGAAAAAGATGGATTTGTTGAATTATGTTACTTAGAACTGTTTCGCAGTAAACTTTTTTCTAAATCACAAAATTTATTTACCGCGAAACAGTTCCATCTGATAAAACCAATTTGAAATATTGCTTGTAACTTCTCAGAAACATTATTGTAATTCCCTATCTACAGATTAACTTAAACATTTATATACACAAATTAAAAGTTGCAGTAAGTTATAGAGGTGATAAAGCAAACTAAGCAGCAGGACTTCCCTATTGCACAGAAATAAGAAACGGGGTCCTCCATATAGAATACTATTACATCATAGCAATTTTAATTATGTCAGCACTTTATGTTGTTTTTGAATGAGCAGCAGATAATTTGAACCAAAAATCAGACTGTGATTTCTGTGCAGTTTGATCTTTAGTATTCATGTAAATATCCCATTATGACCATTAGTCATTTTGAAGGAGTCCAAAGTTGAAAAAGGGAAAACTACTATTCTGTGAGAGATTCTGTGAGAGATAAAGATATTGATGAAAGCTATGTCATGTTTATTAAAGAACATGTTGGTTAATATCAGACAAAAGGGCACTTCAGTCAGTCACACTTTATTATTAAAATCTTAATAGTTTTAATTAGTATTATTACATGAAACAACTTTCAAAAGGTAATTATATTAAGTAACATAATTTTATGCAGTTATGTTTACATCTAGTTTTCATGTAGTAATAAACAGGGGTGTGGAATTATAGAATTTTTCAACTTGTCCACGGACAAGTTAGACCCAATTTTCTACTTGTCCGAATCTAAGGTTCACTTGTCCAAATGAAAAGAGTGTGAATACCGTATCACGTTTAATTATTGTTTTATTGAACCTGTTATTATCAGTAGCTGAACTAGTGCATGTTTAGAGGATCCCATACAGTCGATTCTAAGAAGTGAGTGTGTCTTTCCTTTGTAACGCATCAATTTGCCTTTGCTACGAATAATGCCGTAATGTCGTATCGGAGCTTAGGGTACTTTGGATAAATACAACAGAAGAGTTCAGATTGGTCACCTTTATGCAGCCAGATCCCGCTGTATCTTTGTTTTGCGCTTTCCTGATTCATTGAACTACCTGATCGAATAACAAATTTGTTCATTTTGAGATGAAATACAATGTTTACAAGAGTGTCAGGAGGTTGCATCGATACTTTTAACTTATCAAAGAACTTGTTTCGGCTCTCCTACTACGCAGAATGTTTACTTGTTCTTTCCAATAGCAATTTAACTGCTAAGTAGTTTGTGAATCAAGGGACTTTTAGTGGTAGGAACATGGGTTATATTTTATTTCAAAGACATGAAAGATCAACTTTGAAATAAGAATTGAAAATGGGCTTTATGTTTCAGCAAAATCCACTTGTCCTGGGACAAGTGGAGCTGGAAAACCTTCTTGTCCAGTGGCAATAAAGTCCCGGGTCGGACAAGTCGGGCAAAGTAATTCCACACCCCTGATAAAAAATATATATATGATATAGAAAATATGATGTGCCTTTGGTATAATTCCTGACACACAAAGAAACATCAGGTCATTGTATTTGTCGGCATTAATCAGAATAAGATCTTTTCAAAGCTGAACAAGTTTTATACTATTTGGACTTGGAATTGAATCCCAAGATTGTCTTACACAAATGAGGAGATTCAATTTGCCGTAGCGTCACCGCAATGGTCATATTTAAAGCAATACTTATTATTTGGATCATAAGAGTGTATGTAAAAACTTTTTAATCCAGATATATATATTCTATATCTCTCACCATTGAATTACCCAGGTTGAAAATGGTAATGTTGTATGTGGTTAGTCATCTTTTATAATACAAAGAAGACCAAAATGACTTAGGTGTAAGTAATACCTCTTCAAGTTAAAACAAGCTAATATAATGTCTTCATGGGTTTTGGCTAATGTTTTATCCAGTTCTTTCGATTTCTGAGAGCGTTTTTTGCTTTGCAAATCTTTATTGTATTCAGGTAACAAACTTGTTTATCTTGTTCTCATGCAATACTAAATGTACAACAGGAATAACACTATAATATTTACTCAGCTGATGAAATCCAATATTGAATTCCGTTTTGAAAGTATTTCTGTAAATATTTTACTGATACTTTTGCTAAAATGTTTTTGTCACAATTCTCACAGTATAAAAAATACATCTTAGTTACACTTAAACCAGGTTCTTAATATTCTTTACCCTTTCCTGCAATAATTTGATACAATTGCACTGGAAAGGAAGTAATATGATCCCTAACCATAGAGGAATCTAAGTAAATAACTAGAGTTAGAACCGTTTCGCAGGAAATATTATTGCCATTTGGAGATAGAACTAAAGGACAAATCATTAATAACCTTTTTATTTATCAAGATATCACCTTGAATTTTTGTCAGTATATGTGGCAGAGGTTTAAAAACATAATTCCATCAAAAAGTGATTTTGTGAAAAAATGTTAGTTAGAACCGTTTCGCGGGCAAGGCATGACCTGGTCTGCTTAACTATGGACTGAACTATGGAAATCACATTGGTAGCACTATATTATGTACAAGCAAACACTAATTAAGATAATGCCTTCCCTTTACAATCACTCCGTTTTGTTGAGAGACAAAAACAAAAATGTACACTCAGATTAACAAACATGAACCAAAAAGGTAGGCCAACTTATTTTGAAACAAGGGAGTTCAGATATCCTGTTGTCTGAAAATCTAAAAGCACTTTGGAGACTAGTGTAAATCGAAAACGAAAGAAGAAAACACATTCCCTCTGAAGGGTATGCCTACTTAATAGTAGTCGCATACAATAGTTTTTATATGCATGTAGCAATCTATAACATTATTAATCTTTAGTGGCACACTAATATAAAGTATGACCCTCGGTTGGCTATATAGTTAATGGCATAATGTCAATGTGTCAAAATCCTCTTCCAGAAACTTAACCGAGATTTTAACAAAATTACAATATCGAGAGTGGTTAAAATAAGTCCATATAAAATAAACAAGTAATAACCAAACAAAATTACACATTTATGAATATGAAATAAGAGAATCAAAACCCGTAGAATCTGATTGAGTGCAGAATAAAAGCAGACATAGTAAATATATCACATGTTTTACATATGTACAAGGAAAATTGGTAAAGCGTTTTGAAAACGGGTGAGTTAGCTTCATCGACCTTTTCTGCACAGTTCGTTTATGTTTTATGCAATTCTGCTTTTGTACTTCTTGATTTAATTTTTTTTAATGAAGTATTTGGTTATTTTATAAAGACGTTTCATCGATAAGATGTGTTTGATTTGGTTAAGAAGGCTAAACTGTTTACACTGAGATAAAATTCTTACTTGCAAAAAGAAAGATATGTCAGGGTCATTATAAACTGTCAAAATTAGGAGCCAAGCGATTGCCCTTTCAAAATGTGGATGGTTTCGAAACAACATATAATTCTATTCGATAGCGTATGGAATTTTTCTTTTGCTCGACAATACGTTAGTGGGAATAAGAAGTTTTTAAATAATACATCGATAAAAAATATAATTTAATGTTCATAATGTCTATGTGTTTATCCGTTAACACTTGATACCTTTAGCATGAAGCAATCCATAAGTATAATACATGTACACTCCCCTCGTGGAGGAATGTGGTTTGGGGGTAGAGCGTCGGCCTCGGGACAGTAGGGTCGTGGGTTCAAATACCGTGAGTAGCGGGATCCTTCTTACGATATTTCATTCATCCACATTTGGCGAGAGTTATGGTTATGTATCCAGGAACGATTCGAAAAAGGTTACATCTAAGTTGTAAGAATCGATGTAAAAGAAATGAGGTTTATCTAATACACGTTCACACCTCTGCTAATTAAATGATAAAGGTAAAAGTCAAATCGATATGGTTCGGCTGACAAATATCAGCTTCCTAATTATTCTATTTGGCATTGAAGTTATATTGTTTTCTGTGTGGGTTAAATCCCGGGATACAATTAAGGTATCGCAGGGGTTCTCGAACTTAAGCCAGGTTTCGGAAACGTTAACCTTTTGACGACGCACAGCACTACATTATAAACAAGTTTTTCCTTTTTACTCAAAAGAATGTCCTTTAGATAAATAAAAAAACGACTGTTTAATTATTATTGCATAGAACTACCCAACGTGGACATACCCAGAAATGTGTTATTAGCCGGGACAAATAGAACAAAACATGTAATCCTAAACTTTTTTACGAGGTTTAGTTCTATGGTCGCGGAAATACCCGAGTAGTAACGATTGGTGATGGACTAGAAAGCCCGCCTCGTGGGGAGGGATACATAACCTAAGTGGAGTCACACCGACGATTAAATAATATACGACGATGATGACTTCCCTTTATAATCACTCAGTTTTGTTGAGAGACAAAAACAAAAATGTAAAGTCAGGTTTACATAAATCATCAAAAATTAATCAGCTAATTCTGAAACAAGAGAGTTGAGATATCCTGTTGTCTGAAAATCTAAAAGCAATTTGCAGACTAAAGTAAATCGCAAACGAAAGAAGACAACAAATTCGTTTAAGGGGAATTCCCTCTATAGGGTATGCCTACATGATAATAGTCACACACAATAGTTTTTGTATTGCCTATAGCAATCTATAACATTATTAATCTTTAATGGCACAAAGTATCAAGTATGACCCTTGGTTGTTTATATTTAATGGCATAAGGTCAAGGTGTCGAAATCCTTTTCCAGAAACTTTACCGAGATTTCAACAAAATTACAATATCGAGAGTGGTTAAAATTAGTTGTTAAAACGTCACAATCCATATAAAATAAACAAGTTAAACCCAAACAAAATTACACATAAGATATAAGAGAATCAAAACCCCTAGGATCTGATTAAATGCAGAACAAAAGCAGAAATAGTAAAAATATCACATGTTTTAAATATGCACAAGGAAAATTTGTAAAATGTTTTGAAAACGGATGAGTTAGCTTCATCGACCTTTCTTTTGCACATTTCTTTTTTATATTAAATTTTACATTTGAACTTATTGATTATTATTTTTTTTAAATGAACTATTTGGTTATTTTATAACGACGTTTCATCGATTAGAGGTGTTTGATTTTGTTAATAAGGCCTTTTTTTTTACACCGAGATGAACTTCTTACTTTTAAAAAGACAAGATTCAAGAATGTCAGTGTCATTATAAACTGTCTCTCTTAAAATTGTCCAAAAATAGAAGCCAGGCGATTGCCCTTTCCAAATGCGGATGGTTTCTAAAACAATATAATTCTGTTCCAGAGCGTTTGAAATTCTTTCTTTGCTTAATAACACGTCAAGTTTTTAAATAATACAGAATATATAATGTTCAAAATGTCTATGTGTTTATCCGTTAACACTTGATAGCTTTAGCATGAAGCAATCCATAAGTATAATACATATAGACTCCTCTCATGGAGGACAGTGGTCTGGGGGTAGAGCTTCGGCCTCGGGATAGTAGGGTCGTGGGTTCGAATACCGTGAATAGTGGGATCCTCGTTGCGACCTTTCAGTCAGCGCGAGTTCAAAGTTCAAAAGTTTATTGCTGTAAATAAAGGCCACTGGCCCATGATACATAATACAATGAATACAAATATATAAACAAACAGTCGGCGCGAGTATTGGTTATAAAAATGTATCAAGAAAGCAAATGATTCGAGAGTGATTTATCTAAGTTGTAAGAACTTGTCTCACAATCGATGTAAAATTAATTTTATAAGCCTTGACTAATACACGTTCTCTCCTCTGCTTAACTAAATGATAAGATACAATTTCAAATCGATAAGGGTCGGCTGACAAATATCAGTGTCCGAACTATTCTATTTGGCCTTGAAATTAGAGGGTTTTTTTCTGTGGATTAAAATCCCGGGATAAAATGTATCGCGGATGTCCTTGTCCATCGACTATGAGCGAGGCTTCGAAAACGTTAACCTGTTGACAACGCATTTCAATTTCTACTATTTTGCTCAACATGTTTTCCCAGACAAATAAAACTATAACTGTTAAATCATTACCTTTCAAATGTCGAGTTTTCTACTTGAAGGGAATTTGAAGGGAATTTCCCAACGAGAGGGTATGCCTACACCAAAATAATTACCAACACGACGTGTGGACATATTCAATTCAATTCAATTCTTTTCAGCATAAAATAGCACAAAGCATACTTATAGCAATATCAAAAATAATTCATACATTTTAACACATGCATAGACAGTAACAGATCGGTAAAGATTTTCCAGAGAAGTACAAGATTAAAGTTAATACAGTTATAGTTTTCATTTGTAAAACAGAACGGAGTTGTCAGGACACAATAGGAGGCTATGTCTTTTTAAAGAGAAAACATTCTATAAACATCTTGTTAAAATTAGATTTATTATTCGTCATTGTTTCTAAGTCGTGACTCTCCTGAACTATTCCTGCTGTTAATCAATAAAATCTAGATCCAAGAATATTGACTGGCTTTCATAGCAGAAAGTTGTTTAATATATGGAAATATAATCATTTGAGTGCATAAAAACATAAATGTAATCAAGGTTTTAACCCATTCCTTTGGGATTTATTTTAACAAATATTCAATGTAAAAAGGCATGAACAGATTCGATAAAGTGTTCTTATTTGAAAACAAGAATATTTGCAGAATGAGACGTTGCTCATCACGATCATATTCTCATGTCACAGCACCTTATAATATCCTTTTTTATGGAGGGGCATAAGCCCAAAACATATATAGGAAAGAAGATGACTATGTATTTCCCTAAATTAGGAGGAAAACACTTTTAAACAAACATATATACTAAATAAAGTCACATTCAAAAGCGGGCAACTTCAGATGAGGACCGGTCTAAGAATAAGTGTTCCTAAACTTTCTCATGACTGATGCATCTACAAATTCAATATCATTAAATGAATTAAAAGAAAGCGTATCTTAATACCTTTGATACCTTGGTCTTCGGGATAAAGGCTATACATGGTCTTTTTATAATTGTAACTGGCACATGCGTGGATCTGGTGTTATATTTCCTACCACTCCAATGTTTATCATGTTTACTCTTAAAGTCATTTATGTCCTTTGCATTAACAACCCTATCGGGTAAAGTGTTCCAGTTGTTTACAACTCGTTGCCCGAACGAAAACCTACGAATATTCAATCTGCTTCTCTTTTTTTTGTTATCCTCAAGCTGTGTCCTCTGGTTCTGTCCGATGTGTTATGAAGTAGACGTCTTTTTTGGTCAACCTTGTTCTTTCCGGTGAGAATTTTGTAAGCCTCAATCATATCGCCTCTCTCGTCTGTAGTGTATAGAGAGTAGCTTCATTTCCTTCAGTCTACTTTAATATGACAAGTCCCTGAGTGATGTACACATTTTGTAGCCCTCCGCTGTACCTTCTCTATCCGGTCGATGTCACCTGCATACTGGTGTATTCTTGCTGACTTTCCGTACTCAAGGATTGGACGAACCATTGTCGTGTAAAGTTTTTTAATTATTGCTTAGTCCCTGCTTATGAATGCTTGTCTGATTAGTCCAAGTGTACGATTTGCCTTATTTTCCGACTCATCAATGTGCTGGTAAAAAGATACTTTGTTTTCAACTTGAACACCAAGGTCTTTCTCGTTCACCGATTCTACCAGATCTCTTTGAATGCCCTTAGTGTCGTTCATGTGGTACACGTGTCTTACATTGTTATGGCACAGGTGCATCACACTTCACTTGCCGGTGTTAAACTTGAATTGCCAATTATCAGACCACCTCGATAAAGTACCAATGTCTTTCTGGATTTCTACTCTGTCCATGGTTGTCGTCGCATTTCCATACAGTTTGCTGTCATCAGCAAAGATAAGCACTACACTCCTTACAGCCTTTGGCAAGTCGTTGATGTAAATATCGAACAGGTTCGGCCAAGGACGCTGCCCTAGGGGATATCGCTGGTGAGGTCCGCTCGTCTTGAGAGATTGCCGTTGACAGACACACGCTGAGTGCAATTATTCAGGAAGTTAGCTACCCAGGCCTTTACCTCCCCTTTGATCCCATAACTGTCTAACTTATTAATAAGGCGTTGGTGTGGCACAGTATCATTGGCTTTTTTAAAGTCCAACGGATTACCATTGTCGAGTGTTTCCGTCCATTCGTCGAGGCACGTGATGAGCTGTGTCATGTATGATCTTCCTGGTGTAAACCTATGTTGCTCGTTGCAAAAAAAAAATTGTTGTCTACCATGTGGGTCATCACTTGCGCTCTGATGATTGATTCAAGGACTTTGCAAAGAACATATGTCAGACTAACTGGTCGGTAGTTGCCTGGCTGACTGCGATCATCTTTCTTGCAGATCGGCGTTACTTGTTCCTGTTTCCACTGGCTTGGAAGCTTCCCCGAATTGACGGATTTCGTGTAGAGTAACTTCAGTGGCTTGGTTATTTATGGTGCAATCTCTTTAAGAACCCTCGGATGCAGACCATCAGGACCCGCTGACTTGCTTGTTTTTTTCAGATGCTTCTCAATAACGTCCTCTGTAATGGAAGTACTGGATAATTTCACATCACATCTGCTTTCAATAGTTGGGACACTTTCTGTGTTTTCTTCGGTAAAAACGCTACAGACGAAGTTATTTAATTTCTCAGCCTTGTAACCATCATCGTTTCTCATAACACCCTCACTATCCTGTAAGTCGTTAACTCCGCTCTTAACTGTTGATCTTGTCTTGGTATATTTCCAAAAGGATTAAGGGTTAAATTTTGCTTCATAAGCCAGCGATTCTTCAAATGATTTTCTATGGTTTCTGGTATAATTTCGTAGCTTGTTATTGGCTTACAATATATCTCATAATCATGCATGACTTTGGACTCTGTATACTTCTGTCATTCACGTTGTTTGGCTTTCACTTGTTTCATCGCCTATCTATCCATATATATCTGACGTTTCTTTTTTACATGTCCGCCTGAGTGGGTTTGTATCTAAATCAATACAAAATAACCAGAAGAAAAAGGATAGGCCAGGTCACGATCTCACGCGGAAATCAATGGAAATTGATCCTAACTAAAAGTGATAGCGACCATGCTGTCACAGCCACGGGTTCGTTCACTTACATTATTAAAAAGTAAGTATATATTTAAATGCAATTTAGGGTCTGACTGAGTAGACTGAGACTGTTTTCGTCAGTCGAAACTACTCGGATATTTCCGTGAGCTGAGTTTTCATTGGATAAACCCGATGTATTCAGATTGCCATTTGCGATGATGACGTCAAAAATGTTTTGTTTATTGTATTAGATAAAGCACAAAACCGCTAGCCCCCGCGGCTCCTACGCCTATATTAACCAAGATGACAAGTTATATGCGGTTTTTATATCTCGAAGGAAATCTCCTTTCTTTGCATAAAATTACATGTTAATCCACTGTATATACATTTATTGAAATGAAAACGATCTAATTTTTGCTACCTATGACTAATCTCTATTGCTTTTGATATACCAGTACAGCTGTTGTGCAGTTTTGTAACGAACCGAGCAAACAAACATCTCAAAGACGCAAGCACAGCCGATCAGTGAAAAACACTGTCGTACACTGAGCGGTTGTGTTGTCTATATATATATATACCAGCATTTTCTCTCAAACAATGCCTTAGGTTCCTATTTTGCATAAACGTTAAACGAACGTTACAGTTTAAACGAACCAAGTTTCTAAATTTCGACTTCGCTTATACCTATGAAGAAACACCTTTAAAAGCTAGGAAAAGTTTAAGTCAGAAAAATGACAAAGAGCAAATACGAATTCATAATGCAGAATATAGGTAAAAAAGTATTTTTTCTTCTGAAAGAGATATTTGCAAAACGAACATTCAAGTATTGATTTAATATACTTTTACTTGTTATAAGCACCATGCCCAGTGGACATATCAGTCACTTAATCAAACATACGGTAATTAACAGTTAAAATATGTATAACTATAACTATATAATTCTTTCTTTACGGTAAACTGTTCATCTTCGTGCACAGTCTCCACATGACGTTCCATGATGATACTTCATATTCCTTTTAAGCTATGCTCTGGATCACATCTAAGTCTGTGAAAACATGAAGATATAACACATCATGGTAAATAAGTTGAAGGTTCTTGTGCATTCGCTTTGTTTATATTGAACTTTATTGTAATGAGATTCGAAGTTGATAGCTCTTATACTGTTTGTGTTATTCTCTTGAAAGAGTTTCTTATAAACAGACGTTAGGACACTTTGAGTAATTTTGAATGGTATTCATTTTGACATATGGAGGTGTTTTCTGGCTGAGCTTAGACTAAAACAGTAATTTGTGAGCGCTTTTGGCTTTCATGATAGGGTATTTCATGTCTTGAACTCATAAGTTAATCTACCAATCTGTTTTATTTCATGAGTGGTCAGAAATCAAAACCAGTTTTGACATAAACTACGAGAATTGAAGTTATTACTTTAAATGGTATTTTATTTCAAAAGTGGTTGCAACACAGCAATGCGACCGTGGTACTGTTTGTTTGCCATACATGAGCCCGTTAGGTTTTTGGACTCGCAACATCTTGAAAATATTCCTATGTTTCACCGCGAAGGTTGTATAACTTGCCATGCGATGACTAGGCCATGATTGCTTGATTTCGTACCTGACTGGTCAATTTATGTCTGTGTTGCGGATGTGAACGTTTATAACACATATGGTAAAATCATTCTAACTGTTGTGTAGAGGGCTAGGGTCTTCTGTGGCTAATCGACTCCAAGGGATGTTTCTTAGTGTTCTGTCTAAATGTTGAAAATAAATTTGACCCCGAAGAGTGAGTTCGAATAGGAATGAATGAGGAATATTGAGATATAAGTAAATTTTTAAAAAGTTTTTTATTAACAAGCACACCTTGACACTATTAGATAGAAATAAACGTTCAAACAAGTATTTATTAATAAAAAGAGGTTATAACTATAACATTTAGATAAACTTGTATGATGTCTTTATGAAGAAGAGGATGTTAAAGGTCATATGTCGTATGGTTGGCATAAAATCACTTTAAGCACAAACAAAAGATAGAAAATATATTCATCGCATAACTGATTGATACCGAAAAATGAGAGCAAGCCGTCGCTCTCGTCGTCTGGCGAAGATGTTGATGACCCTTTCTGCTTGGATTTCTTTTTCTCTGTATATGTTACGAAGTCCAAGGCCAGAGAGTCGGCTGTTTGTCATGGTGCTCCTGGGGTGGGATTTAACACGGACATTGTCCGGATCATCAAAAGGCAAATTCAAACCATTAATGAAAAGACCCCATATGACTACATTGTAAATACCATCGGTATTCAACCACTTAAAGCAGCATACTGCATGTAGATATCTAAGTCATTGGATTAAATGTTTTTTCTGTATTTTGAAATTAGCTGAAACACATAGTAATGCAGTCTCAACACCTCGAGTTTAACATGGCTAGGCTCCCAGAAATATTAATAAATAATATCTCACAAACATCCCGCAAAATATTGTGTTGTACTGACAGTTAAAACATAATTTAAGAGGATGCGGGTAAACAACATTATTTTCGAATCAGCGTACATGTCTAATACTATTCCCTTGGTTTTTTTTATTTTCTTCTTTTTTTCCTCATTCAATTAGACCTCACTAATATCAAGTTTTATTTCAAGAAATAAGAAAGTATCAAGAACGTATTTCGACTATTCAAATTTCTATTCTGTCTAGATGTATTGATAAATTTACGATGAAATTATATACAGTTTTCATATTTCTTTATCATAAACAAGGGTCACGCAAAATGTGTAACGTTAATTGTTTGGATCCAGCGTAGATGGTCCAACTAAGTTAGTTAGATCTACTGGCTAATTACACCAATTTCCAGTTGATGCTTCTAACGACAGGCCTAGTACGTTTGGCGTACAGTATAGTTTGAAGAAACAAGTGGCAGATTAAACACGTATACACTTTTGTACAAAAGGACCAATACATGTACCTATATTGATTTGTGATAAAGTGTTGCAAAAAGTAACTTAGACAGGAATTGGACAAAATAAAATGCTTCTTTGAAGTAACAAAACATGCATATGGCCAAACAGTTAGTCAAGTTGAATAGACTTCAAATTTAATGACAATCATTTGCGTTCCTTGTCAACATGTTCATTGTTCATCAACATTTTATGTTTACTAACATGTGGGTAAACTTGTATGACTGTACATAGTTTTATTTTGTTCTTTAAAGAACAACTTTGTGATTGTTGTGAAGTAAATTTGCCATGGCACCGATATCTTCAGAAATATCTGGATATGGCGGAACATCGCTCGTGTCCTATTCCGTCATTTTAAATTCCGCGGGTCAGCAATGTAAACTTACGAAAACTATTAAGTTTAGATCGCCGCAATGTAGAGCTGACTGGCTATAGAACTATCTAGTGTAAGTTACACTTACCATCAAAAGTTATACGGCGTTAAAATTCGAAGCTGGCATTTATAATGCACGAATCTGCTTGTCTAAACTAGAGATACATGAACTTTTGGTAACAATGTTTAGCTTTTTTCACTGTTAGGAAACCCTATCCCCTTAGGTTTCAATTTTGATTACATTTTTCGGCCATTTTTTTTTTCATTTTCTCCAGCCAAGTATACGCCCTGGCGTATTTGCGTATGCCTGGCTACGCGCCTGAAGTAAAAGAATCACATTGAAATTATTTGCAACATTTTAGCATAACGCATTACGTCATAAATCACCGTCATAGCGCACCGATATAATAAAAGTTCGTATGACTTACTTCCCTTTGCTGTGACGTCACTCGTGATCCACTGAATGCGCCATGTAAAGGGCGTGAAGAGCGATCGCTGGTTAGAATTGGTGGTTTTCTTCAAATAAACGATCCTCAAGTCATTGTTTGTATTGACAGCGCATTTTCTTTATTGAATATGATTCATATTATAAGAATATCAATTTGGAAAAAAAAAATTAGTAACTTAACCCATGAATTTGCATGGATTTGTCATTGCGTAAACCTGTTCATATGAAAGGAACGGCTTGAAATTTGGACGATTTTCCTTGAAATAAATGATTCTTAAGTCATTGTTTGGATTGGCAGTGAATTTTCTATATTGGATATTTTTCATACTATAAGAATATCCATTTGAAAAAAATAAATTAGTGACTTAACGCGTGAATTTACAAGGATATGTCAATGTGCTCATATGAAAGGAACGGCTTGAAATTGGGACGATTTTCCTCGAAATAGCAATCCTTTAGTCAATGTTTGGATTGACAGTGGATTTTCTTTATTGAATATGTTTCATAATATAAGAATATTCTTCTGAAAAAAAAAGTAAGTGATGTAACGCGTAAATTTGCAAGGAGTTGTAAATGTTTTCATTTGTAAGAATCTGCTTGAAATTTTGACCGTATTCGTGAAAACAGCTATTTTTATTAATATTTGTTGAATAAAAAACACGAGTACTTTATTGTCAATGATCGTGTATTAGCATTTAGGTTTGAGCAGTGAACAAAGACATAGATCTGAATAACCGAATTGCCTTAAAACCGAACATCGTATAACTATTAACTGTCAAATTCACCCATGCATTGTCTTATCAATACATGAAATGAAACGGGAGAAGATCATGAATTGCGAACAAACAAACCGTATTATAATTAAGGTTATCCTTTAACTCACATGTTCACCACACATAAACTTACTTGTGATACGAAGGTTTTCCTTTAACTCACATTTTCACCACTTATCCAAATTTCAAAACTAAACACTGGCCCATTCAAGAGTATTTGCTAAAATCATCCGGCAACTTTCCAGTAACTCCACCCGAAGTAAGAGGTCTATGATTTCGAAATTGATTCCGATGTCGTCTTACTAGATCAACTGTTTTGTCTTAAGAATTGTTCTTCATATTCACTGTACATTTATATTCGTTTTCTCTCGTGTAAGTAGCCTTGACATATTGAGCATTTAATTTTCGGACAGGGTTAATAATTAACAGCTAAAACATAAAATCGTCAAAGTTTATTCTACTGACAACCTTAAATAAACATATTTGAACTTATTTTTTATGATTTTGGAATTTAAATATCATTTTGACAAAACTTTATTTTGATGTTAAAACGTTTTTTTTTTGTTGAAAACATAGAGTTAATTCCGTTTTGGTGAATACTGATTATCATATACTTATTGAAGTGTCAAACTATTCTAATAGAAAAGACTACATGTTCACTTCTTTCAATATCATAACGAAAAAGTATCAGACGTAAGTCACATTGAGAGATAAATATGTGCCGACACCTTATCAATCCAAACATCCTGTGAAAGTTTGGTCTTGACTGGTTATATCTTAACAATGGATTCTTTAGCAAAATTTAATTGCCGTGCTTTGAAAGTGTGAGATTTGCCGCTTGTTATTTCATGTCTTGAATAGCAGAACGTGTCTGACCTGTTAATTAACAACAAAGATATTTAAGAGATTAACGCCAGAGGCTATCTATCGCTTAAACAATAAAGGACTTGAGACTTGAAACATACTGTGCAAATGTGGCAGATTGGTGTTAATTTGCATCACGACCCTTAATCCTTGTAATGTCCGATGTTTGTTGATTGACCCTTTGCATGTGAGGTAAACTGGCAATAATCAATTAAATTGTAAACAAAGGGATTATGTTCAAATGTGTAAATTATATATTTAGTGATCTTATTACTAAATTATCATTATAAATTTGTAATAATCATGTTTGAATTCCTGCATTTCAGTGTGACATACGTCATTTAAACCAATATTACCAATGGCAAAAAAATAGGTGTGTGATTAAAAATGATTCCGAAAAGCAGACGCTAAAGTTAAGATCGAACCCATTATCATTTGCGTTGATGAGTTCAGAGACAGTTTGCGGATATCAAATATTTATTATTTTGAATTTTCATTCAAAGACAACGGCAGATAAAAGAAAATTGAATTCTTAGGTAGTATAATCGTAAAGCAGCCTAATTAAGTATTCCTAACTAAGTATGTAGCATAGTGAGTGTCTATCAAAAGCCCCCCCCCCTATCAAAAGCCCCCAGTTCAAAAGCCCCCCTATCAGAAGCCCCCCTGTTCAAAAGCCCCCCCCCTCAAAAGCCCCCCCGTTCAAAAGCCCCCCCTCAATATAATTTTGTTCCATAAGTTTAAACCAATTGAAGAATGTTGTCATATTTTATAGAGTAGATCCAGATCAGACATTTTAACCCTATTTTACGTTAATTTCCTGCACTTATTCGATAAATTAGGCTACTTTAGTGCTTTAGTGCTTTCTGGTCAATTTTTTGTTGGAAATCTTATTCCTGACGAAACACCAAGTAGCTTGGAGTTTCATTTGGATAGAATATTAGCATATTGATAGAATATTAGCATATTGACTTGGTAATCAGCAAGTGAACGGTGTGTTTGATCTGGCTCAACTCAACTCGGACAAGGACTCATACAAGGACTCATACAAGGATAAGGAATTGAAAGGATAACAGTGTAAGACAATTAAATGAATAAATATCTTTAATTTGATTATTAACATTTATAAGTACCTCTATGTATCTATACTGTTTTTCCCTATATATATTCTATATATTCTGGTGGAAAATAAAGATCTGCAGATAATAGCCAGCTGACTAAGATTAACATAAGGATATGTAGATTTGTCAAACATCAACAAAATAAGATGAATATGCAAGTAACAATAATACCAGTTTTTTAAAGTGAAACCTCAGAGCAATGTAGATATAGCTTAACCCATTTTATGCGGGATACACTTTTAGGTGTATCTCTAGGCAAAACGTTTGGCCCCAGATCAGGCCCCACAATGTGGAGCCTGATCTGAGAGCCAAACTATTTGCAGCCACATCAATATTTCTTCAAAATATGAAATATGAGTTTTAGCAAAATGCTGAGTCATTTCTGCAGCAGACGACATTTCAAAATGGCCGCCAATATTTCCCAGCATACAATGGGTTAATTGGAGCGTCATATTTAGTATGAAGTTCACAATGTGTGGTATCAAAAATGCTATATTTTAGATATAAATGAAATATTAAATAAGGAGCACATAAGTGTTTTAAACAACGCACATATTATTTTCCAAACACCAGTTTTTACCGTGATATTGAGTATGAAGTTCACATTGAGTTATGTCTTTTTTGTATAAAAAATACTATATTTAAGTTGTAAATTGAATAATAAGGAGCACATCAGTGTTATAAACAAAGCACATATTTTTTTTTCAAACATAAACATTATAATACAAACAAGCAAGTAACAATACTACCAGTTTTTACCTTGAAACCTCAGAGCAATGTAGACATAGCTTAATTTGAGCGTCATATTGAGTATGAAGTTCACATTTAGTTATGTCGATAATGCATTCAAGGGCTATAATTATTGAATTGTAAATGAACTGTTTCTTTGCAGTGAAATATTAGGACAATGTAAACATAGATTAAAATGAGCATCATATTTTGTATGGAGTTCACACCAAATTATGTCTACATTGCGTCTAAAAGGCTATATTTAAGCTGTTAATAAAATGTTACTCTTCACTCTAAATCATACATCAGCACAGACTTATTTACATGCAAGAAAACACCAAGTGACACATAGTGATGTACAAACATCAACCATTCAGTATGTTATGCTTCTTTCAAAGTGTTGCTTTGCTTTGCCAGCACCGTTTACACCTTCCATCGAATGGTTCGTCCGACTGCTCGAAGGAATTCCTCCATCCCCTTAATCCTGTCCACATAGTCAGTGCATAGGTTTTGGAGGCGCTCTTGAAGTTACATGATAACAAACACACATGAGAACACGATTGAAAAGTTGGAAAGTGAATGATGATACAGAATTCTAAAGCCATTTTATACACAGGAAAATATAAAGAAATTTTCAGTTTGCTTACTTGTGAAAACCATTTATTTGATGTTGCTCGTTTGATGTTACACAGAATTCAAAGATGTAACTTTAATAAATTGTAGTTAATTCTTTAATTATAATTAGCAGGTTAGCATGGCCATGTTTGTAATTAAATAATTGGTACATCAATAGCAGATCAAAGAAACAATCAATAACATTATCTGACACAGCTAACAACATAAAATCATAAAACAGCAATTATTCAAAGCTTAGTTAACACATTCATCACTGATTATTGAAATAATTGATACCTCATGAATATTTATTAGCTAAAATGTCAATCGTAATTAATGATAAAATATTGCCAAATTGAGTAAACCAATCGCCTAAAAAATGACAATAAAACAAATATATTTTTTATTGCTTCGAAGAAAATTGCTTGAAAATTTAAAAGTAAAAAAGTACTGTACATGTTATACATTAATTAACGGTATTGAACAGTTTTGTAAACTAAAAAAAGTGACCATTGAAAAAAACATATATATATATTAATGGTTATATTAAATTTCATCATAATATTTAAAAAAAATGTTATAAAAATATATATATATATGTATTTATTTTTTTAGTGGGGGGCTTTTGAACCACTTGCCCATTTTGAGGGGGGGCTTTTGAACAGGGGGCTTTTGATAGGGGGGGCTTTTGAACGGGGGGCTTTTGATAGGGGGGGCTTTTGAGTGTACCCCAGTTAAATTGTTCCAAACAAAACTAGCTTGGCGAGTAAGAGAGTCATTCAAGGAAATTAACTTTCAAGAAAGGTGTAATCAACGTGATTTATCCTTTTCTTGAATTTATCTACATTTACACAGTGCAAATTCTATATAAAGATCTAGCAAGACTACACGAGGCTCAAACACCCCAAACTAAAAGTCAGGAATTGTTTTAATCACGAACATCAGTTCACCACAACGTTAATTTTGAAAAATATTTTCCTTTACCTGAGATCATGTGAGAAACAGCGTAACAAAAGGACTTCAGGCTTAAATTATCAGTACCAACTTGGTACATTGGGTAATAAAACAACGACTTTTGATAGATATTTGGAGTCATTCCGAAATACAGTGCACACCTTCGCGCGCCACACCAATGTCTTGACACATGGTTGTATGCTTTATCGCTTGATTGGTGTTTGAAATTGAGATTAGCTTTGTCTTGGTTTGCACTGAGTCTTGAAACCAATACATCAAGGTAAAGTGAATGTTGTCGGTGTGTTTCAAATAAGGGAAAAATAACAGTTACTCAATAAGAAGAATGAATTTGAAGCGTCTTCACCTGTATAAATTACTTTGAATTGAGTCCGATCATTTAAAGATCAATAAAATCAATTCTTACATAAATTAATCTATATTCAAGGTACAAATTTAAAAAAACAGTCCCCTATTAAAAACCCATCCAAAATTCCAAAAATATATTTCAAGTCTTACATAGAAAAAATGTCATTCTCCTTAGACCTTCATATGGAATATTGATAAGAAATAAATGCTGAATTCTTGATTTCTTTATTTAAAACAATGATTTACAAGATAAGTAGATTTTTCTTAATAAACTGTTAAGAAATATGAAGAAAAAAGTAAGTTAGTTATTCCATAAATTAGCACTCGTTATACTTATAACATTGATGATGATGATGATGATGATGATGATACTACAGAGGAACTATAACTATGCTGCAAGTCATAATTACGTAAAATGATCTTTATATAAGGCACAAATTGAAAAAAAAAAAGAAAAAGAAAAACCTACTTAAAAACCTTTCAAACTTCCCAAAAAATAATTGAAGCCTAATTGATAAAAAAATCAATTCAGCTGCTTAAATGTCCTCTTTAGAAAAGAATTGTCAAAAGAAACTCATCAGTTTGACACAGTGCTATACATAGTATTACGTAATCCCAATTAATTATCACAGCTGGTCATCACACCGGGTGGGCATCTGGTTATTGGTTTGGGGGGGGGGGGTCACTTAAAGAAGGACTTAACTAGGCCTTTAAGATAGTTAAAAGAGATTTTTTCATCAGTTTGATGTGTTCCTTAGCTCGATTCTTGTCACATCTGGTAAGTTTATTAAAAGGTGTCTGTGAAGTAGCTGTTTCTGTGTCACTCTTGGAACGTGGTGTCTGGGTAGTAGCTGTTTCTGTGTCACTCTTGGAACGTGGTGACTGTGTAGTAGCTGTTTCTGTGTCACTCTTAGAACGTGGTGACTGTGTAGTAGCTGTTTCTGTTTCACTCTTGGAACGTGGTGACTGTGTAGTAGCTGTTACAATATCACAGTGGTCACTTGATGACAGTGTAATAGGCGTTTCTGTGTCACTCTTGGAATGTGGTGTCTGTGTAGCAGCTGTTTTTGTGTCACTCTTGGAACATGGTGACTGTGTAGTATGTGTTTCTGTGTCACTCTTGGAACGTGGTGTCTGTGTAGTAGCTGTTTCTGTGTCACTCTTGGAACATAGTGACTGTGTAATAGGTGTTTCTGTGTCACTCTTGGAACGTGGTGTCTGTGTAGCAGCTGTTTCTGTGTCACTCTTGGAACAGGGTGACTGTGTAATAGGTGTTTCTGTGTCACTCTTGGAACATGGTGTCTGTGTAGCAGGTGTTTTTGTGTCACTCTTGGAATGTGGTGACAGTGTAGTAGCTGTTTCTGTGTCACTCTTGGAACGTGGTGTCTGTGTAGCAGCTGTTTTTGTGTCACTCTTGGAACATGGTGACTGTGTAATAGGTGTTTCTGTGTCACTATTGGAACGTGGTGGCTGTGTAGAAGCTGTTTCTGTGTCACTCTTGGAACAGGGTGACTGTGTAATAGGTGTTTCTGTGTCACTCTTGGAACATGGTGTCTGTGTAGCAGCTGTTTTTGTGTCACTCTTGGAATGTGGTGACAGTGTAGTAGCTGTTTCTGTGTCACACTTGGAACGTGGTGTCTGTGTAGCAGCTGTTTTTGTGTCACTCTTGGAACATGGTGACTGTGTAATAGGTGTTTCTGTGTCACTATTGGAACGTGGTGGCTGTGTAGTAGCTGTTTCTGTGTCACTCTTGGAACATGGTGACTGTGTAATAGGTGTTTCTGTGTCACTCTACGAACGTGGTGTCTGTGTAGCAGCTGTTTTTGTGTCACTCTTGGAACATAGTGACAGTGTAGTAGCTGTTTCTGTGTCACTCTTGGAACGTGGTGACTGTGTCGTAGCTGTTTCTGTGTCACTCTTGGAACGTAGTGACTGTGTAGTAGCTGTTTCAATATCACAGTGGTCACTTGATGACTGTGTAATAGGTGTTTCTGTGTCACTCTTGGAACGTGGTGTCTGTGTAGCAGCTGTTTTTGTGTCACTCTTGGAACATGGTGACTGTGTAGTAGCTGTTTCTGTGTCACTCTTGGAACGTGGTGTCGGTGTAGCAGCTGTTTTTGTGTCACTCTTGGAACATGGTGACTGTGTAATATCTGTTTCTGTGTCACTCTTAGAACGTGGTGACTGTGTAGTAGCTGTTTCTGTTTCACTCTTGGAACGTGATGACTGTGTAGTAGCTGTTACAATATCACAGTGGTCACTTGATGACAGTGTAATATGCGTTTCTGTGTCACTCTTGGAATGTGGTGTCTGTGTAGCAGCTGTTTTTGTGTCACTCTTGGAACATGGTGACTGTGTAGTATGTGTTTCTGTGTCACTCTTGGAACGTGGTGTCTGTGTAGTAGCTGTTTCTGTGTCACTCTTGGAACATAGTGACTGTGTAATAGGTGTTTCTGTGTCACTCTTGGAACGTGGTGTCTGTGTAGCAGCTGTTTTTGTGTCACTCTTGGAACATGGTGACTGTGTAATAGGTGTTTCTGTGTCACACTGGTCATGTGATGACTGATGAATTAGTGGCTCTGTGGCTAACCCGATATTTGATCGATGAATAAGTGGCTCTGTGGCGGGTCTTTCTTCATCAGCATCATTTTTGTTAAAACGTCGCCTTTTGATAATGGTAATCACAATCAGAGCTAAACAAATTATAGCCATGCCAACTGCAACAAAAGTTGCGACGGTTCTAAGCTGTTTTCCTTCATTCATTTCCTCCCTCCTAACACAAAGTGGTTTTTTCATCAGGCCATCAAAACAACTTATATTTGTTGATCCCTGTTTTCGGTAACCCTTTTTGCAATCCCAGTTTAGTTGATCACCATGTTTCACAAATTTCTTGTTAAATAGATTATTGTATAATATTCCATCTTTGCTGTCAATGTCAACCAAACAATCACAGAAGCAACCCAAATCTAGATTATCCCATTGGTTGTTCTCACAAATCGCAGTTCCGGAACCAACTACTGTTACAGAGACATCGGTAGAATTGTCATAACAGAGCAGAGATAGGAGAACAACATTACCGTTATTTCCAGTGGAAATATCATAGATACACTGAGATTTTGTACCAGGGTGAGTGCCACAGAGTGAAGCCTCACACTCAACCCTTGAACTCCATGTTCCATCCGACTTGCAAGTTATTGTTGGAGCACCAATGAGATTATATCGATCATTGCATGATATTCGAACCTTACTTCCAAAGTCGTTCAAGATGCCGTCTGTGTTATTCCGGAATACCTCACCATTGGGAACGCTTCCAAAGTCTCCACAACTTACACGATCGCATGTAGGCGGGGTTTCAGGTCTCCAGTTTCCATCCGCCTCACACAGCATGGAGGAAGATCCAAAAAGTATGTAGCCTTCCAGGCAAGCAAATTCTAGTCTTGTGTTCATCACGTACGCAGGCTTTCCAACAATCAAACAATTTTGAGGCGTTATGATTTCTGGACAAACTCGGAGACAGGAGAAGTTACCAGCCCACTCCGATCCACGGCAATAGTAGTATGTGCTCCCAACGCCCTTGTATCCAGGATTGCAGATAAACTCTATAGCACTGCCATCATCAAAAGATCCACTTTCTGTCGCATTGTTCGAGGACTCGGGGACTTGTGGTACATTTTCACATTCTCCATTTACAATCATTTGTAGGCTTAAAAAGATCGCAAGGATGATGACACCTACAAAAAAAGAACAGAAATTTTTCTTATCAATTACAATAAAGATAGAGTGCAACCAACTTCAGTAATAGACGATGTAAATCTTTTTAAAGATAAGCTGCTTCATAAACTTAAGGTTTTCCACCTCAAATGGAGAACAATCAGAAACGTCAGAATAACAAAGTCAAAGATTTAACAGAACAAATGCCGTTATATAATCAAGTTTTATACCATAAGAATTTTATATGTATTGTATTTTTTATTTACCAATTTCCATTCATGTAATTTTAATTTCAATATTTAATTGATAAATAAGGGGATGTGATTGCATAGATTCAATAACAGCAGAATTGATATTCATTTTGTAAATATAAATTCAAATTCAGACAAATTCCAGCAGTTGCTTGGTGAATGAATTTGAAATGATAAATAGTCTCATAATTTCATTCCATTTTTTTCTTTAATCAAAGGAGATACAAGTTCTGACGTTTCTCCCTCAGGGTTTGGATACCCTAAGAGATTTTACCATGACCATTAGTTAGGTTAATTGCAAATCATCCTTCCAAAACCAATGAGTCAGGAATTGAATAGGACCTTCGTATGACCATTCCTTCTACATATATACTGTTGTGATGTCCCATTCCTTCTACATATATACTGTTGTGATGTCACAGTTTATGTCAACCAATATACTGACAGGTGTACTTTTTTCTATCTACTCCTTCAGACAAAGCTCTATACAGTATATGCCTATGTTGAAGTCAGTCTCTAGTTCCCTCCCCTACCGCAATTTCTTAGCTTTTTCTGACATAATCCTAAAGAGTATGACATGGAACAAGGCTTATATCAAAATGTGAAACAAGTAAATTCGATATGAAATATATTCGAGGTCCTAAAATACGGTTAGCATGTATTTACATGCAAGTTGTTCTATATTGATATACTGTATTATACTCTTTATTGTGTTGTGATCGCCTCAAAGCATATATGATAAAACATACTCATCTGAAACAAATACCGTTTATCGTGTTGTGATCGATTGAAAAACATGACAAATATACGACCGAAAGGATATTCAAGAACAATTACAATGATTAAGTCGTAATAAAAAAATCGTTATAAGCGATGCAGTATAAACGTCAGCGACGTAGAGCAGTGAACTGCAACCTAAATTCTCAACAGTAGATATATAAAAAGTTAACACTAAGGCATGTTACTTAACTAAAATATGTTTACCTTTTTGGATGGAACACATAGCTCTGTCGTAGTAGAGTTCTCGAGTGAAACTTCTGTAAAGGTTAGCAGTAAAATGCTTTCAGTCGTACCTGAAATGTAACCTACTGACTAATTACGTGTCTCATATTCATTTCGCTTTAATCGTTTTGAATAGGACGGTTCTTCATGCAATAGTCATTATTTAAATTGGTATGGAATCAAAGATATTTATCTAGTAGTAGATACTATTTGTTAGAAACATTTACATTTTGCTAGTAAGAAAACTTATCAATTAATCAATTGATTTATTAACGTAAGTCCGTGGATGGCCAGTTGTCATGCCCCGTGTGTATCCCTGCATTCTATGTGTCTTTTGTGTAATAAGTGAACATTGATCCAAGGCTAATACAGGGATAGATTATTCGGGTTAAAGCCAAAGTTATTCCTTTGTTATAAATATGTAGCTAGTTGAATGTTTTTAGACAAGGTAATTTTAGTCACGGTACGTTATCTAACCCTTTTGTGTATTTGAAATACATGTAGGTATAAATTATTGATATTGTATTGATACACAAGGCTATTGACTCATCAGTACACAGGTAATTAACATTCAAGAGACAAAGCATTCTCGCGCGTTAAGCCTTAAGCTTTTTTCTTTGAAGGATCAAAAGCGGTGTATCAGCTGTAGTATTTTATAAAATAAAAACTACACGATATTTAGCACGGTTCTGGTTAATACAGGGTCTATACACAAAACAATTGCCAGCACTATGCTTGTACGAAGCTACTTGCATCTGTTGGGGAGAACTAAGTTGAACATGTAACACTTTTCAAATGAAAACAATTGAAAAGCACGAAAAGAACATTCTAATTTCTAAACCTGTAATTCTATTCTCCATAGAAAAAAATGAAAGGGAGACAAGTCAAGATTTATAGTAACATTAGACGATTAAATTTGGCGAGGAAAAAATCCCATTTTCAATGATGATATTGAGAGGAGACCATCATGCGACAAAGACGAATTGCTCAGTAGGGACACGTTATCCTTATGTCATAGTGAATAACGTGAATATACTTGATCATAACTTTAACCAAGATGATATTTTATATTTTACGGACAAAGTATTTTATGTCCATATGATTTATATATACTTTACGTGCTGATTATGGGCAAAGTATATATTGATTAATTTGGATTATTGAAAATAATGATTGAATGTGAGGGCATTTTATTGATAGTGTATGTTTTGTGTTTTATTATTGTTTAATTCTATGGCATCATTTTGATATATGTTTAGGCGATGTATTTGTATATTTTTTTTGACGACCAGATACAATGAAATCGACAATACTAATTCTAAAGTAACTGCTAAATTGTATTGATACGAAGCGTTTAAATATGTACATAGTTATATATTACTTCAACCCGGTTCATGTATTATGTTCTATGCATTATGTTTTACGGACCAGAGGCCTGAATTTACTGAATAAACTATTCATATTGAAATCGAAATTGAAGTGGTAACTATAGCGTAATACAGCAGATGCTTCAAAGTGAGGTATTTTGAAGTAAAATGTTAAAGTCTTTACGAGAGAGATCGCTCCTTTTAGACCATTTTCTTTATTGGAATTCATGAAAACCACATATTTCATTAACAAGTCGTCCACTGTAACTAGTTTAAATAATTCTTGATACAAATGGTTAAATTTAATGAGAGTGTTGCTGTTCGATTGAGACTTTTCAGCAATGTATTAAAATTGTGTGACTCATGTGGTCATTTTGTAACTGTTGATAAGGAACATTCAAAGTCGTCATGTATGAAGAAATAACTCGGAAAGATAATTCCAAATTGCCAGAATATTTTTCACAGCTTTTCGTACACCAATTAAATTAAATTGATTTTTTATGTAAATTTCAAGAATGCAACTAACCCATATCTCCTAGTGAAATATTGTGATCGGTTTCAGTTTAAGGTCGTCGATTGAGTTTGAAAATAGTTTGTCTTTGTGACTGTGAGTCAGTGCTACATTGGATTGTGTTTTATGGCGAGTTTCAATCATAAAGCGGCGGTCGGCGCATCTATCTCTGACCCCTATACATGTATGAACTATCTCACCAGTACAGTACTACAAGAGTAGAATTAGAACTTTAACATCAAAACAATCATTGTAGATTATAGTTTGATCCTATGAAACTCGGGGGAAATAAGTAATCAATGAAGTGAAGCTCTCAACATCTGTAATATGTTTTATTGATGTTTGAAAGGAGCAACTGTACAAACTATCCTTAATAGACATAACCAGAATTTTCTAAAGAAACGTGTTCGTAATAGGTAGAACTTAAAAGATTCGATAATTTTTCGAAAATGATAAACATAAGAATTAGTAGTTTGGACCTAATAGGCTCGCCTTGCATTAGAGGGTTTTATTATATATCCTTGGTGGAGTCACAATGACGTCCAAATATTAGTCTGGGGTCCGGCCCGTGCGTATATCCCGCACATCTCGCACTAGGGCAACTAGGCAAGGTTTCAAAGACATTTTAGCAAACATAGGTTTTGTGTTCGGAAATGTCGAGATAATACTAGCATATAATCCGCATTCTAAGCTAGTGCATGGTACTAAGTTTTATAGTCTCATGTCCTCCTCGAATCATTGTAAATTACTAAAATTGTCAAAATATATTAAGGAAGCTATGGATGTAGGAAAACATATTGGAAACGATGTTGAATTGATTTTGAATACATTTAATTGTACTTGCCAGTTTTAACTACCCATTGTTTTATGACTGTTTTGTTGTTATGTTCCTTTTTTGTGTTGTATTATATCTTTTCTGTAATCTCATGTCTTTACCATGTTTGAATTGTAAATGGCTAAAATAAAACATTTTTGCCGTTGCTAATAAAATGTATGTATGTATTAGTAAAATGCTTTCAGTCGTACCTTAAATGTAATTTACTGACTAATTACGTGTCTCATATTCATTTCGCTTTAATCGTTTTGAATTGGAAGGATTTTCATTCAATAGTCATTATCTAAATTGGTATGGAATCAAAGATATTTCTCTGGTAGTAGATACTATTTTTCAAAAACACCGAAATTTTTGCTTGTAAGAAAACTTGTAAATTTATTAATTAATCAATTAATTAATTGATTAAATTAACGTAAGTCCGTGGATGGCCTGGTGTCATGCCCTGTATGTATCTCTGCACTATATGCGTCTACTGTGTAATAAGTGAACATAGATCCAAGCCTAATACAGGGATAGATTATTCGGGTTAGAGCCAATGTTATTCCTTTGTTATAAATATGTAGCTAGTTGAATGTTTTTAGACAAGGTAATTTTAGTAACGGTACGTTATCTAACCCTTTTGTGTATTTGAAATACATATAGGTATAAATTATTGATATTGTATTGATACATAAGGCTATTGACTCATCAGTACACAGGTAATTAACATTCAAGAGACAAAGCATTCTCGCGTTAAGCCTTAAGCTTTTTTCTTTGAAGGATCAATAGCGGTTTATCAGCTGTAGTATTTTATAAAATAAAAACTACACGATATTTAGCACGGTTCTGGTTAATACAGGGTCTATACACAAAACAATTGCCAACACTATGCTTGTGCGAAGCTACTTGCATCTGTGGGGGAGAACTAAGTTGAACATATAACACTTTTCAAATGAAAGGCAGCAGTGAATGACAATTGAAAAGCACGAAAAGAACATTCTAATTTCTAAACCTGTAATTCTATTCTCCATAGAAACAAATGAAAAGGAGACAAGTCAAGATTTATAGTAATTTTAGACGATTAAATTTGGCGAGGAAAAAATCCCCTTTTCAATGATGATGTTAAGAGGAGACCATCATGCGACAAAGACGAATTGCTCATTAGGGACACGTTATCCTTATGTCATAGTGAATAACGTGAATATACTTAATCATAACTTTAATCCAGTTGCTATTTTATATTTTACGAACAAAGTATTTTATGCCCATATGATTTATAAATACTATATGTGCTGAAATATCGTGACCGGTTTCAGTTTAAGGTCGTCGATGGAGTTTGAAAATAGTTTGTCTTCGTGACTGTGGGTCAGTTCTACATTGGATTATGTTTTATGGCGAGTTTCAATCATAAAGCGGCGGTCGGCGCATCTATCTCTGACCCCTATACATGTATAAACTATCTCACCAGTACAGTACTACAAGAGTAGAATTAGAACTTTAACACCAAAACAATCATAGTAGATTATAGTTTGATCCTATGAATCTCGGGGGAAATTAGTAATCAATGAAGTGAAGCTCTCAACATCTGCAATATGTTTTAGTGATGTTTGAAAGGAGCAACTGTACAAACTATCCTTAATAGACATAACCAGAATTTTTTAAAGAAACGTATTCGTAATAGGTAAAACTTAAAAGATTCGATTAACTTTTGAAAATGATAAACATAAGAATCAGTAGTTTGGGCCTAATAAACTCGCCTCTCGTTAGAGGGGTTTATTATATATATCCTTGGTGGAGTCACAATGACGTCCAAATATTAGTCTGGGGTCCGGCCTGTACGTATACCCCTAACTTCTCGCACTAGGGCAACCAGGCAAGGTTCCAAAGACATTTTACCAAACATAAGTTTTGTGTTCGGAAATGTCGAGATATTCCTAACCTGTGGTCTGCGTTCTAGGCTAGAACATGGTGCATGTACAGGCCGGACCCCAGGCTAACCAAATATAAACGAAGATTGTGAATTCCCTTTATAATAGCTTAGTCTACTTCGTTTTATTGCGTGACCGTTTTATTGAGATAATATTATAAATACACAAAAAAAGATTTACAAAAGTCAACAACAACAATATGATTGTAGGCCAACTTATTTTGGAACAAGAGGGTTCAGCTAATCTGGTGTTTGAAACTCTAAAATCAATTTGGCGAGAAAAGTAGCCTAATCTTCGCCGAAGACATACGTTTACAAAATACTTTGGAATTTCAAAGGGGAATTCCCTCTGAAGGGTATGCCTACACACAATTTGTCATAGACAATAACCTTTGGATAGGCATAAACAAGAAGCAATCTATAGCAATATTAATTTTAATGACACAAACTGATCAAGTTTCACTCATGATTGGCTACAGTCTAATTAAATGACTTTATGTTAAGGTGTTGAAATCCCTTCCCATAAACTTTAAATACCGAGATGTTAACAAAATTACAATACTGAGAGTGGTCAATATACATGTTAGTTGTGAAAACTTCTCAATCAAAATATTAACAGGTTCAGACTTTACAAAATTACACTTTCATAGAATATTAGGAAAACGAAACTCGTAGATTCTGATTGAGGGCAGCATAATAGCAAAAACTGTAAAGATATCGTATGTATTACATATCCATTAGGAACGTTGGTAAAATGTTTTAAAAACGAAATAATTAACTTTATCGCCCTCTTTATGCACAACTCGTGTATATTTTATTGAATTTGATTTTGTATTTCTTGGTCATTTTATATTATAAAGAGGCTTCATCGAGAAGATTTGTTTAATATGATTAAGAATTCCCAAGTTTAAAAGAAAAATTATTACACTGAAATAAAAGTCTTTATTTTAAAACAACAAGAATGCTAGTGTAAACTGGCAGTATGTTTGTCTCTTAAAATCACCAAAGAGTAGAAACCAAGCGATTGCCCTTTTAAATGCGGATGGTTTTTAAAATAAAATACATCTGTTTGATAGCGTCTGGACTTTGTAAATGGCAACAGATGGCCGGGTCTTTTGCCAACAATGGCTGCAGTTAGCCGAGTTTTTTTCCCGACAATACATCATTGGGTATTAGAAGCTTTTAAATATAACGGCGATAAAGAATATAATGTAATGTCTTACAGGCTAGGTGTTTATAAATTCGATAACACTTGATAGCTTTAGCACGAAGCAATCCTTAACTAAAAGTTGGCCGCCCAGTATGGTAGATGTGAATAATTGGTTTTGTTAGCTCATATCTTATACTTCAGGACATGGGTTATGTCCTATATTGTCTACTTGAGAAAAGTTAGAAAAGTTACCTTGTGTTTAAAGCATTTTGAATAAATGTCCTTTTCTCTCAACATAAGTCTTGTTATTCACATCTGCCATCCTAGCTCGAACCCCTTTCCCCTTGGCTCTTACATGAGCAGTACATAAATACATATATACTCCTTTCATGGAGGACAGTGGTCTGGGGGTAGAGCGTCGGATTCGGGTCACACGGGTCGTGGGTTCGAATCCTGTGAATCACGGGATCCTCCTTGCGAGCTTCCATTAATCCACAGTCGGCGCGAGTATTGGTTATAAAAATGTATCAAGAAAGCAAATGATTCGAGAGTGATTTATCTAAGTTGTAAGAACTTGTCTCACAATCGATGTAAAATTAATTTTATAAGCCTTGACTAATACACGTTCTCTCCTCTGCTTAACTAAATGATAAGATACAATTTCAAATCGATAAGGGTCGGCTGACAAATATCAGTGTCCGAATTATTCCATTTGGCCTTGAAGTAAGAGAGTTTTCTGTGTGGATTAAAATCCCAGGGCACAAGGCATCGCAGATATCCTTGTCCATCGATTATGATCGAGGCTACGGAAATGTAAACCTGTTGACAACGCATTGAAGTTTTTACTATTTTGCTCAACATATTTTCATAAAGATAAATAAAGATATAAATAAAATAACCATTAAACTATTACCTTTTAAATGCCGAGTTTTCTATTTTACACAACACTATAACAAGCACTACGACGGTTTCCGACGGTTGATGACAATAACATCAAAAACAAAATTTAACCTGTAACTTAAATTCCCCATGGAGGGTATGTCTACACAAAAATAATTACCAACACGATTGTTATTGTTATTGTGCTCCAAATGCATTTCTATAAGGTAAAATAGAAAATATTTGTTGGAAACATCAAATCTTTGCTAGCAAGACAACGCATTTATATGTACCAGTTCAGGGATTGCCTTTCGACATGCCCCGGGTGAATCTCTGCATTATGTGTGTCTATTGTGTAATAGGTAAACCTGAATACCAGGCTAATGCAGTGATTTATTTGTTGGGAAAGAGCCAAAGTAATATTTAGTTATAATTATGTAGCTTGTAATATAATAAACGGATCAATTTTAGTAACGGTACGTTATCTAACTCCTTGTGGATTTGAAATAGATATACTTTATTGATACATAAGGCCGTAGGCCCATCAGTACACAATTCAGTAAAATTCGATGGACAAAACCATTCTCGCACTAAGCCTTAATGTCGGAAATAACATAAATACAGTCTAACTTGTGTTAAGCAACCATCCTTTTAAGCAGCCATCCTGTCTTTAAGAACCACTACAGAAAGCTCCATTGTTAGATTTATAGTGAACATCAATTTGTGTTTATGTAGTTTCAAGAATGCAACTAAACCATTCCTTCTAATGAAATATTGGGACCGGTTTAAGTTGAAGACCGTTGATTTAGTTTGTGGTATATTGAAGTTTTTATAGTTGAAGGGAGAGCAATGCTTCATACTTCTAACAGAGTCAATATCGAGTTAACTCCCTTATACAACGGAACTTTGATAAATGAGTACTCTTCAATAAGGAGATTAGTTTTGGCCTTATCCAGGAAAACGTGGAGTAATGACAATAAAGATTTGTGACCAAAAATCAGTCTTTTACTTTATTTATGTTACGTAAAGACGTAACATAGTTTGAAAGTGATGTTGTCTTTGTAACTGTGGAAAGTATTACATTGCATTGTGTTTATAGCATATTTCGGTTTTATGTTGCGGCGATCAGTGAGTCTATCTCTGGCATTGATACTGTACATATGACAAATATTTAATGTCGCATTTACTTAATAAAATAAGTCAGAGATAATCAACTGCCGAGTTGGGTCTCGAAAACCGAACTCGGAAACCGTGGATTATCCGAGTCGCTAACAACTTTACTAATGAGAACCAGCGTGTAACAGGAAGGAAAAATAGTTTTTATTGTATTTACTTTTCTCACAGTTGTTTATTGAGCCGCCTTCACTAGCCGTTTAAACTTGTATTTACAAAGGCAAAGGGTAAGGCAATGGTAGAATAAGAACTTTAAAATCAATAGAATCATTTTATTTCATAGTTTTAGCGTATGGAACTCGGTGGAAAGTAGTAATCAATACAGTGAAGCTGTCAAGATCTGCAATATGTTTTCCTGATGTTTGAAAGGAGCTATTGAACAACATATATATCATTAATAGACAGTTGATAGATAAGGCAGATGGCTGACATTGTACTGAACGAGAGGATACTAAATTATTTGGACTTTACACAAAGGTATACAAAATCAAACATTGGACACAATTGATAATTATGTCTTTTTACTTCTTAAAGAAGGACCCGCTAAACTTCATTGTTATCTGGCTTTGAGTCAATGACTGCCTCTAGCATAAACACAATAGTTTAGAAGTAAGACAAGACAAAAAAGATCCCACTCGTTTTGTTGAACAAAAGAAAGAATATTTGGCAAACAAGGTTAACATTAAGGTCACTCTATACCTGGTCTGCTTAACTATGGACTGAACTATGGAAATCACATTGGTAGCACTATATTATATACAAGCAAACACTAATTAAGATAATGCCTTCCCTTTACAATCACTCCGTTTTGTTGAGAGACAAAAACAAAAATGTACACTCAGATTAACAAAAATGAACCAAAAACGTAGGCCAACTTATTTTGAAACAAGGGAGTTCAGATATCCTGTTGTCTGAATATCTAAAAGCACATTGGAGACTAGTGTAAATCGAAAACGAAAGAAGAAAACACATTCCCTCTGAAGGGTATGCCTACTTAATAGTAGTCGCATACAATAGTTTTTATATGCATGTAGCAATCTATAACATTATTAATCTTTAGTGGCACACTAATATAAAGTATGACCCTCGGTTGGCTATATAGTTAATGGCATAATGTCAATGTGACAAAATCCTCTTCCAGAAACTTAACCGAGATTTTAACAAAATTACAATATCGAGAGTGGTTAAAATAAGTTGTTAAAACGTCACAATCCATATAAAATAAACAAGTAATAACCAAACAAAATTACACATTTATGAATATGAAATAAGAGAATCAAAACCCCTAGGATCTGATTAAATACAGAACAAAAGCAGAAATAGTAAAAATATCACATGTTTTAAATATGCACAAGGAAAATTTGTAAAATGTTTTGAAAACGGATGAGTTAGCTTCATCGACCTTTCTTTTGCACATTTCTTTTTTATATTAAATTTTACATTTGAACTTATTGATTATCATTTTTTTTAAATGAACTATTTGGTTATTTTATAACGACGTTTCATCGATTAGAGGTGTTTGATTTTGTTAATAAGGCCTTTTTTTACACCGAGATGAACTTCTTACTTTTAAAAAGACAAGATTCAAAAATGTCAGTGTCATTATAAACTGTCTCTTAAAATTGTCCAAAAATAGAAGCCAGGCGATTGCCCTTTCCAAATGCGGATGGTTTCTAAAACAATATAATTCTGTTCCAGAGCGTTTGAAATTCTTTCTTTGCTTAATAACACGTCAAGTTTTTAAATAATACAGAATATATAATGTTCAAAATGTCCATGTGTTTATCCGTTAACACTTGATAGCTTTAGCATGAAACAATCCATAAGTATAATACATATAGACTCCTCTCATGGAGGACAGTGGTCTGGGGGTAGAGCTTCGGCCTCGGGATAGTAGGGTCGTGGGTTCGAATACCGTGAATAGTGGGATCCTCGTTGCGACCTTTCAGTCGGCACGAGTTCAAAGTTCAAAAGTTTATTGCTGTAAATAAAGGCCACTGGCCCATGATACATAATACAATGAATACAAATATATAAACAAACAGTCGGCGCGAGGACTGGTTATAAAAATGTATCAAGAAAGCAAATGATTCGAGAGTGATTTATCTAAGTTGTAAGAACTTGTCTCACAATCGATGTAAAATTAATTTTATAAGCCTTGACTAATACACGTTCTCTCCTCTGCTTAACTAAATGATAAGATACAATTTCAAATCGATAAGGGTCGGCTGACAAATATCAGTGTCCGAACTATTCTATTTGGCCTTGAAGTAAGGGTGTTTTTTATCTGTGGATTAAAATCCCGATACGATGTCCATCGACTATGAGCAAGGCTTTGAAAACGTTAACATGTTGACAACGCATTGAAGTTTCTTCTATTTTGCTTAACATGTTTTCCCAGACAAATGAAGCTATAACTGTTAAATCATTACCTTTCAAATGCCGAAAGTCTTCTACTTTACACAACGCTATAACAAACACTCCGACGGTTTTCTGACGCTTGATGGCAGACAAATAACATCGAAAACGAAAGTAGTTGTAGCTTAATCCTAATAAATAAATCAATAAAATCTAGATCCAAGAATATTGACTGGCTTTTATAGCTGAAAGTTGTTTAATATATGGAAATATAATCATTTGAGTGCATAAAAACATAAATGGAATCGAGGTTTTAACCCATTCCTTTGGGATTTATTTTAACAAATATTCAATGTAAAAAGGCATGAACAGATTCGATAAAGGGTTCTTATTTGAAAACAAGAATATTTGCAGAATGAGACGTTGCTCATCACGATCATATTCTCATGTCACAGCGCCTTATAATATCCTTTTTTATGGAGGGGCATACGCCCAAAACATATATAGGAAAGAAGATGACTATGTATTTCCCTAAATTAGGAGGAAAACACTTTTAAACAAACATATATACTAAATAAAGTCACATTCAAAAGCGGGCAACTTCAGATGAGGACCGGTCTAAGAATAAGTGTTCCTAAACTTTCTCATGACTAATCATGCATCTACAAATTCAATATCATTAAATGAATTAAAAGAAAGCGTATCTTAATACCTTGATACATTGGTCTTCGGGATAAAGGCTATACAAGCCTGTAACTCCCCCTCTGAACATGGTTTTCTTATAATTGTAACTGGCACATGCGTGGATCTGGTGTTATATTTCCTACCACTCCAATGTTTATCATGTTTACTCTTCAAGTCATTTATGTCTTTTGCAATAACAACCCTATCGGGTAAAGTGTTCCAGTTGTTTACAACTCGTTGCCCGAACGAAAACCTACGAATGTTCAATCTGCTTCTCTTTTTTGAGAATTTTGTAAGCCTCAATCATATCGCCTCTCTCGTTTGTAGTGCTGGTAAAAAGATAGTTTGTTTTCAACTTGAACACCAAGGTCTTTCTCGTTCACCGATTCTACCAGATCTCTTTGAATGCCCTTAGTGTCGTTCATGTGGTACACGTGTCTTTCATTGTTATGGCACAGGTGCATCACACTTCACTTGCCGGTGTTAAACTTGAATTGCCAATTATCAGACCACCTCGATAAAGTACCAATGTCTTTCTGGATTTCTACCCTGTCCATGGTTGTCGTCGCATTTCCATACAGTTTGCTGTCATCAGCAAAGATAAGCACTACACTCCTTACAGCCTTTGGCAAGTCGTTGGTGTAAATAACGAACAGGATCGGGCCAAGGACGCTGTCCTAGGGGATACCGCTGGTGAGGTCCACTCGTCTTGAGAGATTGCCGTTGACAGACACGCGCTGAGGGCGTTGGTGTGGCACAGTATCATTGGCTTTTTTAAAGTCCAACGGATTACCATTGTCGAGTGTTTCCGTCCATTCGTCGAGGCACGTGTTGAGCTGTGTCATGTATGATCTTCCTGGTGTAAACCTATGTTGCTCGTTGCAAAAAAAAACTGTTGTCTACCATGTGGGTCATCACTTGCTCTCTGATGATTGATTCAAGGACTTTGCAAAGAACATATGTCAGACTAACTGGTCGGTAGTTGCCTGGCTGACTGCGATCATCTTTCTTGCAGATCGGCGTTACTTGTTCCTGTTTCCACTGGCTTGGAAGCTTCCCCGAATTGACGGATTTCGTGTAGAGTAACTTCAGTGGCTTGGTTATTTATGGTGCAATCTCTTTAAGAACCCTCGGATGCAGACCATCAGGACCCGCTGACTTGCTCACCTTGAGTTTTTTTCAGATGCTTCTCAATAACGTCCTCTGTAATGGAAGTACTGGATAATTTCACATCACATCTGCTTTCAATAGTTGGGACACTTTCTGTGTTTTCTTCGGTAAAAACGCTACAGACGAAGTTATTTAATTTCTCAGCCTTGTAACCATCATCGTTTCTCATAACACCCTCACTATCCTGTAAGTCGTTAACTCCGCTCTTAACTGTTGATCTTGTCTTGGTATATTTCCAAAAGGCTTAAGGGTTAAATTTTGCTTCATAAGCCAGCGATTCTTCAAATGATTTTCTAAGGTTTCTGGTATAATTTCGTAGCTTGTTATTGGCTTACAATATATCTCATAATCATGCATGACTTTGGACTCTGTATACTTCTGTCATTCACGTTGTTTGGCTTTAACTTGTTTCATCGCCTATCTATCCATATATATCTGACGTTTCTTTTTTACATGTCCACCTGAGTGGGTTTGTATCTAAATCAATACAAAATAACCAGAAGAAAAAGGATAGGCCAGGTCACGATCTCACGCGGAAATCAATGGAAATTGATCCTAACTAAAAGTGATAGCGACCATGCTGTCACAGCCACGGGTTCGTTTACTTACATTATTAAAAAGTAAGTATATATTTAAATACAATATAGGGTCTGACTGAGTAGACTGAGACTGTTTTCGTCAGTCGAAACTACTCGGATATTTCCGTGAGCTGAGTTTTCATTGGATAAACCCGATGTATTCAGATTGCCATTTGCGATGATGACGTCAAAAATGTTTTGTTTATTGTATTAGATAAAGCACAAAACCGCTAGCCACCGCGGCTCCTACGCCTATATTAACCAAGATGACAAGTTATATGCGGTTTTTATATCTCGAAGGAAATCTCCTTCCTTTGCATAAAATTACATGTTAATCCACTGTATATACATTTATTGAAATGAAAACGATTTATTGTTTGCTACATATAACTAATCTCTATTGCTTTTGATATACCAGTACAGCTATTGTGCAGTTTTGTAACGAACCGAGCAAACGAACATCTCAAAGACGCAAGCACAGCCGATCAGTGAAAAACACTGTCGTACACTGAGCGGTTGTGTTGTCTATATATATATAGCAGCATGTTCTCTCAAACAATGCCTTAGGTTCCTAATTTGCATAAACGTTAAACGAACGTTACAGTTTAAACGAACCAAGTTTCTAAATTTCGACTTCGCTTATACCTATGAAGAAACACCTTTAAAAGCTAGGAAAAGTTTAAGTCAGAAAAATGACAAAGATCAAATACGAATTCATAATGCAGAATATAGGTAAAAAAGTATTTTTTCTTCTGAAAGAGATATTTGCAAAACGAACATTCAAGTATTGATTTAATATACTTTTACTTGTTATAAGCACCATGCCCAGTGGACATATCAGTCACTTAATCAAACATACGGTAATTAACAGTTAAAATATGTATAACTATAACTATATAATTCTTTCTTTACGGTAAACTGTTCATCTTCGTGCAGTCTCCACATGACGTTCCATGATGATACTTCATATTCCTTTTAAGCTATGCTCTGGATCAAATCTAAGTCTGTGAAAACATGAAGATATAACACATCATGGTAAATAAGTTGAAGGTTCTTGTGCATTCGCTTTGTTTATATTGAACTTTATTGTAATGAGATTCGAAGTTGATAGCTCTTATACTGTTTGTGTTATTCTCTTGAAAGAGTTTCTTATAAACAGACGTTAGGACACTCTGAGTAATTTTGAATGGTATTCATTTTGACATATGGAGGTGTTTTCTGGCTGAGCTTGGACTAAAACAGTAATTTGTGAGCGCTTTTGGCATTCATGATAGGGTATTTCATGTCTTGAACTCATGAGTTGATCTACCAATCTGTTTTATTTCATAAGTGGTCAGAAATCACAACCAGTTTTGATATAAACTACGAGAATTGAATTATTACTTTAAATGGTATTTCATTTCAAAAGTGGTTGCAACACAGCAAGACGACCGTGGTACTGTTTGTTTGCCATACATGAGCCCGTTGAGTTTTTGGACTCGCAACATCTTGAAAATATTCCTATGTTTCACTGCGAAGGTTGTATAACTTGCCATGCGATGACTAGGCCATGGTTGCTTGATTTCGTACCTGAATTGTCAATTTATGTTTGTGTTGCGGATGTGAACGTTTAAAACACATATGGTAAAATCATTCTAACTGTTGTGTAGAGGGCTAGGGTCTTCGGTGGCTAATCGGCTCCAAGGGCTGTTACTCAGTGTTCTGTCTAAAGGTTGAAAATAAATTTGACCCCGAAGAGTGAGTTAGAATAGGAATGAATAAGAAATATCGAGATATAAGTAAAATTTTAAAAAGGTCTTTATTAACAAGCACACATTTACACTATTATATAGAAATAAACGTTCAAACAAGCCTTTGTTACCAAAAAGAGGTTAAAACTATTACATTTAAAAAAAACTTGTATGAAGTCTTTATGAAGAAGAGGAGGTTATAACACAAGAACCAATTAAAACTATGACATCAAAATAATCCTTTTGAACCGCTTACATTAGCACGCGCAGGTTAAGAGTATTAAAGAAAAATAAACTTTTAAAAAGTATTTATTAAAAAACACAGGTTAACACTATTACAAAAAAACTATAAAAATGCTTTCCTTTCCAAACACAGGATAACACTTGTGCAAAAAACATTTAAAAGATTAATTATTTACAAACACAGGTTAACACTTACAAAAAAAAACTTTTAAAAAAGTATTTATTTACAAACACATTTTAACATTTTCATAAAAATAATAAACTATTTAACAAGTATTTATTTACAAACACAAGTTACCACTATTACTTTGCGCCACTATGAAAGATTTTTGTAATTTCTATTTGATTAAGGGGTTTCAGGACTTGGATATGGCTCCTTCTAAGTTTTTGTACTTGTGTACTAAATTATTTGCTGATCTTCGTTTGACTATGAAACACAGTACACTTTTAGTGTTTAACCTACATTTTCATCCAATGAGAATGCGTCAATTTGAAATTTTGTGTTGGTTTATTTTCCATAAACTACTATTTAAGTGTTCTATCTTGGCTCTATGAGGCTATTAGTCTGGTATCACGCATGCGCATAAAAAGGTAGTTTTAGGCTCCACCTCCAAATCAATGACACGTGTAAGCCTAGCCTACGGTAGCGATGAAAAGATCGCTGAGACGTCGCGAGGGAGAATAAAGGGTTATTTGAACTCCTTATGAAATGTGAAATGTTAAAACAATGCGATAACAGGAGATCCCGTTTGTCGCGGACAATTTCCCCTTTTGTCACAATGCTTTAAAAAGCTTTATGACACAGAAATAAATAAAAAAGAATTACAATTAACTGGGTTATAGGGTTTGATCCTTTATCCTTACATCGTTGTGGGAAAAAACTAAACTATATCAACCTTTTACACCATTAGGAATAATGTGATGGGTACAGATTGAAAGCAAGCTGATATGTGACGAAAAAGAAAATGACGTTTCAATCTACATCACTGGGTAGTGCAGTTTTCTTCTTCCAAATAGGGTATGGCAGATTATTGGCATGCAATTGACAGCCGCGGAAGGCGTGGTTTATTTCGAATTTCGAAATACTGAGCAGCAGTTTTATGCCTTTCGCTGATCATATCCGGAGAGGCGTGGTTTACCAGTGCAAGATAGAGCGCTCTATGGAAATGTAGATTAAACACTAAGTTATTTAGAGTCTAGATGGTGAAATTTAAACGATATAGAAACCCCGTCAGTCGCTATCGCTCCTTCCTTGGGGTTTCTATATCATTTAAGTTTCACTATCTAGCCTCTAATACTTGGTACGCATCTTTAACCCCAATTAGTGTTAAAGAAGTTTGTTCGTTTTGATAGAGTAAATTTAGATTGTTAATACAGGGTCTACGCAAGTAACTTTGACTGTGTGAACGTTTTCTTTTTCTTTAAATCGTTCAAAGACATTTATTGCACACTTTAGTCTGAACCAAAAAGATTGAAGGGAAAAGTAGACCATACTTTTTGATTTGAGAAAATTAAAAAATGTCAAATCTTCGAATTATCTGGTTTGGGATTGCTTTCCAAACTGCAAATGGCCACAATTGTCAAAATAAAAGCATTCGAAACCGGCCAAATATTTTACTGAAATTCCAAAATGTACGAACTAGATGCACAATGAGCCACACTGTTAAATAATGGGTGGGGTAATAGCTTTCAGAAATTTAATCAAAACTTTTACAAATATTGGAAAAGTATATGATTTTGCTAGCATCACTATCCTGTTATTGTTAGTAATCAAAATACAAACAAATTCAGACTGAAACAAATAAAGAAAATTAAACCGAAAATTGATTGCTTGGTTCCTGGAAACTTTCTTAATAAAGGGGACATATAATAGTACTCCTTTAATTATGTTTTTCTTAACTATAAAAAAAATGTTATCGAGAAGACAACAAATAACCCGAAAGGGTTTACGTTGTCGACTTACGTTTATATTGAATAGATAAATCTGTTAAAAATTCATTCTGCTTTACTGCGTCGCAAAATGTCGCAAAAGAACGAAAGACAGCTGCCCATTTAAATGGAGCTCAAGTGAGCAATAGTCATAATGGTCTGCGGACCAAAGGAATCATACAAAACTCTCCATAAAGGTTTCACTTTTTGATTCAATGGAAACACATATGTAGTTTCATCTGCATTTGATGAAAAAAAAAATGAACCATTCGGACTTAAGTTTGAAAATGCTATTGTAAGTTCAAAAATACCTGTGTACGTTGAAAATACTTTATACGCATACATGTATGTATGTATTCATTAAATGTTACATGTGAATCTAGGCTAACCTGTTTATAACCTGTTTGTGGTAATACACCTGTATATAACGTGTTTTGCTGCATGTAACCTCTGTGCTGTCATATAGTAACACGACAGCATAATAAGAAGAGGAAATACACTTTTAAACAAGTTTGTGGTAATACACCTGTATATAACGTTTTTTGCTGCATGTAACCTCTGTGTTGTCATATAGTAACACGACAGCATAACAAGAAGAGGAAATACACTTTTAAACAAGGACTGTCCATAAGACAGTATGCTCGACTATTCCATAATGTCGGAGAGGGGTATAGGTCAGTGAAATATTATTTATTTCTAAAATCTGAGGGTGCACACAATGATGCCTTACAATAGTTGTTGATAAACGAACATACACGCAAAGCTTTAACCAATATTTCCGAAGTACAAAATACCGCATGGTTTGCTTGAATTCAAAACAGAAAAAATATGAAACTTAGTGAGGGACCTCAAATTATTACCCTGAATGTATTCATTATGTATCAACGCATTCTATACAGTAGTTCAAGAGATACAACTTTGCAATACAAATATTGTCATAGGTACCAAAGGCCGCAATATCTGCCGCAATATCAATATTTGCCTATATCTAAAACAAGAGATTTGAATCTTGGTTAGGGACCTTAGATTATAACCCTAAATACATGTGTGAAATATTAACCCATTCCGTACAGAAGTTTATGAGATACAAACTTGCACGAAAAAACTTAACCACGAATTTTCTAAGTACAATAGGCCATATTATTTGCTTAAATTAAATACAAGAGATATGAAACTTGGTCAAAGACCTTAAAATATTACCCTTAACACATGTGTGAAGTATCAACCCATACCATACAGTAGTTCACGAGATACAAACTTGCATGTAAAAACTTAACCAATATTTTCTAAGTATAAAAAGCTGCATATTTTGCTTAAATTCAATACAAGAGATATCAAACTTGGTCAAACTTGGTCAGATACCTAAAAGTATTACCCTGAACATATGTGCGAAGTATCAACCTATTCCATACAGTAGTTAATGAGATACAACATTACAGGTACAAACTTTACCAAGGTGTGACGCCGACAGCGACGCCATCGCCGACACAGACGCCCGGTTGAGATGAATAGCACTCTCTCGCAAACATTAATAGCTCTCTCTCTTTATTATTCGAAAAGTCGAGCTAGAAATTTGGTTGCATGATTATTATCTAACACCGACATGGCAGACCATGAAATGTGTGATACCGGTCATGGCTTGACATTCTTCGGGTCCTCGCTTCATTTTTGTAACACGTTTGTTTAAAGGTGAATGATTACGTATTGTGGTTCATCTTACTGTTTAAAGTCGATAATGTATATATGTGCAAATGCAATAAACTGTACTGTGCAAATCTTGTAAAATTGAGGTATATCTCGTTCTAACTTAATCTAACTTAATCTTATATGTAAATCATTGATCGTTGATGAGACGATTCTAAGAACCCGAACGAACGCTATTAAACTATTTTCCTACGGCGGGAATTACGAATGTTTTGTATCAGACTACGGTGGTCCTTATCTCGTTTCTTCTGGTCACTTCTAGTAAGTCGAGGATGTGTCGGAGAAGTAGGTGTTTCTGCGTCAATCTTGTCACTTGATGCCTGTGTAGTAGGTGTTTCTGCGTCAATCTTGTAACTTGATGCCTGTGTAGAAGGTTTTTCAATGTCCCTCTGATCACGTGATACCTGTGTCATGTCACTCTGACTACGCATTGACTGGATGATAAGTGTTTCCGTGCCACACTGAACACGTGCTGGCTGGTCAATAAGAGGCGCGGTGGCTAACTCGATAGTTTCTGGACTCTTCTTACTTAGCTTTGCAAATAAGTGTTTGTTTGTTCCTCCAAGTATGTCTGTCACGGATCTTTCTTCATCAACTCCCCTTCCTTTCTTTTCGTTAAAACACCGCCTTTTGATAATGAATATCACAAAAACTGATACAACAATATTGCCGCTTAAAACAAAAACAATGACAGTAACATACTCTTTTTTTTCGTTTAGCTCCTTCTTCCTAACACAACGTGGTTTCTCCATCAGGCCATCATAACAACTTATGTTTGTAGATCCCTGTTTTCGGTAACCCTTTTTGCAATCCCAGTTAAGTTGATCACCATGTTTCACAAATTTCTTCCTAAATAGATTATTGTAAGATATTCCATCTTTGTTGTCGATGTCAACCAAACAGTCACAAAAGCATCCCATATCTAGGTTATCCCATTGGTTGTTCATACAAAACGCAATTCCACCATCAATTACTGATAGAGGACGATTGGCAGAATTGTCATGACAGAGCAGAGATAGGAGAACACCATTGTCTGAAGTGGAACTATCATAGATACACTGAGATTTGGTACCAGGGTGAGTACCACAGATGGAAGCCTCACACTCAACCCTTGAACTCCATGTTCCATCCGACTTGCAGGTTATTGTTGGAGCGCCAATGAGAATATAACCATCATTACATGATATTCGAGCTTCACTTCCAAAGTCGTTCAAGACGCCGTCTGAGTTATTCTGGAACACCTCACCATTGGGGACGCTTCCAAAGGCTTCACAACTTACTGGATCGCATGTAGGCGGGGCTTCAGGTCTCCAGTTTCCATCCGCCCCACACAGCATGGAGGAAGATCCAACAAGTATGTAGCCATCCAGACAAGCAAATTCTAGTCTTGTGTTCATCAATCTAACAATCAAACCATTTTGAGGCGTTTTGATTTCTGGACAAACTCGGAGACAGGAGAAGTTACCAGCCCACTCCGATCCACGGCAATAGTAGTATGTGCTCCCAACGCCCTTATATCCAGGATTGCAGGTAAACTCTATAGCACTGCCATCAGCAAAAGATCCGTATTTAGTCGCATTGTTCGAGGACTTGGAGACTTGTGGTACATTTTCACATTCTCCATTTACAATCCTTTGTAGGCTTAAAAAGATCGCAAGGATGGAGACACCTACAAACAAAAACAGAAATTTTTCTTATTAATTACAATAAAGATAGAGTGCCACCGACTTCAGTAATAGACGATGTAAATATTTTTTAAGATAAGCTGCTTTGACAGACTTAAGGTTTTCCACCTCAAATTGAGAACAATCAGAAACGTCAGAATAACAAAGTCAAATATTTTACAGAACAAATGCCGTATATAAACAAGTTATATACCATAAGAATTTTAGGTGTATTGTATTTTTTATTTGCCAATTTCCATTCATGTAATTTTAATTTCAATATTTAATTGATAAATAAGGGGAGGTGATCGCATGGATTCAATAACAGCAAAACTAATATTAATTTTGTAAATATAAATTCAAAATTAGACACATTTCCGCGGTGGCTTAGTGAATGAATTTGAAATGATAAATAGTCTCATAATTTCATTCCATTCTTTTTCTTTAATCAAAGCAAATACAAGTTCTGGTGCTTCTCCGTCAGGTTTGGGATACCCTAAGAGATTTTTCCATGACCATTAGTTAAGTGAACTGAAAATTATCCTTGAAAAACCAATGAGTCGGGAATGGGAAGGGACCTTCTTGTGACCATCCATTCTACATATATGTGAATTATCCTGTTGTGATGACACATGAATTATCCTGTTGTGATGACACAACTTTAGACAATTTATGTTAACCAATATTATGGTAGGTGTACTTTTTTCTATCTACTCCCTCAGGTACAGCTCTATACAGTATATATTTCTATGTTGACGTTAGTCTCTAGTTCCCTCCCCTACCGCAATTTCTTAGCTTTTTCTGACATAATCCTAAAGAGTATGACATGGAACAAGGCTTATATCAAAATGTGAAACAAGTAAATTCGATATGAAATATATTCAAGGTCCTAAAATACGGTTAGCATGTATTTACATGCAAGTTGTTCTATATTGATATATTATACTCTTTATTGTGTTGTGATCGCTTCAAAGCATATATGATAAAACATACTCATCTGAAACAAATACCGTTTATCGTGTTGTGATCGATTAAAAAACATGACAAATATACGACCGAAAGGATATTCAAGAACAATTACAATGTTTAAGTCGTAACAAAAAAAATCGCTATAAGCGATGCAGTATAAACGTCAGCGACGTAGAGCAGTGAACTGCAACCTAAATTCTCAACAGTAGATATAAAAAGTTAACATTCAGGCATGTTACTTAACTACAATATGTTTACCTTTTTGGATGGAACACATGGCTCTCTCGTAGTAGAGTTCTCGAGTGAAACTTCTGTAAAGGTTAGCAGTAAAATGCTTTCAGTCGTACCTGAAATGTAATCTACTGACTAATTACGTGTCTCATATTCATTTCGCTTCAATCGTTTTGAATAGGACGGTTCTTCATGCAATAGTCATTATCTAAAATGGTATGGAATAGATATTTCTCTAGTAGTAGATACTATTTGTTAGAAACATTTACATTTTGCTAGTAAGAAAACTTATCAATTAATCAATTGATTTATTAACGTAAGTCCGTGGATGGCCTGTTGTCATGCCCCGTGTGTATCCCTGCATTCTATGTGTCTTTTGTGTAATAAATGAACATAGATCCCATGCTAATACAGGGATAGGTTATTTGGGTACGAGCCAACGTTATTCCTTTGTTATAAATATGTAGCTAGTTGAACGTTTTTAGACGAGTTAATTTTAGTAACAGTACGTTATCTTACCCTTTTGTGTATTTGAAATAGATGTAGGTATGCATTATTGATATTGTATTGATACATAAGGCTATTGACTCATCAGTACACAGGTAATTAACATTCAAGAGACAAAGCATTCTCGCGTTAAGCCTTAAGCTTTTTTCTTTGAAGGATCAAAAGCGGTGTATCAGCTGTAGTATTTTATAAAATAAAAACTACACGATATTTAGCACGGTTCTGGTTAATACAGGGTCTATACACAAAACAATTGCCAACACTATGCTTGTGCGAAGCTACTTGCATCTGTGGGGGAGAACTAAGTTGAACATATAACACTTTTCAAATGAAAGGCAGCAGTGAACGACAATTGAAAAGCACGAAAAGAACATTCTAATTTCTAAACCTGTAATTCTATTCTCCATAGAAAAAAATGAAAGGGAGACAAGTCAAGATTTATAGTAACATTAGACGATTAAATTTGGCGAGGAAAAAATCTCCTTTTCAATTATGATATCGAGAGGAGACCATCATGCGACAAAGACGAATTGCTCATTAGGGACACGTTATCCTTATGTCATAGTGAATAACGTGAATATACTTGATCATAACTTTAACCCAGATGATATTTTATATTTTACGGACAAAGTATTTTATGCCCATATGATTTATATATACTTTACGTGCTGATTATGGGCAAAGTATATATTGATTAATTTGGATTATTGAAAATAATGATTGAATGTGAGGGCATTTTATTGATAGTGTATGTTTTGTGTTTTATTATTGTTTAAGTCTATGGCATCATTTTGATATATGTTTAGGCGATGTATTTGTATATCTTTTTTGACGACCAGATACAATGAAATCGACAATACTAATTCTAAAGTAACTGCTAAATTGTATTGATACGAATTGTTTAAATATGTATATAGTTATATATTACTTCAACCCGGTTCATGTATTATGTTCTATGCATTATGTTTCACGGACCAGAGGCCTGAATTTACTGAATAAACTATTGATATTGAAATCGAAATTGAAGTGGTAACTATAGCGTAATACAGCAGATGCTTCAAAGTGAGGTATTTTGGAGTAAAATGTTAAAGTCTTTACGAGAGAGATCGCTCCTTTTAGACCATTTTCTTTATTGGAATTCATGAAAGCAACATATTTCATTTACAAGTCGTCCACTGTAACTAGTTTAAATAATTCTTGATACAAATGGTTAAATTTAATGAGAGTGTTGCTGTTCGATTGAGACTTTTCAGCAATGTATTAAAATTGTGTGACTCATGTGGTCATTTTGTAACTGTTGATAAGGAACATTCAAAGTCGTCATGTATGAAGAAATAACTCGGAAAGATAATTCCAAATTGCCAGAATATTTTTCACAGCTTTTCGTACACCAATTAAATTAAATTGATTTTTTATGTAAATTTCAAGAATGCAACTAACCCATATCTCCTAGTGAAATATTGTGATCGGTTTCAGTTTAAGGTCGTCGATTGAGTTTGAAAATAGTTTGTCTTTGTGACTGTGAGTCAGTGCTACATTGGATTGTGTTTTATGGCGAGTTTCAATCATAAAGCGGTGGTCGGCGCATCTATCTCTGACCCCTATACATGTATGAACTATCTCACCAGTACAGTACTACAAGAGTAGAATTAGAACTTTAACATCAAAACAATCATTGTAGATTATAGTTTGATCCTATGAAACTCGGGGGAAATAAGTAATCAATGAAGTGAAGCTCTCAACATCTGTCATATGTTTTAGTGATGTTTGAAAGGAGCAACTGTACAAACTATCCTTAATAGACATAACCAGAATTTTCTAAAGAAACGTTTTCGTAATAGGTAGAACTTAAAAGATTCGATAATTTTTTGAAAATGATAAACATAAGAATCAGTAGTTTGGACCTAATAGGCTCGCCTCGCATTAGAGGGGTTTATTATATATCCTTGGTGGAGTCACAATGACGTCCAATTATTAGTCTGGGGTCCGGCCCGTGCGTATATCCCGCACATCTCGCACTAGGGCAACTAGGTAAAATTTTAAAGACATTTTACCAAACATAAGTTTTGTGTTCGGAAATGTCGAGATATTCCTAGCATATAATCCGCATTCTAAGCTAGTGCATGGTACTAAGTTTTATAGTCTCATGTCCTCCTCGAATCATTGTAAATTACTAAAATTGTCAAAATATATTAAGGAAGCTATGGATGTAGGAAAACATATATTGGAAACGATGTTGAATTGATTTTGAATACATTTAATTGTACTTGCCAGTTTTAACAACCCATTGTTTTATGACTGTTTTGTTGTTATTTTCCTTTTTTGTGTTGTATTATATCTTTTCTGTAATCTCATGTCTTTACCATGTTTGAATTGTAAATGGCTAAAAGCAAACATTTTTGCCGTTGCTAATAAAATGTATGTATGTATTAGTAAAATGCTTTCAGTCGTACCTTAAATGTAATTTACTGACTAATTACGTGTCTCATATTCATTTCGCTTTAATCGTGTTTTGAATTGGAAGGATTTTCATTCAATAGTCATTATCTAAATTGGTATGGAATCAAAGATATTTCTCTGGTAGTAGATACTATTTTTCAGAAACACCGAAATTTTTGCTTGTAAGAAAACTTGTTAATTTATTAATTAATCAATAAATTAATTAACGTAAGTCCGTGGATGGCCTGGTGTCATGCCCCGTGTGTATCTCTGCACTATATGCGTCTAGTGTGTAATAAGTGAACATAAATCCCATGCTAATACAGGGATAGATTATTCGGGTAAGAGTCAACGTTATTCCTTTGTTATAAATGTGTAGCTAGTTGAATGTTTTTAGACAAGTTAATTTTAGTCACGGTACGTTACTTAACCCTTTTGTGTATTTGAAATAAATATACTTTATCAGTAAACTTAATTGATACATAAGGCAATTGACCCATCATTACACATGTAAATAACATTCAAAAGAACAAGCTATTCTCACGTTAACCCTTAATGAAGAACATAACAAAAATATGTATAAATGTCACTTAAGCTTTTTTCTTTGAATGATGATAAGCGGTGTATCACCTGTAGTATTTTATAAAATAAAAACTGCACGATATTTAGCACGGTTCCGGTTAATACAGGGTTTATACACAAAACAATTGCTAACACTATGCTTGTGCGAAGATACTTGCATCTGTGGAGGAGAATTAAGTTGAACATTTAACACTTTTCAAATGAAAGGCAGCAGTGAACGACAATTGAAAAGCACGAAAAGTACGTTCTAATTTCTAAACCTGTAATTTTATATCCATAGAAAAAAATGAAAAGGAGACAAGTCAAGATTTGCAGTAACATTAGACGATTAAATTTGGCGAGGAAAAAAAAACCTTTTCATTTATGGTATTGAGAGGAGACCATTATGCCACAAAGACGAATTGCTCATTAGGGACACGTTATCCTTATGTCACAGTGGTTTCTATAGAGTAATACAGCAGATGCTTCAAAGTGAGGTATTTTGAAGTAAAATGTTAACGTCTTCACGATAGCTCATTCCTTTTAGCCCATTCTCTGTATTGGAATTCGTGAAAGCCACATATTTCGTTTACAAGTCGTCTTCTGTAACTAGTTTAAATAGTTCTTGATATAATTGGTCGAATCAAATGAGAGTGTTGCTGTTTTCTTGAGACCTTTCAGCAACATATTAAAATTATGTGACTCGTGTGATCAAGTTGTAGCTTTTGGTGAGAAAAACTTCAAGTGGTCATGTATGAAGTAATCCTTTGGAAAGATGATTTCAAATTGCCAGAATAGTTTAACAGCTTTTCTTACACCAATTAACTTAAATTGAAATTTTTGATGTAGTTTTTAGAATGCAACTAAACCATTCCTTTTAATGAAACAATCAGGGTTTAAGTTGAAGACCGTTGACTAAGTTTGAAATAGCATTGTCTTTGTCACTGTGGGTCAGTGTTGCATTGGATTGTGTTTCTTGGCATATTTCGGTTTTGTATTGCGGCGATCAGTGCATCTATCTCTGACCCTAATATATAAAATATCTCACTAGTATTGTCGATGACGGGTTTTACATAATAACATGATTGTTGATCAAGCGGTGAGTTTTGAATGACAAATAGATAATGTCACATTTGCTTCACAGAAAGAAGTAAGAGATAGTCAACTGTCGAGTCGGGGATCGAATTCAGGAACCGTGGATTCTCAGAGTCGCTACCGACTTTGCGTGTTAGGACCGGCGAGTAACAAGAAGATAACAATAGTTTTAGTGTTTTCTTCCTTCCCATTTGTTATTTGAGCCGGCTAAACTCGCACATACAAATAAAGGGGAACACCAAGGGTAAAATCAGAACTTCTAATATCAATAGAATTATTGTCTATCATAGTTTGATCCTATGAAAGTCGGAGGAAATAAGTAATCAATGAAGTGAAGTTCTCAACATCTGCAATGTGTTTTAGTGATGAAAGGAGCAACTGTACAAACTATCCTTAGGTAGACATGACCAGCATTTTCCAAAGAAACGTGTTCGTAATAGGTAGAACTTAAAAGATTCGATAATGTTTTTGAAAATGATAAACATAAGAATTAGTAGTGCGGGCCTAGAAAACTCGCCTAGCATTAGAGGGGTTTATTATATATATGTTACAGGGAAACAGTGAAATCAGGGATTTAGTGAAATCCCTGAAAATTTCAGCGATTTCATGAAATCCCTAATTCACTTAGAGATTTCGTGAAATCCCTAAAAATATCAGGGATTTCACGAAATCCCTGAAAAAAGTCGTCAGGGATTTCACGAAATCCCTGAAAATAATTTTAAATTTATCCCAAACATTTTTTTGTTTAAAATTATTTTGCTTATAAAGAAATTGTTAATGGAATTAAAGATAAGAATAACAATAAGTAAATATAAACATTTTGATATTTTTAGACATTTTTTTTCACAAGTTAATGACTTTTATCAGTGGCTTTATAAATCAAAGTTATTCAATACAAAGATGAATTAAGTTATACAAAGTTTGCTTATAAAACATGATCAGTGCAAAAAAGAATTAAAAGAATACTAATTGTATTTTTTATACAAATGTTCAGTACAAAAATGATTTAGATTAAAACTAATTGTATGCTTAAAGAAATATTTGTATTCTAATAAAACGCGTTCGGTGCAAAACCGTGTAAGCGCCTTATGAAACACACAGGCTCTTAGATGTGATTTTCTCTTAACATGTGTCGGGTCAATGCAATAAGATAGTAAGTGCTAAAGATAAATCTGCTATTGACAGACATTTAACGCTAAACTAACGATTTACATTTTAACACTTATACTTGTTCAGTATAAAACAGTTGTAAATGCGGAATAACATATGAAGGCTCTTGCATTCGATTTCCACTAAACCTATAGTCAGGTTAAATGCAAAAATATTGTAAGTGCTAAAGAAAACTCAAGCTATTGACAAACATTTTTCGCTGAACTAATGATTAAAATTTTCGATGATACTGAAGTACTTGTCTTTAGGGATAAGATACTTTGGAGTTTTGTTGTATTTCTCAATCAATTTAGCAATAAACTGACTCTCTATGGTTGACGGTATCACCTTGATTTTTGTGTAAGCTATACACATGTTTTTTTATGTTAAATGCTGAATAGAATTATGTTATGTTATTCAAAGAACAATAAGCTAATGATTTCAAAACAGAAGGGGCTGCTAAGCTAGGATAGGAAAACGCAGTGTGAAAGCAGTTGAGTAGATATTTTAGTTGGCATATTACACAATACACTGCCCATCTACCTTTATCAACTATCTATGACACCTGCAAGTCTAAATAAACACATCTGGGGATAACTTGACAGGTAAGTGTCCCCTGCTTATCACCAGCCCCCTGTCATATCTCCCAGACAGAACAGGATACTAACCCTTTTACATAGCAAAGTTATTATTTACTGTCGGCTGCTGTAAATTCACGAAGAAGGAGGAGAGGGTTATCAATGAATAAACCACTTTAAGTTGCTTATACATTATACCAATAATTTCAAATAAGTAAAACTAAATAATCATTGTAATAAATTAGATTGAGGGCTTGGTTCAAAACTATTATATGTCCTTCATAAAGGACTAATACTATTTTAGCCACTAGTCATCGAAATATACTATAAATAGATAAATGATAAGAGTTTGAATGGATATATTCAGGATTTCAGTAATATATAAAATAAAACTTGTCAAATAATCTTATTAAGTATCTACATCAAAAGCGATGATGATCAACTTGTGACCGACTTGTACTTATACATGTCTTAATGCAATTTAGGATATTTTAAAGTGTGAAAACAAATTAATAATGTAAAGGGTACTTTAAATTGGTTAATTACTATCACATTTCATTTATTTTAAATACATTTACGGTCCACAACATAATAGGCCTGCAACCAGCTTGTCTGGGGGCAGAATACGGTCCACAACAAAATAGGCCTGCAACCAGCTTGTCTGGGAGCAGAATACGCCTGGAGGAACCTTAAACCTTATCACTTATCAATCAATCAATTATTTCAAACTGATACTGTTTATAGTTGGAAAGAGAAAGTTCAAAGACAGGTGTAAAACAAATGAAAATAAAATCCCTCAAGCTGCATTTTCTTGTTTCTTCTGTAAGAAATAAAACTTAAATCCTTTACTTCAATTTTTACAAATCTCAAATTACTATTTTCAATATTTTTTATTTGAAAAAACTCATATATTTAAGATAATTTACTGTTTAAAGTTGATCACATGTTTTACTTAAGAAAAAGAAAAAAATAGATATTAAGCTTGCAAAATTTAAATAAATAAGTAAATCAAAATATGAAAGGTAATGAAAAATATTTTTTTTACTAAATTAACAGTTTACATAAGTCTGATATTATAAATGCACAAAAAAGATTTACAAAAGTCTGGTGTTTGATACTCTAAAATCAATTTGGGGAGAAAAGTAGCCTAATCTTCGCTGAAGACGGAAGTTTACAAAATACTTTGGAATTTCAAAGGGGAATTCCCTTTGAAGGGTATGTCTACACACAATTTTTCATAGACAATACCTTTGGATAGGCATATACATGAAGCAATCAATAACAATATTAATTTTAATGGCACAAATTGATCAAGTTTCACCCTCGATTGCCTACAGTCTAATCAAATGACTTTATGCTAAGGTGTTGAAATCCCTTCCCATAAATTTTACCAAGATGTTAACAAAATCACAATACTGAGAGTGATCAATATACATTTGTACATGTAAGTTGTGAAACTTCTCAATCGATTTAAAATAAACAGGATCTGACTTTAATAGGAAAAGAAGACTCGTAGATTTTGATTGAGTGCAGAATGCATTAGGAATTTAGGAACGTTGGCGAATTGTTTTGAAAAAAGAAGAGTTAGTTAGCTCCATCGCCCTTTTTATGCTCAACTCGTGTATATCTTATTAAATTTGATACATTGTATTTGTATTTCTTGGTCATTTTATATCATAAAGAGGCTTCATCGAGAAGGTATGTTTAATTTGATTAAGAAGGCCCAATTTTAAAAGGAAAACTATTTCACTGAAATAAAAGTCTTTATTCTAAAACGACAAGAATGCTAGGGTCAATGTAAAGTGTAAACTGGCAGTATGTTTGTCTCTTAAAATCATCAAAGAGTAGAAACCAAGCAATTGCCCTTTCCATATACGGATGATACATCTGTTTGATAGCGTCTGGACTTTGTAAATGGCTGCAGATAGCCGAGTCTTTTACCAAAAATTGCTGCAGATAGCCGGGTCCTTTACCAAAAATGGCTGCAGATAGCCGAGTCTTTTTCCCGACAATACGTTAGTGGGAATGAGAAGTTCTTGAATAGTATGGCGATTTTAAAGGTATGTTTGACTGATACTTTGCCCAATAGGGGGCTACTTTGCCCATCAGATAAATAAAGAAATTATTGTTTAATAATTACCTCTAAACGTCAAGTTGTCTAAATATTTTTGCGCCACACATTAACAAACAATCTCTGACGATTTTCCGACGATTGTAAACAAATAACATCAAAAACGAAAGAAGGTGTAACTTAATTTGGAAGTTCAGAGGGAATTCTCCATGAAGGGTATGTCTAAACCAAAATAATTACCAACAAGGACAATTCAGGTATATATGACTGTTCATGTTAAAAGGAACCAAACATGGGATTGTGCTGCAGGCATTTGTCTTTGCTCGACTATTCGAAGAATAAGGAGAGCTATTCTACTCACCGGTCGTCGGCGTCGCTGTCGGCGTCACTCCTTTGTTAAGTTTTTACGTGCAAGTTTGTCTCAAGTTTGCATGAAATGCTGTATGGAATGGCTTGATACTTAATACATGTAATAATTTAAGGTCCTTGTAATCTCTTGTATTTGATCTATGCAAAGTATATGGCCTTTTGTCGTTTGGTTAAGTTTGTCCGTGGAATTGTGTACCTCATGAACAACTATATGAAATGGGTTGATACTTCACACATGTACTTGAGGGTTATTACCTAAGGTCCCGGACCAAGTTGCATATCTCTAGTGTCGAATTAAGCAAATCACGTGGTCTTTTATACTTACAAATTTTTTATTTAAGATTTGTGTGCGTTTTTTTCTCAACATCTATTGTAAAGAATGATTGTGTGCACCCTCATATATTAGCAACAAATAATATTTCACTCACCCATACCCCTCTCCGACATTATTGAATAGTCGAACATGATGTCTTATGGACGGCTCTTGTTAGACTTACATCTCTCCGATCCTTTCTGATCTACCTGTTTCTTGTATTCCGGTTCCAGTTCGTAACACTCGAGCATGACCTTGATATGGCCTTTAGCCCAACATATATTTATGCACTTTTAAAACTATTAACACTATTGGATAAAACTCCTTCCTCTATCAAACTGTTCATAAATCTGTGACTCTCCGACTGAAGCTGTATTAATACGGATATATTGGTGCTGCAGTGTTTCTTAAAAACTTGTGACTGTGGCCCCTGGTAGATAGGTAATTGAATTGAAAATGCTTGTTTTCGTCTACAATATATCTGTTTTGTTGATAACTGGAATAATAATTTTTCATTTGGTTAGAGTACCAAATGGGGCACTGGGACAGTTACATTTCTTTATGTCTACTTTGTCTTCTATTTGATTTCCGCTATACAACATACAACAATTAAATATCTTAAAAGTGACCTCTTGCTTTTGGATAAAAGTGTTAATCCACTGTATATACATTTTTAAGAAATGGAATCATCTAATTTTTGCTTCATATGACTAATCTACAGTGTGTAACTATAACAGTAACGCTGTTGTGCAGTTTAAACGAACCTAATTTCTAACTTCCCAATTTCCTCATATCTGTGAACAAACATCTTTAAAAGCCAGGGAAATTTTAAAGCCTGAAAAATACCAGAGAGCATCAACGCATGCATAAATCCTAATTAAAGATAAGTAAGTAATTATCTTTTCTTAAAGTGATATTTGCAAAACGTACATTGAAGTAATTGCCTTTGTGATGATGGGAAACTTCTTAAGCCCTGATAGGCTTGTCATTCCATTCCCCTCAATGATATAATATACTTATACTTGTTATAAGCACCCAGCCCAGTGGACCTACCAGTTACTTTATCAAACACATGATTATTTACATTTGAAATAAGTATAACTATATCATGCTTTCTTTGTGGTAAAATGTTCATCATCATGCACAGTCTACCCATGACTTTCCCCGACACAAGTTCTAACAAGTTCTTACGAATTCTCACAAGTTGACTTCCGGAAATAGGGCATCGTCAGCCTCTCACTCCAGCTCTTCTTTTTTCGATTTGTGTCCAGTTGCTATTTGTGCTTTACAGTCAAATGTAAGTTCGGTTTTGCCCAAAACTTATCTAAACGTTTTTCCAAGGTCTGGACGGAGTTGGCACTGACTACACTGATTGGCAAGGAATTCCAATGGTCTACTACTCTGTTGGTGAATGAGTACTTCCGGACGTCAAGCATTGGTCTTTCCTTGAATAGCTTGTATTGGTGCCATCTGGTGTTGCCTTCTCTCTGTTTGAATAACTTATACTTGTCGAAACAGTACCGATCTGACATTATCTTGAAGACCTCGATCATATCACCTCTCGTTTGACGGTACGCAAGAGTTGGTAGCTTTAAAGTTTTCAGTCTCTCTTCAAATGTCATCTCTGACAATCCTGGTACCATTCTCATGGCTCGTCTCTGTATATTTCAATCATAAGAATATCTTTCTTTTTGTAGGGTCTCCAGACAGAATTTGCATACTCGATGTGCGGTCGTACTAAACCAACATGCGCTCCTGTGTGGCTCAGTGGTTAAGGTGGTCGACTCGAACACGGGGATCATTTAGTTTCGTGGCAGTGGCCTTTGGCAAGTTACTGGTGTATCCAGGAAAGCCGTTTCAGAACTGAAAAATGAAGGAACGGCCCCGACGAAGAGGACCCATATGGGACCTGTGTTGGGTAATAACCCTAAATTAAACTAAATATACATCCGCTTGAAAGTTTGTAAGTCTAAATATTCAAAGGATCTTCTCATAACACCGAGTACAGGATTGGTTTTGTTCACTTTTTCAAGTATATGCCTCTCAAAGGTCAGCTTGTCGTCAATAACTACTCCAACATCCTTCTCACTGTTTGAACCCTCCAAATATGCTAGATCTTCATGAAGTTTATATTGTCTGTTATCCTCTTTCTTTCTTCCCACTGACGTAGCGTGACATTTTTCTGGATCAGTAACCAATCGTTGGACCAACTATACATGCTGTAAATGTTTTCCTGGAGTTTATCTTGATCTTCCTGGTTTTGAACTTGTCTGTAAATCTTGGTGTCGTCAGCGTACAAGTAAAGACTGTTGTGGTTTGGTAGTTGTTCGGGTAGATCATAACTATACAGTACAAAGAGCATCGGCCCGAGGACCGATCCCTGAGGTATTTCATGTGTTACAGGTGTCCACCTTGACGGCTGTCCATTCACCAGAACTCTTTGTTTGCGTTTGTCCAGGAAACATTTAATTCAGTGTGTATAGTTTTCCCAAAATGTGTACATACTAAGTTTATGAAGGAGCCTTCTGTGACTCACTTTATCAAACGCCTTTATAAAGTCACAACACGCCACATCAATATCCCCACCATTGCTAAAATCTCTGTCCATTCATCAAATACAACCAATAACTGCAATACCGTTGATCTTCCTGTGATGAACCCAAAATGATTGTCACTGAATAAATTATTTGTTTTCATATGCTGATGCATACTTTCTCTGACTAAGCTTTCCAGAAACTTGCACATGGGGTGTGTCAAAAATATGCACGTTAAACTACCAGGCCGATAGTTTCCAGCAAACTTTTTGTCACCCTTTTTATACAGTGTCGTGATGTTCGCAGTCTTCCATTCTGTCGGAATTTCAAATGTTTATTGAACTGTTTTCGAACAGAATATATAAAGGTTTCCATAGGACACGACTCAGTTCTTTCAGTAATCTTGGGCTGAGACAATCTGGACCTGGCGACTTGTCAGTTTTTAAGTTCTGTAGTTTATTCTGTACTTTCGGCGATGCTTTCTTATCCTTCTAAGCTTTACCCTACTGAACATGATAATCTTTCAAGGAATTGACTGTGTAAAGTTAAAATGCTTATTTTTCTCCAAACCTCATTTAAAAAGCGCTATTCTTTTATTCAGCAACATTTGAGTCAGTTGGAATTTTAGACCCCAAAAGTAGCAGGTGTGTGACCTTTTTTAGAGGGTCGAAAGGGTAACCTCCCTTGGACGTAGCCTCGGATAAACAATTATATTATTTAACGAACTAAGTCATAGATATAAACATAATCTAGACTTGAGAAATTTTAAATCTATTTTTAAAATCCCAATTTCGTTTCATCTTTAATCCATTTATATTATCCCCATAGAGAAAGCATTCTTCAAAGTTTCGTTTCTCACTTTTGCCCGGAAAGTCGCCAAATAGAAGCCGTTATTGTAATTCTATTTATTGTTTCAACAGTGAGTCCATAGTGCTATGGATGGATACCACTTTTGAATGTTTGAATGATATGTTAGATTCATTTTGGTGTAAGTTTTCTCGTTTAATTTATGTCCATGGTTTACACATTCTTATTCTGTAAATAAAATAATTGCGTCCGATAAACAAAATCCTGTTTGACAAGCAAGTGACGGCTAATAACAGTTTGATTGAAAAGCAAAATAAAAAAATTAAAATGTCATATCGGATTGTTCAATGTTCTGTTGTTGAAAGCTTGACACCGATAGAATATAAGATGCACAAGTACTATTGAGAATGAAATGTTAAATAGAAAAATAAGAAAATAACATTGATGATAAAGTAAAATCTGTGCAGTTCGTTTTATAATGCAAACACTCAAATTAATCAATTATAGTAGGAATTTCTCACCCTAAGTATTAAAACAATCAAACTAGTTGTTTAAAGGAGGAATTTCATAATTTAAGAACTTAAACAAATATTTCATACACTATGTAAAATTACTTTTTCTCTAGTATAGGTTTCTACCGAACCAGCCAGCAGACCTTTTACTCAAGTTTACTTTTTACCGAACTAGTCATTTACCGAAACGACCGTCACCCATTTTGGCTACACCAGTACTTGCTCCGATTTATGGTTTAGTCCTTGATCCCGGCAATTCTAACCTTACCTAACGGGGATTATTCGCACACGGGACCCTTGGTACAAGAGGCCATCGTTCTACCACTGTGGCTTGCTACCACTGTACCACTGTCGACCACTTGGGAATTATGAATACCTTATAGAATATCTTCAAGGATGTTGGGAAATTTTCTAAGGCCCCATAGGCTTAAATGTTGTTCCCATCTATACTTATATAGTTTGTCTTCCGGTTTTAAAATGCTAAGTACTTATTGAATTGTAGATGAACCAAATCTGGTAACCTTCCATTTCTGATCATTGACCACTTTTTGGAGGAGTTCACATCTTTTGCAGAAACTATTGCACTATCAAGGTTATTCAATTGATTGATGACACAATGAGTAAAGTTTTGATGAATACTTCTGGTGGCTCTCCGTTTCTGGATCTTAAAAGAATATTGTTTTAGGTCATGCAGAGTTGAAGCAAGAGTGAAAAAATCTCTTCTAGGCAAAGTCCAGTAAGTTTTGCAACAGTTTATTCCCAATAATGAGATCACCACATCTAAAAAGTCTTCTGTACTCCAGGGTGGGCAAGCTAAAGGTCCTAAACAGAACTCCAGATAAGATTTGTTTTATCGTTATTACAAATTATTTACACAGAAAAACGAATTAAAAATCAATATCCAATGTGCCAAAACGAATTGAGATAAAGAGAAATAAACTGTGACCGCAGTTTGATCGTACATATTTCCTGAGTGCTGTGCAGTGTAAATCAAATGATAAAGAGATTTCCAATACCGGGTCCGAGAATTATTGATTTCATTAAACTGGTTCCCCCCGCTGTCTACAAGCTCAACTATGTTCCACAATATAATATACATTTGATAGATGAGAGACAAGTTCCCAGTCTTTAAGTTCACTTCTGTTTCCATTCTTCTGTGAACATGTTCAAAAGAAACTTAATTCTGCAACAGATCCCAGTTTACGTTGGTTCATTTTGCGCTGAAAACAAAGTCCAAAGTCTATTGTTGGCGTTGTCTTATTTGATAATGTGTCAAAAGTAGTTGATGGAGTGGAAGCGAAGATCGTCAAACCAAAACAAATCTTGGCATAAGTAACCAGATATTAAAAGTAATTTTTGTTTGTTTGTTTGCATTGCCTTATTTGATATCGTGTCAAAAGTAGTTGATGGAGCGGAATCGAAGATCGTCAAACCAAAACAGATCTTGGCATAAGTAACCAGCGCCAGTAAACAGGGAACAACTATGACGAGACGTAAAGCTTATTTATTGCTCGAACAACATTAGCGCTGGAACTCCATACAAATGGCGGACAAAGAGAGAGGGGAGATAATCCGTGATAACAGCCTACAGTATATCTGTACTATTTCAATACACACTATACATATAGTGGCGCAACCTTCCTTCTTTCTCTTCCCTTGAAAAAATAAAACATTTCTATTCTCAATGGAAAACAATATATATACATACAGAGAGAGAGGCAAAAAGCATACTTGTGCCAAAACACTGAAACAATATCTCTATTGAATATTTACCTTACTTTGTGGATTAATCATGTTTAAGAACAAAACAAAACATTTCCTGCACATGAAATTGCTATAAGAGCCTACCTCAGGCGCATGAAATTGACTAGACGTGCATATCACTATTTTCTGATGTATGACTCTGTTAATAATCAGAAACTTTGAGTACTTATCATTGAAACTAAAATTTTTAGACTAGCTATTCCCAACACACTAAATGTTAAATTATTGACACAGTTAAAGTCTACAGCTCAAGATGTGACATAGTCCTTCAAATACTCCGGTGGTTTCCGACTGCGATGAGACATACGGCGGGGAGCTTGTTGGTCAAGTAGTTGGCTATCGTCGAAAGTTTCTTCAGCCATTTCGACAGTTTGTGTATTAAGAAACGAATCGAAGGGTTCGTTCAAAACGTCTTCCTGGGTGTCATTCGGTGGGACAATTAATGCTGGTGGGATGTCTATTTTCGTTTGATCTAGGTCCAGATTGTCCATAGGCGTTGTGTCGGTATCCTCTTCATTTTCACAAATGATTTGGTCCTGTATTAAACTGCTAGAATTTATCTCAGAGTTGACACGATAACATTCTGATTGTTTCACTTTGTATGATGACGCGCGTAACTGATTTCCGACGAATTTTTTTATGAAACACCACTCTCCGTCCATAGAAACTACAATATATCGGTCCCTGGCACGAGTCTTCTGTTTGTCGGAATACAGATACACAATATCTCCTACACTAATATTTTCGGAATATCGAGAATATTGCGGACATTTCGATTTCTCGCTATATGTGTGGTTCTTTTCACGAATCGTGTGTTGTTTCATGATTAAGGCCTGATCCGAAATTGGGAGTTGTTCATGGGTGAACTGATTTCGTTGTGTCCACATTTCTCGTGCTGACAGTCCTTGATTGCGGATACGCGAGTTTAACCTTGCAACACAAATAGCTAGTTCCAAAGGCGATACTGTGCCACCTCCGGGTTCATGGCGGAGCAGCTCTGTTTCGAGTTCAGCAATCCCTTTTTCAGCGACAGGGTTTTTGTTCGCGTTTTTAATCCTCCCGATTTGAAGTGATATGTGAAATTGTTTTAATGACGCGTCGTCTCTCAAAGATGCGAAGCCAGGAGCCGGGTCAACTCGAACAACCGCACCCGGTCCATCAAGTGGATGTAGGCCTACAATTAACTGAATCAATGAATTGCGCAATGTATTGCGTTTCTCGTCTTCTATTAAGCATGCCGATGTATAAGATGTCACAGTTTCCCTGACTAAGAGAATCAATTGACGGTTTCGCTTCAACACATCTGCAGCAAAGTTCATGCCTATTGCCTCTGGGGGATCCTCAGATGATTGCTTAATGAGGTTGTCTGGAAAGCTTTGTAATGAAGCACACGTATGACAGGAACCATGTAATCGATCGATAGCCTTTGATAAGTCTAGAGCAAAGAAATTTCTCTTAACGACAAGCTGGAGTTGATGCCTTGATGGGTGATCCAATCGGATATGTAAAGCCATGATCAGGCCGTCTAAAACGCTTCTTGGGACTACTATCAAGTCCGTTGGAGGAAGGAGAGGATCGTTTCGGCGAACAATGAGTAATCCATCCCTTGCTACAGACGCGACACTTAGATACCTTTTGACGTCTTTAATGTTGGTGAGCTTTTTTGAAGGACATGTACCCTGTTTTAAGTGTGCCATTACCCGGCGCAAGTCCGGACATTCAGACTGTACATCCTTCCAAGCCGCGCGCGAAGTGAAAGGTAGTTTACTGGTATTGTCTATTATGTCCTGAATGCTTACTGATCTAACAACCGAGTCTTCTAGGGTGCAAATAAATGTGCAAACTTGACATTTTGGCTGGTAACAGTCTGGGGCATTTCGGCTTGCGAAATCAGAAGGAATGTTGGCGGTGCCAGAAAGATGTTTGACGGTTGTTTGATATCGACTTACGACGGAAAGGAACGATGTTACTCTCGGACTGGCTGAAAATTCACCGCGAGATAACTTCGAAATGGCTTGCACACACGGTTTACTGTCGGTCAATACACAGGCTTGGTGTTCTGATTGGATAATAAATGGAGCAAAATGCTTCACAGCTGCAGCGATGCACAATGCTTCAACCTCACAAGGTAGCCATGTCACTTGGTGCTTCCTTAGCTTTGCACTAAAGAACCCAGCCAGGAGAAGCCTGGTGTTTCGGGTCACATATAATGTTGTGCCGATGCCATGCTTCGAAACTGATCCGTCGGTTACGATCCATAGTTTATCACTCGCTTTTGGGATAGTGATCGATTTGTTTGATTGAAGCGACTGTTGGGCAGTCTTGAAATCTGTCATTAATGTATCTGTCCAATTGATCTTGTCACGGGATTCCAGTCCAGCTATAGCTTGATCTAGTGAAGACAGAATACTGGAACAATTTGGTAGGACTCTTGCTAGCATCTTATAGGCACCTATGAAGGATCGCATACCATGAACCGTGTCAGGTGGTGGACACGAAGACAACACTGCAATCTTATGGGGGCTTGCTGAGATTTGGCCATCTGTCCAAACCCATCCAAGAATCGTTGTGGTTCGTGGACAAATGATTGTCTTTGATGGAGATAGATGTAAGTTCGATTCTTGCAACGCCTGTAACACGCGGGCCCAATTTGCAACAAGTTCCTCAGGTGTATTTCCCCCACAATAGAGATCATCTGCCAATTTAGCAACGCAGCCATCTTGCAAACAGTCACCTAAGACACGGCACATTAATTCCTCCAATGCTGTTTCTGACCCTGGCATGCCCATAGCACACTTGGTATATACGCGAACGCCTCGAAATGGAGTAGCCACACCACAATATTTCATTGATGTACGCGCCAATGGTATCTGATAAAACGCGTTTGACAAGTCCGACACGATAATATATTTCCACTGGCCAATAGTTTGTAGAATTGAATCAACATCAGGCATGAGGGATGGCTGAGGTTTACTGTACTGTCCAACTTCAGCAAAGGCTGTAACTAGGCGGAAGCCTCCAGAAGACTTCTTGACAAGAAATGATGGATTAAGATACTCTGCTGTGATTCCAATATCCTCTGGTCGCTTGAAAACCCCCTGTGCCTCTAGTTCATCAAATTTCCCCTGTAATTCAACCAGCTTGTTTCGAGAATACTGAGGAATGCGGCCTTTTCTTTGTGGCGGTTCAACGGGGCCCATATTTACAACAGCTTCGAATGGACCAGCTGCGCCGTTGTATCCTTGAAGGTCAGGGCTGAAAATTTGATCATACTCCTTAAGAAGCTCCTTTAATTGACTTCGATTCTCGAGCGGCAAGATATTGTCAGGGTCTAATGTAACTTTGCCTGAAAAATAATCTTTAACAGGACTTCGCTGCTCCTGTAGACTCAGCATTGTAGGTGGGGCTATGCAGTCATTCAACCCAGGAGAATGAGTATACAGTACTTGACATACATGGTCATTCTTCCTGAGTTGTTGGGGTTCACATGTGTCATTGTAGAGACGGATCTTTCCCTCTATTGTCTCAGTGATTTGTGGGCGTGGCCAATCACGAGTACCTTTTGGAGTGTCGTCTACTCGGGGCTCGATGGCGAGAGTGTAGTCATCTTTGGAGTCAAGGGGAGAGTCAAGTTCGACAAAACTACCTGGCCAGACAGTGGTAGACTTTGCTCTTAATACAAATGCTTGGGTTCGACGGATGCGGTTTTCTTTTCGATCTGATGAAGAACCATACTTAATGACATCACACCCTTCTATGTTGATCTGTTGTATTGCTGGTCTTACTGATATGTCGTTACTTGACATGAAAGGAATGCCTGCTAAAACGTCAACATCTAGGTCACTGACAACAAGAGCTTCTAGGTAAAGATCGGTGTTCTCTCTCGATAGAGTCATACGAGTTTCACCAACGATTTGTAGGGGTGTTACTCCATCTGCTTGTAAGGCACTTTGTTTACTTTTGGTAATTACTGCTCCTATCGATCGTGCAGTAGATTCTCGAATCATGCTAACTTCTGCTCCAGTATCGAGTATAAGCTGTAATGGGTAATGTTTGTAAAATGCCTTAAAAAATGGGGACTGTTTTGTAATGACGCGGCGCAAAGAGGCAACAACGCGTAACTTATGTGGTTCATTGTCAGCCATTTCGTCAATTGGTGAAGGGAATTCATCTTCGCCAGACTCGGGATCATCATCAATGGGTATCGTCTGTCGTGCTTTCGTCATGTACAGTCTATCTCCCTCAGGTAAGAATTTACAGGTGCTGAGGTAATGTTGGTAGGACCTGCCAGCCTGTTTACATAAAACACAAGTCTTTTGTGGCCGTTTTTGGTATGCGTTACTTCGAGATGATCCACGCTGAGTACTTTTAAATGCTGTTCTAAGAACTTTGGCATCGGCAATGGAGTGAACCTCATCTAACAAGCTATCCAGAGCCATGGAAATTTCTGGCTTGAGGGATGCCAGTGTTTGTGAGCGCAGCTCTGTGCCATATCTTTGTTTGACAAGGGAGGGTAGTTCTGGGTGAATCAGCCTTAACCATGTAAGAACAACTAAGTTTTCAAGGGTAGGAGAAAGTTCTTCGTCTTCTTCAGGTACATTCCCATGGTGCTTAATGGTACCACCAGCATGCAGGAGGTTATCTTCAACAAAACTGGTAAGTCTCTGGTAAAGGTCCTCTGGTCTCTCATTGGGTTCAAGCCGGATGTTATTGAAATCAAGAAAATGGCTTCCTGACGTCTGAAACCCGTAATGTAGACGTATAGATTGCCACACCCCTTTTATTGATGTTGAACTCTTAACAATGGTATTACGAGATATAACTGGGCAGTAATTCGCAATTTGACCCAGCATAAGCTCAAGTTGGGTACACTTCTGGGCGGCAGAACGTCGTGCCGCTTCTTGGACAGCTTCACCATCGTCGGTAAGTCCTCGAAGGGGAGTAGCATTTGTTTTCTTACCCCAAGTAAAATCGTCAATAAGGAATCGGGCAAAATTTGGGTCCAGAGAAAGGGTGTATTATAAGTTCTGTCGCCAGGCCTCAAAGGTCGTAATGTTTTCATTTTTACTTAAAGCCCATTGTTTTGGTGCTCTTGCGCCTGCCATGATGTCTATTGAGACAGAGTTTAACTAGTTGTTTACGTATAACAGCTATAAGTAGAAGCTGCCTCGTCAATCACTGAGCACGTGGGTTGTTGTATTTACCGTTGTTAATCGTTCTTGAGCATCGAACTGGGTATTTCTCGCTGTGTAGAGATGGGCGAAGGGTTCATGAAGCCGCTGCCACCACGCCAGTAAACAGGGAACAACTATGACGAGACGTAAAGCTTATTTATTGCTCGAACAACATTAGCGCTGGAACTCCATACAAATGGCGGACAAAGAGAGAGGGGAGATAATCCGTGATAACAGCCTACAGTATATCTGTACTATTTCAATACACACTATACATATAGTGGCGCAGAGACTAAAAGTAATTTTTGTTTGTTTGTTTGCATGATTTGTTTTACATCGATTGTGAAGGAGGCTTAATAAAGCTCATTGTGTCACTCGCGATGACTGCTTCCTTGACAAAACACTAGTAATCACGCCAATTGGTGGGTAAGTCATTTTGAACCTGGGACCCTTTGTACAGTAGTTTGATGCTTTACCACTGTGGCTTGTTAAAAATATGATATAAGTGATTGTTAGAAAAAAAACTTATTTGAAAAGATGAATTATGCAAAAAACGAATTGCGGAAATATCCTTATAGTGAAAACTAATTGACCAGAAATCTTATCTGGAGCTCTGGTCCTAAGGTTGTCCTAGTATGACATGTCTTAATTCTGGTACAAGTTTTGTGGAAAGTCTTTGAACATTTTCAACCACTTGCTTGTTTCTCTTGCCGGCGACAGGGTTGTAGATTGAATTTCCGCAGTCAAGATGCTGCCTTTCTCCAGGTTGATCATTTTCATTTACTGGCTAATGACAATTGATTTAAAGTTGATTGGGATTAATTACCCTGGACGCTGACCACATAATAGAGAAGCATGCTTATCAAGCAGTATGAAAAAGACAAATTGTCCAAGAGGACTTTAAAATGGCCACTGAACACAGAGGATTGCTGATCACAAGTGGCTACAAGCACAACTCTAACTGTACATGTATATATTCATCCTTTTTTTACTTGCAGATATCTGATTCCAATATGGGTACTGTGGAACCAATGTCGAGAGCCGGCGTAGCGCTGGATCTGATACTGAAAACACTGATTGCCTCGCAAGACTTTAATGACATCCAGAGCAAAAATTGGGAGGCTATATCGAAGCTCATTCCTGGAACGTCAGCAACCATGGTAACGAGGTTTTGAACCTTTTGAGCTTTTTTTTCTTCAAGCCACTTCTTCCTTTGGGACTTCATAACTTTGTAATTTGTCCAAATTGAAACAGACAACAGCTTTAAAGTGTGATTACAAGTAGAAACCATTGTGCCAAAGGAGAAATTAAGAGCATTTTCTCCTTTTCTTACAATGCTTTCTGCATATCAGAAGATTATTTTTAAATTTAATCAAATTTTGAAGTGTCATCTGCAAACTCTTTTGTATGGGACAGTCGAAAATTTGGCATTTAGTAAAGGGTTAAATGAGTTCATTCAAAATAGGTTAACAAATAGACAGAAAGAGACTATTTAGTCACTGCAAGACTAGCAAGTTTTTCACTCTCTTCTTTCATCTCATTGGTTTCCAGGGGTGGCGAAATTTGGTTTAGATTTACTTGTCTACAACTGCCAAATCTTTGTCTGCACTTGTCTGTATTATGATTAAATGGTAAATTCTTACCTGTCTTTTAAGAGCTTTTGGAAACCTTGGCAACACAAACAGTTGATTTTGCAACACCTGGTTTCTTCTTTTCCTCTAATATTGCTTTATTAATTAAAGGTTGCTAGACGATATGAAGAGCTCCTCTTTAGTGGAGATGTGCTACCCTTTGATCAGTACGAGAAAAGCATGTTGGGTAATGGACAGATTATTCCTGGTGGTATGACAGACTCTGATATCAACAAAAACAGCCGACCTAGCTCTGCAAACAAGCCCAAAGGTAGGGTTTTAAAACTCATCCTTAACCCTTTACCAAACGCTAAATTTTCGACTGTCCCAAATTGAAAAAGTTTGCAGACGACGTTTCAAAATGTGATGAAATTAGAAAATGATCTTCTGATAGGGTAGAAAACATTGTGGGAAAAGGAGAAATTGCTTGTTCAAAAATTTCTAGTCTCTTCCATAGATCCTGTTCATAATTTTTGTAATAGCCAATTTGACATCAGCAGACTTTTTCTTGTTTTCTTCTCATTTTACTTCCCCTGCATAAGATTATCATTCCTTGACCAACTTGAAAACATCAACAAAAAATGATAGGCATTGAAAATGATAGAGCTGGGAATCAATTATCATTTGGACAAAAGGGCAGTTTGCTAATCATCAGAAATTGTTCAACTTGCCAAAATGCTTTGCATTGTTATGGACTACTAATGCATTCTTAAGTCTTTGAATAAGGGGATTGAATGAAGAAAGCAAACACAGATTAATGCGTAAAACTTCTTTTTTTCTCTTTTTCTTTTTTGGACGAAATATTTTGGGCTATTTGGCCCCATTCCCCCATCTCTAGAGTATATATTAATTCCCTAAATATTTGAATAATTCCCCTCTCTGACTTGTTATTCAATCTTGATGAAGAGAAGGTCACCAGAATAATTGACAAATTCCAAGAAATGTTGAACTTTGAACATGAACATAACATGTTGATTGAAAAAGGATTTGGAATTATGTTTTTCTCTCTTTTTATTGTGAATAAGTGTTAAAACTTCATTATGTACAGTTACCTGCTAAGCATGGGAATTTCCCCTTGTTCCCCTTTTAGACACATATTTTCCCGGCTTATAGAATTGGACCCCCTTCCCCCAAAACTGAAAAGAAAAAGCAAATATTTGTTTTTTAAACAGGTGGTAAAGACGACAAAGATTCGGGTGGGAAAGGAGCTTCTCTGGACAGACAATCTTCAGACAGGGGGTATGTAACATGTTGTGTTATCTTATCCCATTCCCCCCATATCGAAATAGTTAACTGATCCAAATTTATATCAACAGGCGAAACCAAAAGATATGTGTAACAAGGAAAAGCATTTTCTTTATAATATTGTGTAGACAGCTATTGTAACAAAGATGAGTTGCTCATTGTGTGTATTTCATCCTTAAGTCAGAGTGCTTATTTAACCCATTACCAAACGCCAAATTTTTGACTGTCCCAAATTGAAAGAGGTTGCAGACGACTTTTCAAAATGTGATGGTATTGAAAAATAATCTTCTGATAGGATAGAAAACGCTGTGGTAAAAGGGGAAATTGCTCATTAAGAGCAACTCCTCCTTTTTCCGGCAATATTTTCCAGAGTAGTCTGCAACAAACTGGTCAAATGTTGTCATTGTTTGGAAATGAGTTAAACCTTTTGCAGTAAATGTGTCAAAGTGCCATACTATGGAGTAAAGGGTTAATGATAACCTAATTCCCAATATTTGATGTTGTAAAAGTTTAAAATGGCGTTTTAGAATTTTATATAAAATGGTCTTCTGGCATTTAATTTTAATGAAAATCACAACGACAAAAGGGTAGTACATTTGTAGGCTTGTGCTTTTTATGGAAAAATGTAAATAAAGCAAGTTCAGATTACCATATATAATTCATGACTTATGAAGTTTTTATCTTTCAATTTAGTTAAAACATGTAGGGGAAAAATAAGTGTTTGTTGTGGGCAAATAATTCCTTAAATGAACTACTGTAACTACATTATTGTCTATTTATGCTGTGAGTTTGATTTAAATATCCAAATGGCCACAGTTGTTCCTACTTCTAAAACACTTATTAGTGCTATGTTTCTATACCAATTGATAACCTTATGCAGTGCAACAAGAGATGTGTGTAAAATTAAAGAAATTTGAAGCCAGTAGAACTCAGTACAGTAACTGTTGTTTTTCATTGAATTTGATGTAATACTGGCTTTCTGAGTCCATGAAACTTAATGTTTTGCTATAAGTTAAGGAATCTGAAGGTAAAAGCTATATGCTATCTACAAGGTAATCAGTGGTGTTATTTTTGTTTTTTGTTACAGCCCAATGATGGTGATTCATGTCTGTGATGAAGCGAAAAATTGTAAGTATATAGAAGTCTGCATATCTAACATCCTTTTACTCAGATATTGTCTAACCATTTTATACCCTTGAATGATAAGGGGTATATGGTTTTGGTCTATCTGTCTTTTTGTCATTATTACATACAAACTCATTACTTGCTCATAAAATGAAACTCCTTTGACCATGGATATATAAACTTAAAAGGACCATGCATAGTAATGGCATCCTCACCCTCAAGTGAACAGGGGTACATTTGAAGGTCAACATCGGGTCAATCGTCAAACTTTAACGTAATACCATCGCCATATTGTTGGCTGCGTGTGTTGCAAGACATCCAGTTAGAATTAAGTTTAGTTTGATTTATTTTGAAAAGTGTAAACGCTATTGCTTTAGAATTTCATACTCTTACTAACTGTTATAAGTGTGCTATGAAGGCTTATAACCCTTATAGTGCTGGAACTGACTTGATGCTTATGCAAACAGACTGTTTTCCAAAGTCATCTGCAACAAAGTGGTAAAACGTCATTATTGTTTGGTAAAGGCTTAAACTTCTTACATTGGTGAAAGTGTTCAGGAATATTTTGAGACTTTTTGTCTATATAATGCTATAGCAAACCACCTTTTTAGGATAATGAACTACAGATTTAAGTTTTTGAAACTCTTCAACCTTCACCCATTTACTTACCATCACATACAAACTTGACTGTTTTTGTATGTTTCAGTGAAGCAGGATTTCCAGTGCCCTCGGGACCTCCTTGTTCAAGAGATGAAGTATTTCGCGGAATATTTATCCACGGACGCACAACGTTGGGAGGAAGTGGATATTTCCGTCCATTGTGACGTCCAAATCTTTGAATGGTTGATGAAGTATGTGAAGCGATCCATTCATGATACAGGGGAGAAACCTAGACTTGGTACATTGTTGATATTATTTAACCCATTACAAAACAATAACGACATTTGACCAGTGTGTTGCAGGCGACTATGGAAAACATGGTAGGAAAAAGAGAAATTGCTCTTAACAAGCAATTTCTCCTTTTCCTACCATGTTTCTGCCCTATCGAAAGATTTTTTTCAATTTCATCACATTTGAAATGTCGTCTGCAAACCCATTCAATTTGGGACAGTCAGTCTTTTTTTTTTTTATTTAGAGGAAGAGATTCACTATGACCAGTTTGCTATTATAGGAATTAAGTCGGTACCAATATGAAAGCAACAGCTGATAGCTATATCAAGAATAAAAAAGACTTTCTTTTTTTGATATTTGAAAGAATGCTTTGTGACAAAATTATATAGTTCCTTGGCACAAGATTTTTCCCTTTTGCCACTGTGATTTGTTAAGTTGTCTTATATGTTTGAATTAGAAATTGCTTATAAAAAATATGACTACTGAAGAATGATGATTTTTTTTATGATTTTCTCCTTTATATAACCATAAGCAAGGTTTTTGATGAACTAAAATCTAAAGTCATTGAATTATCCTTTAGCAATTATGTCTATTTTGTCTGCCGTATAAGTAGTGGTATATTCAGCATAAAAGCCCAATCCAGTATAATGATATTGATTAACAGGCTTAAGAGGGATGATATATGAACATTGTGAAATCACTAGTGACATATACTATAGCTGTAATCTCCATTGTCAAATATGTGCTAGTGATTGAGACTTTTGATTCAAAGTCGTCAAATGACGTCATGGAGAATCGAAGCACTAAAGAACTAAGGTGCGTTTAATGCAAGATGATTGAGGACACCTTTGAAAATTTCTTTGGGCAACATCTCGAGGAAAACAGCTGCTCCTTTTACCACCATTACTATAATTATTATTTCTGTGAACAGAGACTGAACAATAGTCTATTTACTGAACATCTGGACATTTTACAATTTCCCATGAGGCAACAGTTATGATAATATATAGCAAAACAAAGCGAGTAAATCCAGACTACATTCCAATAAGGTATTAGTCTGCACTACAGTGAAGGCGGATGTTTAATGAGTAATTGGGGTCAGACCACTGTTTGTGTATCGATAAATTACCGTCCCTCAAAAAGTGGTATGTAAATTCAATGGACTTAGGTGCGGACACACTTTTAGTCCAAAAGCGCAATTAAAGATGACGTCAGCATTTTACTTGTTGCTCTACTTATTGAACAAAGTTCACTGAAATACGGTAGATAGTTTTTTACCACTGAAATTGATAAGCACCCACTTTTTTGCATATACTGATGCAATTTGAAATATAATGTATGAATTTTATGAATTCTATTTATTTTAAAAAGGAATATAAGAAAATGTGTGACTCTTGTTGTCTTAGTTATGCTATCCCAATAGCTATAATTCCTCTAAAAAATCATGTTTGGGCAAAAATTTGGATTGGATCTGATTCCACAGACCTTAAATGAAATGATAATAACAGAATTTTGTCCATGTACTCACTTCGGGCCATTTTTCTCAGACAATGCCACATATGTGTTTATTCAGATTTTAGTTTTTTGTAGTTGTAGTGGACATGCATCATTCTAGATATTTAATTGTTAGACAGTATGAGACTTGAATTTCTTTTTGTTGTTTTCAGAGCCAAACAACGTCATATCAATACTCATATCGTCTGACTTCCTAAAGATGGACAGCTTGGTACGTAAGATTCATCAAATAGCTTTAAATGGAACAAGACGACCTGAATACTTTTTCATAATGATCTATAAAACATTTCCAAGGGTACTAGTTCAAAACAGCTGTTTGTTGTTTAACGTTAAGTTCAAAGGCCTTAGAAAATTTAATTAAGCATAATATGTAATTTTGTGTATTTTAAACAAGTAATGTAGCTAATAGTGCCTGGCAACAGGTTCTCTTAACTTAAACTTAATCATTGCTTTTTCGTAATATGAGCTTATATAAACATGATCATTGTTTTCTGCATTGGACCTTCGAGCCTTTAGGAAATGTTGTATGAAAGTCATTCATGGTCAAAACCAGTTACAACTTGGTAAGAAAGTTGAACAACCTCATTAGATACATTGCGATTTTGCAAACTGCTTGACAATATTAAACAGTAAGTGAGAAGGGATCAACTCAATTTCAAGTTCTTAGTTAACCCTTATAGTGCTGGAACCAACTTCATGCTTATGCAAACTGGTTGAATCCAGGCCAGTCGCCAAGTAAATTGGCGGCTGGCCTGTGATCCAACCTGTTTGCTACTCTAAGTATCTTTCCTCATCAGAGTTAAGCAGATATTTATGTATTTGGAAAGGAGACAACATAAAAATCTATCTTTAGAAAATTACCAAGCACTATAAGGGTTAAGGCATCTTGGATGTATCTTTTCATTTTCAGGTTCAAGAATGTATTGAGTATTGCCATGGCAATATGTCAGCTATTGTCAGCACCCCATGCAATATGAACTGTATAAACGACAAACTGGTCGGAAGGTAACACCAACTTATTTAACCCTTTACCAAATGCCACATCTTAGACTGTCCCAAATTGAAAGAGTTTGCAGAGGACATTACAAAATGTGATGAATTTGGAAAGTAATCTTCTAATAGTGTAGAAAACATTGTTTGAAAAGGAGAAATTGCTCGCTCCTTTTCCCACAATGTTTTCCAGAGTCGTCTGTAACCAACTGGTCGGACGTCATTGTTTGGTAATGGGTTAAACCTTTCCAAAAGAGGCTCAGGATTTCACATGTCTTATATAGTTTACGATGAAAGCCACTATGGATAAATGAGTTATTCCCTATGTCAAGGAATTAATACCTTCCATTCAAAGAAATATGATACAAATGTGCATTGATTTGTCATCTTCAAAGTTGTTCATCTTGGGAGAATCAGTGTGTTGCTAGCTTAAAATTTCACACATTTGTAACAGATATTTGAAAATATTGTTACATAGATTTGATGTAAAGACTTGATTTGAATCAGAGTATTAGACAAATTTCTGTTGTTCAGTTTGTTTTCTTTTTCTCAGATATTTCAGAGACCTTTTACAAATTCACAGTACAAGCATCAACAACTACACAAAATGCATTTTATACAATATAGAGTTTTCCACAGTTTGAAAAAATCTTTTCTTTTAATGCTTTCTTACTAGCTGCAGCTTAATAGAATTGCATTGACCTATAAGAAAATCATTGGCTTAAAATGGAATTGACCTTAAATTTTATTGTTAATAGACTAGATCTTTAAAATTTAAAATAAGATAACGTTGAAGCAATGCAGTATTGTTATTGGTTCAGATAACTAATGAAATTGTTGTTGGTAAAGGATCCATATGTTATACAAGCAGAATCTTCTTTTTTATGGACTTAAACAGTTTTTTCCATGAGTATCTTAATTTAAGAAGGAGTTACCTTACTCTAAGAGGTAAATCATCTTCTTTCCAGAATTGCTGACTTATTTAGTCACAACGAGGCAGATGATATTAAAGACAGAAAGGACAAGTTTAAAAAGTAAGTTTGCACTCATCCAGCAGATGTTTCAACCATTCTTTTAACACAGACAACTGATACACTTGCAGCAGAAGACGTCTAAAATCATTTTCACAAAATGAGAATTTGCTCTTAACGAGCTCTTAACAAGCAAATTATCATTTTGTCTCAAAGATTTCATTGTTAATCATCTTTGCAGATTTTTTAGGATGAGAACTTTCATTTTGATAAATAGTTTTGATGTCTTCTGCTGGAAATCTGTTTTGAAACTATTGAAATCAGAAATCTGATCAAGGTACAGTCCGAAAATATGGAACATTATTTTACTTACAACAAATATGGATATAGAGTGGATAAAACTTCAGAATTTGATGTAAATCTATGTAACTCAACAAAATATTACCTATTTTGGAACACTGGTAGAGTGTCAACCTTGTCTGTGTGCCAGGACAGGGGTATGCCAGAAATAAATGGAACCAGTTAAAATGGCTTTCTTTCATAGTACTGGGGGCCATGAGGACAGTGTTGTGAAACTTAAATAAGATGGTGCATGTCCTACAGATCAGTTGTGCATATATACTAAACTTTTGAATTGTATACATGCTTTTATAGGGAGCCAGCGAAGATCAAATAATACATCTTTTGAACTATGTTACTTTGGATGTTTTAACACAAGCTTAGCACACATATTCTGTATATGTTGAAGTTTTGATAGGAAATTAAGGTCTGGGTCAGAAGTATGTTGCTATTTATCCAGTGAAATACATTTATATGAAATGTTGCATTGACTCTGTTTTGATGATTAATGCTTTCTAATTTTTCTTGCTAAGTACTATTGCTTTTAAATTAAACATTGGGTTGTTAAAAGTGTATAAGCCTTTTTATCCTGAAACTAGTGTAATTTTGGGACCGATAACTAGGTGCCGTATAACATTTGTGATATCCGGCACTAACCATATAACACATGCACGTGACGAATCATGACGTCATAAAAACGACATGACGTCATGTTTACATCATTCTCTACTTATCTTTTTCTTTTTTTCTCGTGTTTTATTAACATATCTTTTGTTTAAAAGAAAATATAAAAGTAACAGGATAAATAGAATAGATGGTTGGTGTCTTTGAATGGGAAAAGTAATCGGGCTCGGCTTCGGATTATTATCCGTTTCGCCTTCGGCTCACCGGATAATATTCCTAAGCCTTGCCCGATAACATTTCCGATTCACGACACGAACCATCTATTCTCTATGAGAATCATATATAGCGACAATAAATGGGACTTTATTTACAATTGAAATTCATTCATCTTTTAAGAGACTTTCAGAACTTGATTCTTGCCTCACATCTAAATTTTGCAATTTAGCCATCAAGGGATTTAACACTAGATTAGAAGTAACAACTTTTTGTTTTTTTTCATGGCTTAGGGATTTATTCAATTTGCTGTTTAAAAAAGACCCATATTTTCATTGTTATAGTATCCATGTGAAAATGTGCAATATATTTATGAGGCGATAAACGATAAAAAGGAATGTTTCTTCTTGTTGACAAAAATCATTGATATAGTCTGCTGCCTAGCTGTTTGAAATGGCTTGTAAATTGGAAAATATTTCACATAATTTTTCAGTAAGCTGTTTGCAAAGAAGTTGGAAAAGCTGTTTGAGAATGATTCTACAAATCAAGATTGTCCCGAGAATGCTTCCTCATTGTTTAGGTATAAACTTTCTATCTTAAGAAAATGGTGTGTAAAAACGAGAATTAGCTCATTGTTTGCCATAAGATATCTATCTATGAAAGAGTCTGGGACATGGATCAGGAAAATGCCTGTTTTGTTAGTTTTTGACCATTTTTGGTTGTACTTAACTGTTTGCAAGTTGGGATGTAATGAAAAATTGGTCTGGACATTTAGGAAATTCTACACACCTAACAGTACATGCAATCTGCTAAATGTTTTCTTTATGTTATATTGTTACATTATCAATGAATGTCATAATATAGGAAAAATGTAACCAAGGTGAGAAAAACATGCAGCCAGACCGGGACACGAATCCGGGATCTTCGCAAACCTTGCGAACGCTCTACCAACTGAGCTATGGGGCCCGCTTACACAGTTAACTCTACCTTCTTAATTGAGACCCCTACTATATACTCCCCCTCACAATTGAAATTTGTCTTGAATTTCCTGGGAACAGCATTCCGTTGTGGAATGAACCTGGAGTATCTATCACTGTTGCTATCATGGGTCATTTACGTTGGGCGCCAATGTAACCAAGGGGAGTAAAATATGCAGCCAGACTGGGACTCGAACCCAAGAACTCCGCAAACCATGCAAACGCGTTACCAACTGAGCTATCTGGCCCGCTTACACATTTGACTCTACCTTCTTAATCCAGACCGGAGACCACTACTACAAAAAGATGAAGATTGACTAAATAAAAATTACTTACTTCCTTACTTACTTAATCCTGAAATTTGTCATCTGCTGCAGGAGTCCCAGTCATTGGAGTGGGCAGCAGGTGTCTAGATTTTCTTAAGCATAAACATGATATAGATGTTCAATATATGGGCCACGTCAGTGGAAAAGGGGCACTCGGACATAGCAAACAGTGTAGCCCAAGACCAGCCGCCACGTCACTGACGTGGCGGCTGGTCTGGGGTTACACTGTTTGCCATCTTAGAGGACATCAAGTTCTACCTTTAAATAAATACAAATGATAACTGTCGTGACTAGATGCTGGAATAATAGCGCTAAGAAAGAGCTGAGTCAGTGGTTTTTATTTATGTCCGAGTGCCCCTTTTCGCGTGATGCGGCCCATATAGATGTTCAATATATCATCACAAGTACAAACTATTTTCACTGCCAGAATGTTTTGACTGTTATTTCAAATAATTCCATTCAATGTTTTTCCTTTCAGATGTGCTATCTGTAAAAAGATGCTGACTAATACTCTTCAGAAGAAAGTGAAATGTATGCCGAGCAGGTATAAAGCCCCAACAATGTCTTTTCAAGTACTATGATGAAAAAGTATTAAATATGATTATTGAAAAGAAAAAAAAAATATGTCTGAAAATCTAAAAACATGAAAAGGAATTAGTAGAATCTTTGCAAAATGGAGATTTTATTTGCAATGAACAAAATAAATGCTCCTTTTTTCCCCATTTATATATATAACTAAGTACCTTCTGCAAAGGTTTTTCTTAGTTCAATGTACTAGAAAATCGTTTTATCTGCTCAGGTGTAATTATTTCATAATCTCGCTATGTAAAAATGTAATAAACAAGCAATGAAAGTATCCTTTCACTTCATCCCAACTGACTAATCCAAATGTCACTAATGGTAGGTAATACACCTGGTACTTTTGAGATCTTCAATTCCTATTGACTCCAATGTTAAAACATGAATTTTCATGACTGCTCAATTAAGAATAATGTTTTCTCCCCGTAGCTTTATGCTGAAACACCAAATTGGTCCATTGAACTCTCAAAAACCTTAATAAAACGACTACTCAATTGTATCAATGGAGCAATGTGAACAAGCACTATGTGAGGTTCAGTACACAAGCTGTCAAATCTGGCTGAGGCACTGGCATTTGTGTACATACATCCAAAATGATAGTACTGCAATAGGCAATCATAGCAAACTTTGAGACCATTGCAGAACTATCATCTATAGAGGAAAGATGTCAGTGTTCTACCAGGTCATCTTTCCACTAGCCAAACTATGCAACAGAAGTCCATAGTCAATATTTCTAAATGGGACTACTTTTTGGTACTATGACCCGGAACTACTTTGTAACAGGTGTGCAACCTAATACTCAACTTTACTCAGCTCTTTAAGTCCAGCCAAACTTGGGATGTTCCTGCTTCAAGTTCGGCATCACAATAAAACTGAACTACTGATAAAACAATTTAGATAGTCAATAATGCAAACAGACTCATTCAATATTGGTGTGTGTCCATCTTGTTTCAGAATGACCATTGACAAGAGAGGTCAGCTGACGTTCTGCCATGTGCGTGACACAACCTTTGATGTGAACCAGTTTCTGATTGATTTGAAGTCCAGCCTGAAGACCTGGAGGGAGGTGTATTGGCGGGTTTGGGGTACCATCCACTACCAGGCATGTAGCCGTTGTGGGGACGCGTTCTCGCTCACTGATTACGGACACTGCAAGTATCATCCAGAGCCCCCGAGGTTTGAGAATGACCAGACAGATTCTACGTTTGTTGGCTCGTATCCGTGCTGTCACCAGAAATGTCTGAGGTTTGATCCGACCAATCAAAACAAGGTAGGGTGGTGTGGTCTTTGCTTCATCCTTATGAGGAAGTTTTATATTGTTCGCTTAACCCATTACCAAACAATAAAAGACATTTGACCATTTTGTTGCAGATAACTCCGGAAAAGATTTCGGGAAAAGAAGAAACTGCTCTTGACGAGCAATTTCTCCTTTTCCCTCAATGTTTTCTGCCCCATCAGAAGATTATTTTTTCAATTTTATCACATTTTGAAATGTTGTCTGCAAACTCTTTCAATTTTGGATAGTCGAAAAATTTGCGTTTGATATTGGGTTAACTGATTGAATCTTTAGAAATTTATAAGGAAATACAATTTCTGATTTATCTGCATATCTAAGCATCTTCTGCAGAAATCTGTGTCCATGTTTGACTTTTTGAGGACAGTGGTCCAGGTTTAAAGCAGGACATGAAAGTCTTTGATTTTATCCCCTGAGTAGCGGGATTGGCTTGGCGACTTTTCATTAATCCACATTCAGTTTCAGTATTGGTGATGTATCCAGGAAGCAGAGTCAAGAGTAATCAATCTAAGTTGTAAGAACTTGTTTCACAATCAAATTACAATAAATAAGTTTAAAGTTTAAAATTTGAGCCATTTTGTCTTAAAATGGTTTGTTTAAAAAGATGTTAAGAAGATGACCACTTATATTAATCTGTTCATTATTACATAACCTGTGCTTAATAATTAGGTATCTTACCCCATATACCATTTATTCCAGGCTCAAGTCAATCTGAGCTGTCATAGTCCATATACTTTGTATTGACTGCATTCTGACAATTGTTGATTCCAGTAATTAGACATCCTGCCCATTATACACAAACTAAACAGCTTAATACAGATATCAGGGTGATTCTGTTGTAACTTTTATAACTGATGCTCAAACAATCTATGTTCAATTCCTGGCCCTTTTAAGTTATTGTGAAGTGTTTTCTTCCAAGGTAAACTTTTCTTACCTTTATCTGAATTTAAAATAGTGTAAGGAGAAACTGAGATTTTTCCAAAATATGAATCAAAAATCTTTGTTAAATCAGGAGGCTAACCAAAATAGTGTGATAAAAGGATAATATTTCATCAAGTATAAGTTATTTGTTCTCATTTCATACATCATTCATATTATACAACAATTGTTGAGCTAATGATGATTAGTGATTGATTCACTGTGTTCTTGACATATTCTCATAATGTTGTTTCATAAGCAAGTAAGTAAATTGTTTGTTATAGTGACATGTGTAAAAGTTTTAGTCAAATGATTATCATTACACAGCCATTACACCCTGCCCCATGGGCCTATAAGTGACTAATTATGATTATAATAACAGAAATTCAGGGTCCTGCTTGGCTCAGTGGTTAAGGTGGTTGACTCAGAACTTGTGGGAGTGACCTTTGGCAAGTCACTTCAGAGCGCTAGCCTAGTACTGGTGTGTCCAGGACAGCCGTTATATAACTGAAACATGTTGTTAGTCACTGGCGAAGAGGACCCATATGGGGCCTGTGTCAGAAACTTACTATAACTATAAATACATAATAAATCATATTCATATTAAATTGTCCTGTATCACATGATCATTCTGAAGCTGATTTACAGGGGTGTCGAGTTCGAGACCATGTCGTCAACATGCCCCAGCTAAATCCAGGGAGCGAGACAGATCTACCACGTCAACTCAATAAAGTTTATGACGATCTTTTAGCCCATCGCGACGTTATATGTGTCCCATACCAAAGACTGTCAGATGCCAGGTATTTTTGTCAATGCTGTCAGTGGCCCTGCCTCTTAACTTGTTGTGTTAACATTTTTGTTTTTGTACTTGTTGTGAGGGGCATTTCTGAATAACACTTAAAGCACTTCCAGAGAACAGGGTACCATTTTACTAAATAACTTAGGGAAAATATTTGCGTAAGTTGAAACTCACAAACTTGGATAGTATCTTAACCATTCCTAGATTGCTGGGCAATTTTCTAAAAATAGAATTTTGTGTTGTCTGCTTTCCAAAATCTGAATATCTGCATAATATTGTTGAGGAGGGATAACCAGTGTAGCAAACATATTAAATCACAGACCAGCTGCCAATTTACTTGGCGGCTGGCCTGGATCTAACATGTTTACATAAGCATGAAGCCGGTTCCAGCTCTTTAAGGGTTAAATGGAAGCACATTATCATCATGTGACATGTCATTGGAAGTGTCCTGGTGAGACGCTTCCAATGATGTATTACCATGCATTATTGCTTAGCACAATATTGAAATAAGAGGAAGTGTTGTTTTTAGCTTAAGAAAATTTTTAGCCTTAAAATCTTAATTAAAACAGTATCTAGGTGCGGGATACGATGCACCTCCTGCCGATTTGTGTCTACTATTTCCTCATTCATAACCCAACAAACTTGATGAAAACTTTTCAATTGTGGTCTGTGACAACGTATGACAAGTGTTTTATCAAGTTATCAAAATTTAGCAGGGAAGCATCACGTCTCACACCTGTCCTCTGGAGTTCTGAACTTTAGCCATTAAGATGTGTTGTGTCTCTTGTTCATTAGGATGCTAATCTTAATTTGACGAAATTATTTGACATCTTTCCTGGTTTGCAGTTTGCCTTATGAAGAATTCTGTTTCTGTTTTGTTGTACAGGCATGTTTGAGCCTTTTTATCAGTCTCTGGTTTCTCATAAGCAATGGTTTTGAGCTATGGCTTTTGCCCTCATTTTTTCATCAGATATTACACAGTCAGTAAGTTTTTTTCCCTTTATTTCTTTATCTACTGGAAAGAGAGTATTCATCAACATTGTCAAACATTATTAAAATATATTGAAAAAAGGAACAATGACAGTAAGATTCAATCAGGAAATAGGATCGTTCATTATTGAATATAATTGAACATTGCACAATATGCCAAAGTCTTGTACTGTTGTAAGATTCAAAAAGCATAAACCTTTGTTTGAATATGATCCAAGATATTCCAATTCAACATGTACTGAGCCAAGAAGTTGAGCTAGTACCATGTACATATCTGATAATAATTGCTGGATGAAATTTCAATTTATTAACTTTGCTTATGTGTGGCTTGCACATTACTTTGCTCTCAGATTGAAGCACTTAATTGTTGTTGACTTAGTATTTGGTTTATTTTGTTACCTTTTTTTTCCGGAAGACATATGATGCTTGTTTGTAAGATATCTTTGAGAATCAAAATACTCTCGAGCCAAAGATAATCATATCAGTTTGTTGGTTTTTCCTTTTTTATATCATAGGCAAAGGCGTTTCAAAGTTTATATAGAAAAAGTTTGTTTAAGTCCCCATATGTCATGCACATTTTAGTTTATAACAAGAAACAGAACATGAAAAATACTCTTAACATGTATTAACTGTTCACAAAAATGCCAAGATTGATGTTAATAAAAACAGCACACAAATCTCATCATGTGTTCCTATCTTTGCCTAATTTTTACAAGCATTCAATTATTCAATCATATGATATGTCTTATGGTACATCATGACTGACTCCACTTGCACGTTTTCTTGTTTTTCTCTTTCTATATAGCCACTTTTTTTTTTTTTGCTCCTGGATTTCGACAAGACATGTGATGTGTTTCTTTCCCTCAAGTTTGCGTATAATATGAAATAGGTCAGTGCCTACTCAACTAAGTGACTTGCCCCATATGGTAACTGTTCAATCAACATGTAAGAGATACCCGTATTTTCCCTTTGCAACAAAAGTTTGTGAAGCATTAGTCTCAAATACTACACACACATATCAATGATAACTATTTTTGTCTTAACATGGAAAATTACAAGTAAGTCTGCAACTTTAATAGTTTGTATTATTGCTTATCAAATTTTATTTTGTCTTCTGTTTGGTACTTTGTCAATGAAAGTCTTAATAGGTTATTAACACTTAACTCGTAAGACACAAACAGAAATGTTACACACAACTTCTGCATTGTAACTTTTTCCCGTGAATTTCTCCTGTACATTCAGGATTCCTACAGTACCTTGGTGACAACCATGTCTAAAAGAATAATATATATTATTCACTTTGCAATAAGGTTAACCCTTTGCAATTGATCCTTTTCCCACAATCTTTTCCAGAGTCGTCTGCAATAAGTGGTTAAATGTCATTATTGTTTGGTAATGGGTTATGTGATGATAATGAAGGGGAAAAAGTTATATATACAGAGAATGAGATCCTGTTTAGTGAAAAAACAACTAGTATAAAAACAAATCCAATACAGCACCTGTAGTTATGTGTAATGGCTTTTCACTACTATCCGTATTGTTGTAGACTTTCTAATAATAATCCAGAATATGATATAGGATATGATAACAGTACTTTCAAGCTTATTTTCAGTGAACTTTTTCCTTGGTGTATCATTTTTCAACGGGTCAATATTGAAAGCAGAAACTTACAACAGCTACGAATTGTCACACATTTAATTACTAAGTGATATCTAAGTGACATGGTAGAGATCATGATGCCAAGGGAGAAATGGCTTTTGACAAGCAATTTCTTCTTTTGTCAGAAAAATACACAGAGCTTTTTGATATTGGTGTGTTGAAATGCATTATGCATATATTTATGTAAATGATGGAAACGGTAATGTCAACATACGTTTTTAGTACATTAAATCTGTATTTCATCAGAGGGGATGTGGGATATTTGATACAGATTTCTAAAAATAGTTTTGTCACAAAGTTTTTGTTCTTAATTCATCTGCTACTGATAATATTAATCTCATTTGGCCGGACGTGTAATGATGCATCGAAGATAGCTAGAATTACAGACTTGTTAGTTTTATACAGTATTGAAAGATTGCCTTCTCGCAGATACAACATGTTTTGTGAACATTGAACTTCATTGTTTATAATGTAAATCATCAAATTGGAGTCTTGAAGACAAAATCAGACCCTCGAATCCTGTTACCTTCCCGGCTGCTTTTCTAACATAATTATTGAAACTTTGAATTCAGAAACTAATTCAAATTTAGATTTAACTTACATCAAATGTTCCTTTTGATGTTGTCACATAAAGCATAATGGTTTAATGCAAAAAAGAGAGAAATGTCCACATGTATCGTCACCTTAAAGCAATAACTCAATAACTACATTTTTGTGATTTTTCAGGAGAGAGTTTAAACTGATTCTTTTTTAACAGAATGTTTTTCCTACTGTATTTTATGATACATAATATACTTGAAATGATTACTGATTATTTTGATGTTTAATCATTAACTTTTCTTTTTTAATAAATAAGATATTAGAATTATTAACACTTATAGCTTTTTGACGTTGAAAAGATTCAGTGCAATAACGTGATATCTACCTTTATCATTTTAATGCACTGAAATTTTCAGTGGAAGAACAGAACAAGTGACCTTAAAATGATTTTGTTTTCAATTGATAAACCAATATCTAGGTATTTTTGAGACAACAATTTTTATAAATCTAATTTTGATATAAAGATCTAGGTTATTAATGCTTGTAGTCATGAAATATAAATCTATTACCTTGAAAATAAGGTTGAATTTAGAATCACTGCCATGAATGTTTGATTTTTCTAATTTGCTTATCATTTCTTAAAGCCTGTACATTTTGGCAACATCAAGATAATCAGAAAAAAAATAACAGTGCATGTGATAAGTTTTAAATCTGTTTTTGTAGGACGTAATTAGCTTGTATGAATATTACAATCAAGGAATCACTTGATATATTGTATTGTTTTGTTTTCCTTCTTCATATTTGATAATTCGTTGTTTGTTAAACAATACCAGATACAACTCTTATCATAAAAAAGGAAATAAACCAAGAAAATGTGGAATGTTGCTACATGTATTGTATTCACAAGACAAACTATGATATCAGTAAAAAATATATGATGTATTTAAACTGTTTTCTGTTATAAGTATTCTTGGTCAGGATGCAGCCTTTCAAAGAATGGACAAAGAAACTCAATACACCTTGAAATCTAATGTCATAGTATAACTACAAAATAACGCAATCAAGCAAACATCATTTGCAACTAAGCCAAATATTCATCCATCGCAGGCAAATAGATTGTTCTTCACATTTTCAAAACTCTTATGAAGGTGTTTGCATCAAATTGAAAATGCCGACAAATGTAAATCAAGAAAAAAAAAGAAATGGTATGAGAAAATCTCTGCTGCAAGTGGATCAAAATAAAGAAGGAAAGATTCAGTCATCTGCTATGGATACATGACATGGCTAACTGATGTTGAAAATAACAATGTATGTCATTGATTCTATATAATAATTAATTTTAGGCATTTTCAATCAATTTCAATCATACCACATCAATTTTTCAATTCTATTGATAGATATCATTTTGGATCAGCTATCCTGATTGGTTAGATTTGGGTTCTATGTAGTTGTGAACTGCACATTTTTCTTTTCTGGTGTTAAATGCTTTTCCACATGAACATGAATACTAATTAATGTGTATGAATCTTAAGTGAAATACTTATAACTTCTGGGTACATCATTAAGATATATATTTCAACTGGCAATCACTCATAAAAGGATATATTTGCTTAAACAATTACCTCATTTTGGCACAAACAAGAGGTGGAGGGTATTATCTTCTTAAAAGAGCAGTTTCAGATCAGACTATCTTGCAAAAAATATTTCATAAGTTTTCCTGAAAGTTAAAATCATTACTTTGGCATTTACATAACATATTGAATAACTGCTGTATCTTGAAATTGGTTAGTGAATCACACAGTTAATATGACATGTTAGTGTGTGGGTGTCTTCATTGAAGTTGCTTAGTTTGGGGTTTAGATTATTGAAATCAAAACAATTTTAAGATTTCATTCTGTCATATAGGTTGTAGGACCTTCTCAATAAGTGCATGTCATGAATCCATTGTGATGTGGTTAAAACATATTTCTCAGAACAGAAATAATAGATAATTGTTTACAAAACAAACCATTAAACAGTCTACTAAGTTTGCAACATAATTGTGCTATATCTCCCCTTCCAGTTGGGAATGGAGATAAGAAGTGTATCAATAATCTAGTTTTCTGTAATTTGATAAATATGTCATGGCATTTAATTCATAAAGGACATTTTATATTAAAACGATTAAAACCCCAATCTGTGAGATACATAGTTCCTTTAAAGAATAGATAAATTATATAAATTGAAACAGGAATTGAAATTAATGACATCCTTATGTATACCTTTTAATCAAAGAGGACATTTATCTTCTAAAGGCTTATTGAATGTCTTGTTGATATGTGAGTCAAAAATGAAAGCACATACTGATTCTTATAATTGACAAACTAAAGTCATCATCATCTTTAACAAATATTTCCCTTCTTATCTTATCAAATTATTTCACATAACTATTTACCTTAATGATAACTGGCCCTTTTTTTAAAATCATTGTTTTAACAAAGTTCAATAGTTATTGTCCAAGCCTGTGAGATATTCTTTAAACCTTCTAGTGTTATAAAAATTGTTCCTTCTCCTGCGTCACATCAAACTGAGTTTGGAATGAAGGTGACTGTACTAACCATGCAGGAACATTGTAAAAAGGTACATTGTACTTAAATGTTTCCCTGTATTTGAGATCATGTAGACAAAGATGTAATAATGACTTGTGATAATAAAAAAGAATAAAGCTATCATCATTCCATTTATATGAAACAGTGACTCTATGACAAAAATATATTACTTCTGATGTGTGTTTTAAATGGTAATAATAAGGGAAATTGAAGTCATTGTTTCAAGTTAAGGATCTTAAATCATAATTTTTCTATCATATACCCTCATGTTTTTATAAAAGCACTTTCATCTCAAATTTCTAATCAGAACTCTTCAAAGATGATTTATTCTTGGTGGGTTTGATATTTTTGTCTGGCAAAGTACCAGTATATCATCAAGGAATTGCTAATTTTTTATTAAATAACTGAACATAATTGAAAACATTCATCCTAGCAAAATGATACAAAACCTCAATTGATGGCTGTCAGTAGAATGAATCAGTTGAATTATAAACAAATTTACTGAAAACAAAACTATATCAGATCAGCCTTTGCCCGTCAAAATTCTTGGAGTATAGCATAATATACTTGAATTTTGGGATTGATTCCTCCATTAACAAATTTAAAATTGGTATAGGTTATTTGTCAACCATTAATATTTGTAAGAATAGCATAAATGCTGTTATATGAGACATTGCTTAAAGCTTTTATGCAGATGTTGTTGGGACTGTTTTGTGAAATAACAATAACTTGATTAAACCTGAAAACTTAATATGATGTATTTTGGGAGAAGAATCATTTGTTTCTTACAATTCACATTCCTCTATGCCACATTATATATTATATATAAATAGCCTTGTGATGTAGTTTGTGATGTCACTGGTGATGTCATGTAGTAGTAAATGATGTAGATATCACTTTATCACACTCGATGTTTTAATGGAAATCGAAAATTGTTTGGAGCAAGAAATCAATAAGTGTAGTTATTGGGTTTTTGCATTGAACTTTTTTTATACTTGAAGTTATCATATTAGGAATTTTGTCTCAAAAGTTACTTTTTTGATTGAGTTTAACCCTGAAATTTTTGTATGACCTGCATCTAAGTATTTTATAACATTTTATGCAAAAAAGTGATTTTGTGAAAAATGTCAGTTATTGAGTTATTGCTTTAAGGCGACGGTATATCCTTTTTTGAGGGAGATTGGGGTGGTATCGGAGAGGATTTCAGCCGTTTCTCAGATCGATTTGGATTCAGAGATTTCCTGATCCTTGTCTGCAGGTATATACAACATTGAATCTCATTTTGTTCACAAAGCAGAACAAAATGGCATTTGAACATGCATGTAATATAAACAAATAGTTCAGTCATTTATATCACCAGAAAACAGATGATCTAGTAGGATTAGGCTATCATCATGTAGAACATTTTAAGTATCATTATATTGACAAAAGAGATTATTTTTAAGTTCAAGTTTTTATTTTTCTTCAATAGATTTGGATATTGGACAACGGGGTAAATCAATTAGCTGTAATTATATTGTAAAACACACACAGGCTTGTAGACTTTTCACAGTAAGCTTAAGGCAATGCAAATTTTGATTGTTATTTCAATTTAGCTGATTATATTTCTTATTCCTTATAGTGCTGGAACCGACTTCATGCTTAAGCAAACAGGTTAGATCCAGACCAGCCACCAAGTACATTGGCAGCTGGCCTGTGATCTAAACTGTTTGCTACTCTGAGTATCTTTCTTCAACAAAATTAAGCACATATTTGATGTTTTGGAAAGCAGACAACACAATAATCAATTCTTAGAAAATAACCAAGCATTCTAAGGGTTAAAAATAGACCTGAAGGCCTCATTAGCTCAGTTTATAACAGTGCTGAACCATAACCATTTTGTATCACTTTTCTAATATAGGTCTTTTATTGTCATTGGTATAAAAAAAATGGCATTATTCATGTGTGTCTCAACACTGATCAACTGTTTAGTTTAAACTTAATTATTTTACATTAATTATGATGGAATCTTGAAGCTTGTCAAATTCACTCCCAATAACTGCTTCCTGAATACTTGTACTATACCAGTACTTGCACTGATTTGAGGGCAAGTCCAGGCAATTTTTACATTGGCTCAAGCAGATCAAACCCGGGACCCTTGGCAGACCCTCTACCCCTGCATCATAATTGCCTCAACTGTTTTTACGGGAAACTGATGGGGTTTGGGAAATATGATGCAAACTGCAAAGTTTGTGTGAAGATTTATGAGGATGCATAGAAATTAGTGCTGATAGCTGTGAAAAATATATGTGAATGATATGACAAATGCCAATCAATAAATGAATTTAGAGGTATTAATCTAGCTTGTAGCAACTTGGTTAAGAATATTTTGAATGAAGTAATAAGTGAACAATGCAATTTGGGGGTATCTTAGCGTGTTACTTTTTTCTTCATATTCATTCGTCGTAACCTGAAGAAAATGTTAGTTTTTTCCTTCTCCACATTGGTTCAAATACCGGTGAGGGCATTTGGGTTTCATGTGAGATAGTCTCAAGACTGACTTACAAAAAGCCAATGGTTCTACCAGGGCTGACCAGCCCTTATAGGCAGTAGAGTATGGGGTTTTTCCTCCTTCATTAAGAGTTGGGCATCGCAACATAACTGAAATGGTGTTGACTTGAAAAATCCATATAAAAAAACAAACATACAAGTTAGATTTTCATACTCAATAATTGCTAAAATTTTAGACCTGTCTTAACATCCCATAAGGAAAGTTGGCTGAAAGAAATCTTATAGGTCTGTATTTTCTGTTAAGAAAACCATTCTCTTTATTGAATGATGGCTCCAAACTTCTGCAGTAGACTCACTTATTAGAAACAAATGCTTTTTAGAAGTTAGTTTCTGATGAATACCCATTTTGATTAAGTGTATTCATCTGTATTCTCAATTACATGTATATCATTAGTTTAAACTTATTACTTTTACATTGACTTTGAGGGAAGCTTGAAGCTTGTTAATTTTACACTTGTTGACCCGATTCCTGTATACTTAACCAGTGCCTACGCTGATTTGTTGGCTAGTCCCGACAATTTTCACCTCGCCTACCAGGGATCAAACCCAGGACTCTGTGTACAAAAGGCCAAGGCTCTACCACTGCTCCACTGTCGCCCACAATTATATCATTGTTCCATGATCTACCAACAGATACCCTTGGAGATGCAAATCGCTGTATGCAGCACCCACTAGACGTTGCATACTCTCCCTCTATAACCCTACTCCACTGTGAGTCTAATCGGGTGTAACATATTGTGTGTGTACATTTGTTGTGGGGAGCTTAAGATTTCAGACTTGAAATAAATTTGAGTTTTGTTTGAATTACATTAAGGATGTTTGAGACTGAATGGGTTGAGAACATTCATTATATTTGTTGAAAGCACCTTGATGATACAAATTTCTAAAGATAGCCCATTATGTAAGATTAACTGTGAAGTATTTCAAATTCTCAGATGCAGTTATGCAGTAATAACACACTTAACAGACCTTTTGGACAGAATGAGAAATTATTCTTTCTCTTTTGTCATTATGGTTTCTGATCAATTGAAAGTACTTTTTTCCATTTCTAAATTGTTAATGTCTCGATAAACTTGGTTTTTTTTAATTTGAAACAACATAAAAACTTCTGATGGAATACAGGGTTATTATAGAAAGATAGTGAAACTTGATTGATGTGTTGGTAGATTTTTCGACCTGATAAGTGAATAAGCCATTACTTCAATTTAATTGTTTAACTACAGATGTTTGTATTGTTATTGTTTTTAGTGACAGTTTATTTCAACACCTGATAGTTTAAAGCTGTTCTCAGATATTATTTGATATGTGGGGGTGAATTTGTGCATTTAAAATGATTCAAAATTGAACAAATGTCACATTTGGATTCCTTATGTTTGAATTGAATAGTTTTTTGTATGGTTTTCATACAACTGCCGACAGTTCATGAAATCACGGTCACCAAAGGATGATTTGTTCATGTTCATTAGGAGTGAATTACCCCCTTATAAAAATAATTTCCATATTCATTCATCAAATATTTAATGTCTGCTGCTAATAATGCCATAATATTTAGGGGCCAAAGTATGTAATCCTTTTTGGTTATTTCATTGTGATTTAAATTGAAAGCAATGTTATCAATTATGAAGTATGACATAACATGCCCTTTATGATATTTTAAAGAAACTATGGTGACAAGAACAAATTGGTTTTTACTGCTTTTCCCCCATCTTTTTCTAGTTGTTAGCTACAGGTTATTGTAAACCTGTATAATTTGAGGAAAATATTAACCCTTTCCCAAACAACAAATTTTCGACTGTCCCAAATTCAAAATGTGATGAAATTGGAAAATAATCTTCCGATAGGGCAGAAAACATTGTGGGAAAAGGAAAAATTGCTTGTTACGAAGAGTTTCTCCTTTTCCCACAATGAGTTCTAAAGTCGTCTGCAACAAAGTGGTCAAATGTCGTTATTGTTTGGGAAAGGGTTAAAGAATATATCCCAAAGCTTGCACTTGTGTAATTCACCATTAGATATATATGTACAATTGTGCATAGAGAATGAGAACAGCATGAACAAGTCAGTGTTGAAAATGATCTGTAAGATTAGAAAGTCTTAGTTTCTATAGTAACCTGACACTTTTAGTCTTTGTATGGACACATAGTTTTGTTGCTGTGGTAACATAATACATTCTCACTCATTGGATAAAAAGGCCTTAACATTGTTAGAGAAATTCAGCCTAGCAGTTTACTAATAGCTCTTCATCATGTTGTATGTATTAACCATGATTCTGAGTTAAGTAATTAATTAGTAGGTGTAAGAAAATTATTTTCATGTCATTTTATTGAAGTGAATGAAAAATGAAAATTAAGTAAATTATTATGTTTATAAAATAGTGATAACACTTACGAGAAATAGTTTGATGGCTTCCAATGTTAATTTGTAAGAAAAAGTCAATGACAAAAACAATACTGCCACCTCTCATGGAAGTTAGGTTTTCTTCATCTCTTTCATGGTATTTGATAAAAAAAAAATGGCAAAATAATTGATATAGATTCTAATGTATCATTAAACAATAACTGCTCCCTCTACATTTGTTTTATCATTTGTCACTCAAGTAATACTGTTAGCTGATTCCTGGTAGTTTTCAACTCAAATATCCTCCATAAAGTGAATAATACTCTTTTTTTCTCTAAAGCCTCTTCATTCGTATTCCGTTTTTTAGTTACATAACAATGTTGTCATGTAGTTATTATGTTTTCTTTTCTTAGATTAATTAGTGGTCTCATATGTGATCAAGTTAATATAAAATGTTTCAATTTTGTAATGTAATCTATTTTCCAAATCCTTAATTTGTTTCTGCTTCCTAATTAGTCTCAATGGATCTTTTATGGAATGAATGCTCATGTGATATGTTACCATAGTAACAAAATTTGGTTGATGGGCACATAGTTGTAGATAATGGAAAAAATGTACAGGATGAAAGGTAAGTATGGAGTATATATTAGTAGACTGTCTAATACCCCTTAAAGGTTGTATTGTTGTAACGGTCCAACGGGATCTGCGTCACATAGAGGATAGCCTACTTATGGAACGTCATGAACATTATGCATGATATCATATTCAACCATTTTTTTTATCTAATCATATTGTCCACTTCACATTTGAAAAAAATGTTATGTCTTATGGTTTTGTGCTAAACAAGTCTGAATTTCGATGTTGGTAAATTTGTTTCAGATTTTAGAAATGAAAGGCCTGCAGCAGCAATTTCAAAGCAGTATGCAATGGTTGTGTTTGTTTTCAATTCTAAATGAGACAGTTTAAAAATGAATTTTATACTCAATCAAAAGATAAACATGCAAAAGGCCCAGTTTAAAATGAATTATTCTCAAGTTTCTGACCTTATTGCCTTATTTCATATGTTAATGCATTTAAAGTGTTTGTTTCCTACAGTGAAATGGAACTGAATGTGTTTGCTAATGAAGAGTTTGCCAGCACTGCCCGGTCAGAGGGTATTGCTATATCCTCCATTATCTCTGGAGATGATGACAACACAACTAAATCAGAGGTACTTGGTCCATTTCCTAACATCATAAGTCATTACCTTGATACCTTTAGGGTATAAGCTTTTAGAAATCACTGTGACAAAAGGATAGATATTGACTTTTATCCTTTTTCATAAAGAACATGCATTTTAATATGCTTTTCTTTGTTTGCTGCTGTTGTTTTCAGTTTTAACAAGTCACATATTTCCAGTGGTCCAGAGGTTGAGTGTAGGCTTCTGAACACAAGGGTCGTGTGTTCGAATCCAGTGAGTAGTGGGATCTGCCTTGCAACCTTTCATGAATACACATTTAGCGCAAGAACTGGTTTTGTATCCAGGAAGCAGAATCGAGAGTGATTAATCTAAGTAGTAAGAACTTGTTTCATAATACATGTAAAAGAAATAAGACAAGTTAAACAACCATATTCTCAGGTGAGTCAGAGTTTTTTATAAGACATTCAAAATACTAACAGAAGTTTTATATGTTTGGCACATCAACTAATGAATATACTGGCATCATTTGCAATAAGGAAAGTTAGTCTTGATATGATCATGAGTAGGAGTTATGCACTAGATTGGTTTCATTATCAAGAGGCTAAAGATAGAAGTCATTAAATTATATGAGTCATGCTTGAATGACATTGTTTCCCATCATTGATAAAATGCAAATCAAACAGTAAGATCTTTCTCTGTCACATTATGTATCTGCAAAATGATATTAGCATTACTGCTGTTAGATTCACATTTGGTTTGAGTACTAGTTATATAAGTTATAAGAACTTGTTTCACAATTGATGTAAAATGAATAAGTTCAAACTAATATAGGTCAGAAGAATTATACTTGAATGTCATTGTTTATATATTATTGACAACTTATAAATCAAACAGTGATTTCTTCCTCTGTCCCAGTATGTATCTGCAAGTTAACCCTTTACCAAACAATAACGACATTTACCCACTTTGTTGCAAATGACTCTAGAAAACATTGTTGGAAAATGAGAAATTGCTCGCGACGAACAATTTGTCCTTTTCCCACAATGTTTCCTACTCTATCAGAAGATTACTTTCCAAATTCATTACATTTCGAAATGTCGTTTGCAAACTATTTCGATTTGGGGCAGTCAAAAATTTGGCATTTGGTAAAGGGTTACCTTACTTGTTGCGGTTTTTGCCGTAGACTGGTTCCGCCAAGCCAGTACCCAGGCTTAAGCACATCTGCAATTGAATTTTCCTCAGCTGTGTCTGTTTTTGTTGTAGACTGGTTCCGCCAAGCCAGTACCCAGGCTTAATCACATCTGCAATTGAATTTTCCTCAGCTGTGTCTGTTTTTGTTGTAGACTGGTTCCCCCAAGCCAGTAACCAGGCTTGAGCACATCTGCAATTGAATTTTCCTCAGCTGTGTCTGTTTTTGTTGTAGACTGGTTCCGCTAAGCCAGTACCCAGGCTTAAGGCCCTGACGGTAGACAGAGAAGTGTCCTTCGAGTATGACGATACTGGAATGGGAGAGAGTGATGATGAGGTTGGGGACGATGAACTGCCCCGGGGTACCAAAAAGGGGCGTGGTCTGAGGAAGTCCCGGGTTACCATTGATCCTCAAGCCATATTGCTGGATGCTCCTGGATTTGAGTGAGTTATCATTGATGCTATATCAGGGCTTTTTTTTTTTCATTATATAACAGGGGCCAGTAAAAGGCACCTTTCCCAATAGGGATTTTTTTTAAAACCATGCAGTTTTCCAAAAATTCAAAGTCATACCAGCTTTTTGGATTCCCAATTCAGCAATTTCAGCAATAAAAATTCCTAAATTCAACAGGCTTTGGCCTTATCCATATTCAAGGATAAAAAGCCCTGTATATAATTCATAGATACTGTAGCCCATTCCCTCCTATTCGGGGATTGTTACTGGGCCAATGTGAAAAAATATGAATGTCAAAGGTAGGCATGGGAATTTACATTTTCTTTATGATATTGTGTATAAATTCTGTGACAAATGGCCAATATTTTAATTTTGTCTCAATGATTTTGTAAATAATCTATTGCAGATGTATTAATTTCATTTCAGATGAGGGAATGAGGGAAGAAGATAATTTGTCCTAAATTAATGAAACACAAATAATTCAGTGATAGTAAATATAGCCAATTTATCTAAGTATGTAAACTTTATATGTGGTAGCTCGAAGAAGTGATGGATCGCTTTTGGATTAAAGATACATGATTTTATACTGTATACACACTTTAAAGAATCCAAAACAATATGGTTTTGGTTCTAATGACTATTCTTAAGTGCGTATCATATAACAGTACAGCTTTTGTGCAGTTTTAGGGATATTTATTTTGGATTTCTTCACATCTGTGAACAAACACCTTTAAGGAAGATAATTTCACAATATATGAACATCGGCTCATATGCAATTCAATTTTCTTTACAGACAAACTAAGAAGTCTACATGGGATACAACTAGATCTATGAGATACAATCAAGATGCCCAGAGATCAGAAGGTAAGACCAAGATAGTTTTATTTTGAAAACTACATTGATAAAGAAATTTATTTCAGCCTTTAACTCAAAGGTATTTTTTCTATACATCAGCCACAGATACGAGAAGAAAGCATGGCCAAGAAAGAATCAATTGTTACAAAAATAATTTGTTACAGGCAAGTGATCCTTAAGGCATATTGTTTTCTTTCAATATTTAAAGAACTATTTTATATTTCACCAATGTAACTTACTGATTCTGTCTTCTATTCAATTAGATATTGTTTCATACAGTATTCTGTAGTTAAGTTTGGTAAGGCACCTTAAGGGGTTGTTTATTTTTCCTCAATATATTGATGTATGAAACCAACTGTCTTTAGTAGACAGTGTTTTGACTTTATGTAATTATAGCTGTTATTGTAGTATAGCTATTTATAATATATTTTTAAGAGAAAATATCATGAATACATTGTGTCAAAAAGGGATTTTTGTTCACCATGTCTGCCTTGTAATTTTTTTTCTTTGACATGGTGTTAACAATTATTATACACTTCAATCAAACATTGGGAAGAAGTTTAACACTTGATCATTTATAATTGAAACCATTTTTACAAACTAGGATTCATTTTTCAAACCCAGAATGAACATTATCTGGATACCTTAGGAAGGAGACAAGAGTGAAAAAAGGATCGAATATTTTAATTCATTTACCAATTAACTGTTCTTCAATTTTTTTTTATTTCAGATTTAAGAAGAATGAAAGAGATCAGGGTCTACTTAACAAAGCTTCGACTTAATCCAGAAAAACTTGAAAGACCGAAAAAGGAGGTAATTGTCCAATTGTATTCATTGGCTATGTGTGTGTGGGAGGGGTAACTGATACATTCACCTACCGTAATTACCCTATGATTTCGGACATAACTAATTAGATTTTTTTGGTGTCCAAACTTTTGGTACATTATGTTACTAAATGTCGGTTTTGGGGACTGATCCAAATTGAAAGCAACTGCAGATGACAATTCTCGCTTTCGACGTGACGTCATCTCAACCGGAAGTAAAAATCAGGGGGGTACAACTGCCTAGCAACGCTTTGTCGCAGAAGCGAGCCCCTTATTCATTACATAAAAATCAATATAAAAAGACGTTTATTTTTTGTCCAGTGTGTTTTTATCTGGTCTTTTAGGTATAAAGATTTGTTTTTGGGTGTTGCCAATGCTCGAAATGTTAAGATATTGCCATAAATTGGATTAAATGAGTGCTGATAAACAAAACGCAGTGCAGTCATAACCGTGATATTCCATAGCAATAAGATACGTCTTGGCAGAATTTAGTCCTTTGAAAACAAAAACTTCCTAAAAGATAGTGTGGTGTAGAGGAAAAAATGAATAAGGGACAAACTTGAACATTTCTATTTGTTGCATTTGATTATCAAAATTTTACCCGCAAATTATTGGTCAATAAAGGTGAAGGGTTAAAACTAAATGTTTTTCCAGTTCATTTACAATACATGAAACATTTCTTAAAATCAAATTAAACAAAGCTTGTTCATGAATATTGCTTTAAAGCACTTTGAATGATAAATGCATGTTAAATAAGAACTTTGATCCGCCTACCTTTAATGATGTTTCGTATATAAATGCACATGACAATGAACAAATGCAAATCCATTATTTTCAACCTATTGACACTGCACATATCAAGATGATTGAAGGACACGGGGTTGACTTTGATATGTTTAAAGGAACTCTTATGTCCGGAGGCTGTTGATTGGCTTAACAAGAAAGAATTTGTAACTTTATGATAGGGTGCAAATGTGGCAGATCGGCATTAACTTATACCACAACCCTTAATTCTTGTGTTGATCGGGATTGTGAATCTGTTGAGAATCAATTAAGTTGTATACAGAGAGATTGTTTTCAAATGTGTGAATTATCTATTCAATGATTTACTGGCTTTAAAACCATGACATCATTTTATTCATCATATGTTTGAAAATCGGCTATTGAGTGTGACCAATAAGATAAAAAAGCAATTTAATCATGACAAACATTTGAGGTTTGTGATATAAGAATTCAGCAGAACGGACCCTTGATCTTAAAATCAAAATTTAAATCATTCATGAATGATCGATTGCGGTGTCAAATATGGAGGCAAATTTTATAACAGGTAATTAATAATCAATGTTTTGACCTCAAAATTGAGTCGAATGGCAAATAAAACGAATTGGTTTCTTTTAGTTGGTTCATCAGTGCCTTAACACAAAATAAAAGGATTATTCAAATAAGAGGTAGAGACATTAAAACGGTTATACCAATGGCATAATTGTACTATTTATTGTAGTATAAAGGTAAGACAAACTTCATTTTCTTGCGAAACTGCTTCCAAAAGCCAGTTGCAATGTAAGACATAGAAGTATCATTAATTGTTGTAATCTTATACAACGTTAACATTTATGCTTGTAGGTCGAGAATTTCGGATTCAAATGGTTGATATGGTTGTTTGGATAAAGGGTTGTCATAAAGAATGAATACTAGTGGTCAACTTGTTAAATTGATTAATGAATAGATGCTAGGGCAATAAAACCACCGATTTGATAAGGATCTTATTTTAGAACAATGCCGAGGTGTATGCAGTCGTCCGTTGACACATAGTTGTGTATTTTATGGCTTCGGGGTAGGTGATTGGGTGCTACTTAGTATCGAAATACAAAGCATCGTTAGTGTTTGAGATTTAAATGCGGATTACCTGTTATTCATTGATAGTCTTCAAAACAATGTGTCAATGTGAAGTTAACTTATGGATTTTTTTTATAATCAGTGTAATCCAAAAGTAACTCGGTATGTCTGAAGCTAGTCTTAACTTCAAAAATGCACTAAAACACACAATACGTCCGATCAAAGTAAAATAGGAATAACTTCAACAACATATAATTGATATTGTTATATTTGTCACGCTTATGAGATGCGCTTTTACGAAAAGTCACATACCCTCGTAAATGAGTATCTAATGATATCTCTGCTTCAAATATGTTTACTCTTTATACCTACATTTACCATGCTGTAAGATAATTTGGACTAGTTTAAAAGTAGAATTCTTTCTAATTAATGTTATTTTAGATTCAGGCAATCGCCCAACAGAGCTAACACATCGTTTTTAAGCTTTATTTAATGTTTTAATCAGGCAATCGACCCTTCTCACTATGTAAACACATAGCGAATCGCGACGTTGTTCCCCCTTGTTATTGGTTTCGCACTGTTGCATTTTGGGAAATCGGTGGAAATGCCCGGATATTCGGAAGCGAGAATAAGTATGAAAAACCTTTCCTTTGTGATTCTAGATAGAAATCTTTTTGACAAATTAAAAGCTATTTGGAACAAACAACTTCTTCTTTTATCACAATTGATTCTTTATAAACTGCAACAAAGAATTATACCTAATTTACTGTTTCATGTGCCTGATGGAATGCCGATGATTCTACCCTGCTTGGCCAGCCCTTATTGGTAGTTGAGCATGGGGTCTTCCTGCATTACTAAGAGTCGGACATGATTTAAATGATGTTGACGCATTGTAAAACCCATGTAGATAAATGAATAAATTTTTCAGTATGCTGGTGGCCAGTTTTGTAGACTGGAGGCCCAATGGAAAGCTAACATTATGCAACAACAAGCTAAACAACAGGCCCAGGCCCAATTAAGGTGAGTCTTACATTCTGAATTGTAGAATTCTAACTGCAGATATTTTCAGCTTTGTGAGGGTTATTTTGGTATTGCCTTTGTTTTGGATTATTTTCTAATGGCAGATAATCAGAGCTTAAAGTAAGAAGACATGCCCTAAACAAATTTTGGAAAAAAAACTTTTGAAATAACTATTGGTTATTGCATTGCTCCTTTTTTAGATTTCTTAATAAGTATGATGATACTTTCTATAGTAACTTAGAAATAAAGAGATGTTTTAAAGTCTTTCAATGCAATTATATTATTACAAAAAGACATGTATAATATTGTAATCAAAGAAAAGATTTGAAAAAGTTCTTTTACCTTTAGCTCTGGATTTGTATTTTTTGTGTATAAGACATTTTTGTACTTTGCTGGTGGTTTCCTATCATAACCATATTTACTTTATATTTACAGGGTGAAAGATAACATCCTTGTTTACATCAATGTATGATAATGTGCCATTATTCATTGTTTTACATATCGTTTGTTCAATGCAAGACTAAAGGAAGTGCTTTACAAACATGAATCACTTACTATAGACTTGCATTGAACCCTCGATATACATTCATTAACCCATTACGAAGCAATAACAACATTTGACCACTTTATTGCAGACAACTCTGGAAGACGTTGTGGGAAAAGGAGAAATTGCTCATACCAAGCAATTTCTCCTTTCGCGATAATGATTTCTGTCTATCAGAAGATTTTTTTTCAATTTCATCACATTTTTAAACATCGTCTGTGAACTCTTTTAATTTGGGACAGTTGAAATTTTGGCGTTTGGTAAATGGTTAAGCTATCTCATGGTAATTTAGAAATCAGACTATACAAATAAGAAGACAGTGTAGTTTGTCCCTTTAGTTCATGAATTGTTTTATTTTAAAGATTCTTACAGCAAAGATTAGAGAAACCACTGTAACAGAAGACATTGCTTGATGCAAATAGTTTCTCTTTTTGTATTGTACAGGAGTTTTATCAATCATTTCATATGACGAGTTCAAAGTCTAATTGTTTGAAAATGAAGATAATACTTTGTGGCTGTCTTAGGCCATTCAATATAAGATTCGACCTTGACAAAATTGCAAAAGAATTTCTAAATGTTATGTGCGAAACTAGACTTACATAACAGCTCTATGAAAAAGTTGCACATTGAAGTAGCTGGGGAAAGTTATATAAAAACGATTTTAAACCCTGCATTTTGAAGCAAAATTAGTTCGGCAATATTGTACACCATAGGAGTATTTTATGACGTAGTATTCAGAAACGTCATCACTATGACGTCATTTTGTCTAACAAACTGGCTAGCACGTGGTACCATATATGATCAAATATTGCGGAGTTTTGTTCCCTTTTTATCAACTAGAAAGTTATTTTGCGTGACAATGCTAAAAATATGAACTTTGGAACAGGACTTATAAACAAATGAGTGACGAAAGTAAAAGTTTAATGAAATAATGCTTGCCTTGGTCGATTTCATGAAACTACGGAAGGACATAACTGTCATAGTTCACTGGATATTCAATGGTTTTCCTGGATTTCATTTTTTTTATTTGTCTTTTTGTGTGACATTGAACACTGTTTCAACGTTTTTCTAAAAATAATATAATGTTGTTGATTTTAAATCCTGATCTGGCCTTGTATTCGGCTTACAGTCACTATATGACTAATCAAGTCATCTGCTTATATTCTCTATGTGATTTGTTTTATTTTATTCATTTGCATTTATTTACAGAATCTTTAGAAATAACTTTGATATAGTTTTCTCATTTGACAGACAGCATAATACTTTTAAAGAAAAATCTTTGGGAAGTGGTTCTTTTTAAATCTTTCCATGCCAGGCTCTATCCTAGGTCTGTTATGCAGAGGAGCTGTGGTTCTTGAAATAAAACGTATAGCACATTAACTGTACATCCAAATACCCCCATCGTTAATGACTATGCTCATTGACATGATTTATGTTAGTAAAGAAGGGAGCCCGTCTCAATGGCTGCTGCTTTTTTCTGGAACTTATTAGGATAACCGGGGTACTATTAGATCACAGAGAACTGCTGACGCACTGATGTAGTTTTAACATAGCTTCAAGTAGCCCTCAGCTTAATCAAAGTTCATAACTTATATGGTATGACAGGGCTCTAGAATTATGGTGCCATAAGAACTTTATCTTAAGTGTCCAAGCTCCTCTGCTTAATGGGCAGAAGAAAGACCATGGCTTGAAATTCTTTGAAACGAACCACTGTTTAAAGATTCTTTTCACCTTTTTAAGTATCATGCTTTCTGTCAAATGAGAAAAACCATATTAAAGTTATTTCTGCAAATTCTATGAATTTATGCAAATAATTTACATACTAGAAATCACATAGCGAACACATGGGGGTTGAAATAGCTACTGTAAGCTGAACACAAGGTCTAATAAGGATTTGAAATCAACGAAAGTTATTGAAGAATCAGTAAAATTATGACAGAAATGTCCTTCCGTACTTTCATGAAATTTGGTGATACATGCATTATTTCATTAAATTATTGATTTTATCACTTACTTCCTTACATGTTTTGTTACAATGTTCATATTATGTTGCATTTATTTGCAATATAAGCATCTATTCAATAAAAGATGAATGAAAATCTGCAATATTTGATAGTGTAAGATACCTCGTGGTTGCTATCATGTTAACCAAAATGAAGTCTTAGTGATGACGTTTCTCGATTTTACGTCATAAAGTAATACTATGGTGTAGCAAACTGACCACTTGATTTTGCCCAAAGAAGGGCAGGTTTAAATCGCTTTTATATAAATTTCCCCACCTACTTCAACATGCAACTTTTTGCAATGAGCTATTATCTATGTCTAGTTTCGCACATACCATTCAGAAATTCTTTTGCAATTTTGTCTAGGTCGGGTCCTATTTTTGGCTAGATTGAATGACCTATCTCTCGCATTGTCATGCATATGCTGTATTCAGTTATACATGAGGTTTCTTAGCGTTTTTATGGAGGTATGAGAATAGAAATCTTTATCACGGTATGGATCACAAAGCAATTTAATACAAAAGTATGAGGATGTCATTGTCTGAAAGCTCTTTTCTATTCTTTAAGTTGAATTTTATCTGTATATTTGAATGAAATTAACAATGATGTTTTTTTTTAATAATTCATCATTCTAAATTGTGAATGTAATTCAATGTGTTAAATGCTTGGATGTTGTGCAAGATTAGCAAAATTATTCTTTTCTTCTTGGAGCTACCTGCCAATCAAAACTTTCTGAACGTTGTTATACAGTTTCTGTCTCTTGATGTTCTTACTTTGTAAAGCTTTTATGATAATCAAGAAAGAGCAAGTTTGGCAAATGATCTTATTTCACTTCCTTTGTAGATCAAGCTCAAAGAAACGAGTAGTCTAGGTACTTTGATCTCTGTTGTCCTTAGTGTGGTAGATCTCAATGGCTTATACAAACAATTCCTCCATATGTACCGTATATAGTACATGTGTAGTACTTCTAGTGATCAATTAACCCATTTCCACTCATTGAAAGTCTTAATCATGATGATAAACCTTTTACTCCTATAAATGACATGAAATGCCTTTGCATCATAAGTATAATATATAGAAGCAGTGTGAGACCTGGCTTAGGTCACAATATCTTCAATGTTTATCAATCAAGTATTGGTGAGGGAATTTTGTCTTTTGTCATATTTATTGGTTACAATATGGTCTGCTGGAAATAAATGGTAAGATCGAAAAAGTTACCCAATGATCTCATATTGAACCATGCTCTTCAAAGAGATGTTTTCCTATGTGACCCAGTGGTTAAGGTGATGATCCAGGTGGTCCTGGGTTCGATTCCCTAGCATCACTGGTTTTGTGGGAGTGTCCTTTGGCTACGTTTTACTAACCACTGCCTTCATGTAAATTTGAGAGTTAAGTGCATTACTATAGTCGGGGCTTCTTGTTTATGAAGCACTTACTATAGTCTTGCAATGAACCCTCAAACTATCCTACTGATTTTCAGTTCATTTTCGAACAAACCCAAGTTATCTAGTTTAATTAAAAAATTATTTTTTCCTAAATGATTTTAATTTGATATTTTTTTAAGATATTAGGATACAAGACACATACATACAAGTTACTATGTCTAATTCAGATTCTATCAAAGAAAAATAAGTTGAAGCATTTTTTTTTTTTGTCGGTGTTATGTTCTTCAGTGTACTATTTTTGCATTCCATGTGACAATGATGTAGTATTTTTATAACATCATGTTATGTACGGTATATGATGGCAGTGGTTAAATGTACTGAAACATGACATCGACCAATGAAGAGGAGTTTGACACCCGTAATGTAGTACAATGTAATTCACTGGCTTGATAAACTTGATTTTTGCCTGAATAAAATAACACCATTCCTCTTCTTTTTAATCCTTAGAATGCTGGGTAATTTTCTAAATAAAGATTTCCAAAACCTTCAATATCTGCTTAGTTTTAATTAGGAAAGATACTCAGAGTAGCAAACAGGTTAGATCACAGGCCAGCCGCCAATTTACTTGGCGGCTGGCCTAGATCTAAACTGTTTGCATAAGCATAAAGTCGGTTCCAGCAGTATAGGGGTTAATAATTTATTTCTTTACCTGCTGAGAAATTGGCATCAAAAGTAGACAATGAAGTAAAAAGAATCAATCTAAACATGATGATCTTTTATAAGTAAATGATTTCTCTGCAATGCTTTTGTAGTCCTTTAGATTATTCTCTTCTTTCCGCTCTGTCTTTTTTCCACAAATTATTTTGTTGATAGTTAGAAATTACTCATACATTAGAATCATAACTACCGATGCATATTAACAGACATGATCATTCTTTTTTCTTTTTAAAAATTACTATCTTGATTATTAGTGCAAGCATGTAAATAAAAAAAAAATGTCTGAAAAGAAATGTTTGCACAAGAAAGCAATTCTTTCTTTTTTCACAAGAATGCTCTATGCAACTTACATTGTTTCATTAAATGCAAGGTTTGTTTTAGAAAGTTGTACATCTTGAATGAAGAAGTATTAATATGTTTTAAAGTTTTGACTGGGTACACAATTTTAATAACCTCTTTGATTAAGAAATATTTGGAAGCTCAACTAAATACAATACTTCGATAACCTATGTGCTATATATATGTTTGGAAGTTTAACTTGATACACAACTTTTGTTACCTATTTGCCATAGAAATGTTTAGAATTTTAACAGGATACACAACTTTGATGACCAACATGTTTGCTTTAGAAATGTTTGGAAGTTTAACTTTGATTACCTCTTTGCCATAGAAATGTTTGGAAGTTTAACTTCATACACAATTTTAATGACCTATTTGCCATAGAAATGTTTGGAAGTTCAACGTCATACACAATTTTGATGACCAATTTGCCATAGAAATGTTTGGAAGTTTAACTTGATATAAAACTTTTACTACCTATTTGCCATAGAAATGTTGAGAAGTTTACTTGATACATAACTTTGAATACCAATTTGCCATAGAAATGTTTGGAAGTTTTAACTTGGTATGTATGAGCACTGTGTGTTCAGAGGGGCCAGCTGTTGTATAGTGTTTACCTATTTACCTCTTGGAAGGAAATTTCTGCAGACAGCATGTCAATCAATTATCCAAAAGATGAATAAAAATACAAAGAAAAGTCAATGACTAACCCTTTTTATATTCACACACACAAACAGCCCAAGAAACAGTTGAGGCGTTAAAAGAATTGTTAGAAGAAACAAGCATTTTTTCCTTTTTTTCTCGAATATCAAAGAGGAAATCCATTTTTAAGTCTACAGTTATCATCTGTAAATGCTTTTGATTTTGTGTCGTTTAAAAAAAGAGAAACTCTTAAGGCAATCTTTTTTGCTCAAAATTTTGAAATAGTGCTGTTAAGGTTTTTAAAGTGCAATGTAATTTGTTAAGTGTATTTTTTTTTGTTATGATTTTCTGACCCTTAACAGTGAGCCAAAAAAGACACAAGTATTGCATGATGGTTTTAATTGTTCAGTTATTTCATAAACTCTTATAAAAAGAAAGATAATATTAGTTCACAACTAGATAAAAGCTGTAAGTCTATAATCTGTAGGTTTTCATTTTTGTGTGTTTGAATGGCAAATTATCATGACAGGCATATTCTGCTTGTTGACAATTGTTTCTTGCACTGTTTGTGCAAATGAACATTTCTGTTTTATGATTTGACACACCCATACATCTATAATGACTTTGGTTATAGGGGCATATCATACCTTTATGATGTCCAAGGAGATTGTAGCTAGCTATGGAGAATTTGCTAACATGGAGAAAAATTTACTTATTTCAAAGAGTCTGCAAATTTGGTGTTTATTAAAGATAAAGTCATGCTAATTGCATGATGTCACTCTCAATTAAGTAATGTCGTTTAATTTCGTATTAGGGCATTTGTTAACTAGAATGATTTTTTCACATTTGACAGTTTTACATCCTGTCAAGAATTTCACTTTATTGTATTATAGATATTAATTAATATTTATGTTTTTTATGTGACTTGTTTTACTTTGCAGTTCTATTGATAATCCTTTAGGCTTATGGTTTTTATTTACTAATCCCAACCCTCCCCATAAAAGCTATACTCATTTCTTAGCAGAAAACATAAGAAATGCTCATAATCAAAAAGATAACCTATTTGTATCAACAGTTTCTTACCATTACCGCAATGTAATGAATGTTTTGTATTTTTCATCTTCAGATTTCTTTTTTCGAACAAGGATTACCAAAAACAATTAGAATTAGAGGGTTTACAATTCCCTTCAGCTTCTTGTACATGAATACTAAGAAGACTTAATTGAAATAAGATCAGACAGCAATATTTAGCATATGATTTATCATTTTCTTTGTGGTATTATATAGAAACCATTGTGCCAAACAGAGAAAATTATCTTCATATTGAAATTTCTTCTTTTATCACAACGGTTTCAGTCGTTTGCTTTAGTTGCTTTGGAATGAGTATACTGTAATTACCCTATAAATTCAGCTGCAATGAAATGATTATTTTATTAAGTGTCCAAATTTTTTAGTTTTACTATTCTAGAAGTTTCCGGATATTTAGCAACATGGTGTTTGAAATAACGAACATAAAATGAATTATTTCTCTCAATTATTAATGATGTCCAAATTAATAGGGTTTCCGAATTTATGGGGTAATTACAGTAATATGAGGGAGTTGGTCAAGGGAGATTACTCTAATTTCTTATGGAATGATCTGAGACTGGTTTGCTAGATGGTTGTGGTATTTGATATGTCTGTGGGTGCTGCTCTTACATTTTGTTTTTGTGTTTTTTGCTTTCATGCAGGTTGAGTCGCAGCAATACATATCACTATTCCTCACGGAAGGAGAAACGAACACATTCTGGGCTATCGTGTATGTTTGCATGGCATTTCATAGTTATCTGTTAAATAAACTTAATGTCTTAGTAACATTCCTTGCTCCAATTAAAAGGATATTTTCCATTATTTAAACAGATGTATGTCCTTTACTTTAAATCAATTGAAAAACAATATTTGTTTGTTGTTTTGTTTACCCTTTGAAACAAAGTGGAGAATACCAACATTAAATTTACTCTATCAGTCTGTCCATCCATTGAAGACAGACTGCTTGGAATGCACACATCCAAGAACTACATATCATGTGCATTAAACCACCTTTAATGGAGTACTAGGGTATTAACATTAGCATATGCCTAATTTCTTTTAACCTTAAACTATCAGTTATACAAACCCAGCTTTAATCATCGTTGATTTTTATTTTGTTTATTTGAACTTTCATATACATGTACTACGTTTAGTGGCTGTTTAATCCAAACAAACAATGATTTAAATGTCAAGGTGGTGATAGGGGTTATTTTTGGTCTGATTTTGTACAATATTTTATTTGAGGAGCTTTTCTTTTTTGTATTGGACCAAGGTATGTTACATGTTCCTATTTTATAAACAAGTTCATCCTTGCTTCTGATGTCCATTAGAATGTTAGACTGTTTAATTGTTGTGAAAAATTCATTTTCCCACTTCTCTTTTATGTTGGAAAGGTATGCATTATTCTTGCTTATGTTGGTTGTAAGTCATTGAGACAAATACAGATTTTTTTTCGTTACATGGAAGAATTCCTTTGTTTAAGTTTTATGTTTTATTTTTTAAATCTATTGATGCATGTGCGTTAATTCTGCCAAATAAGTTAACTTTTAATTTAGTCAATGTTAGTTTATTTTAACTACTCATGCTTGCATGTTCTTATAATACTCAGTTGTAAATGTATGTGTCTATGCATGTGGCAGGTTGCTTGATATATTACCAAATAAAACAACTTGATTTCAAAGATGTGCTTTCACAAATATGAGGGATTTTGGAAATTGAAAAATTGTTACTATAAAGCTGCAGAACAGCTGCACTGTTATATGATATGCACTGAAGAATAGTCATTGAAATCAAATTTAAATCGTTTTTCATTCTTTAAAAAATGCATACAATGAATTAATATGTACCTTTATCATAAATCTTAAAGTGTGACATAGCAAAAGCTGTATTGTTTCAAAGGTATTTTCTTTTGACTTATAAATTTTCTCTTCTATAAACAAGCACCTTTAAGCTTGAGAGACAGAGCCTACACAGCTCAAGTGAAACGGAATGGGACTTTAAAGCCAACTTCTGCTCAATCTTATGCATGTATATGTTTGATTAATCAAAGCACCATAGATCAAGGGTTGAGTGCAATACTATAGTAAGTTCTTCATGTTAGTGAAGAACTTACTATTGTTTTGCATTGAACCCTCAATATAGTCTATTCATCTATTACTACTGAACAATTGCTGGGTCCTGCAAGGCCCAGTGGTTAAAGGGATGGACTTCTAAGTTGGGAGTCTCAGGTTTGAGCCCTACTGACACCTCTATTTTTGGGGGATTGACCTTAGGCAAGTCTTTTCATAGCCCTAGCTTTGTGCTGGTGGATCCAGGAAAGCTGTTACATATAGACTTAAAAATTATTGATACGGCATTCAACACCATGCAAACAAAAAGCACTTTTAAGATAACACTTACGGCGATCAGAGTCCAGTGCATGGATGTCAGCCTCTGGACATGAGGGTTGTGGGCACGAATTTTGCGAGAAGCAAGGTTCACTTGGCAAGCTTTTATTAATCCACATTTGGGGTTAGTACTGGTTATGTATCCAGGAATAGTAATTGAAAGTGATTTATGTTTAATTGTTAGAACTTGCTTCACAATTGATATAAAATAAAGAAGTTTTAATTAACCTTTGAAAATGCTCAAGAAACCAGATACTGTTACAAAAGGAGATGTATTCTTTCGAGCCACTTCTCCTCTTTGTGCAGCAGATTCTAGATGTTATTCTGCATACTCAAATTTTGTAATCTGCTGTTTGTTTTGATTTCGATGTATAATAAAACCCTCTATAAGGAGATGGCATTGTTACATTTTTCATGGCTAAATTGCCTCCATTCAAACGTGGTGTGAAATATCTCAGTCCATGCTTATTTGGGATAACTATTTTACTGTGTTACTTAGATATTCCAAAGAAACATCCAGAAGCTTATACCCATTCCCATATGTTTCTTGTCCTTTCTAATTATTGTGAAATGTGCATTAGATAGATTCTTACTACAGGAACTGCTGTTTAAACTATCCTAACACTTAAACTTGTTCCTAAGTAAATAAAGGACAATTTGAGGGTTCAATGCAAGACTATAGTAAGTGCTTCATAAACATGAAGCACTTACTATAGTATTGCACTGAACCCTCAAATTGATGACAGTGGTTTAGGGATAGAGAGTTGACCTCTGAACTTGGGGGTCATGAGTTCAATCTTATGAATAGTAGCATCCATTAAGAGACCTTTAGTTAATCAACAATCATGATTTTGTGCAGGTACTGTTGATGTATACCCAGAAGCTTATACCCATTCCCATATGTTTCTTGTCCTTTCTAATTATTTTGATTCTAATAGATTCTTACTACAGGGATTGCTGTTTAAACTATCATAACACTTAAACTTTTTCCTAAGACAATATAGGACAATTGATGAAAGTGGTTCAGGAATAGAGCATTGACCTCTGAACTTTGGGGTCATGAGTTCAATCTTATGAGTAGTAGCATCCATTATGAGACCTTTTGTTAATCCACAATAATGATATCAACAATCATGATTTCGCGCAGGTACTGGTGATGTATCAAGATAGCAGAAATGAGAGTACCCGTACATGTAGTTCATACAAATTGTCAAAACCTACTGAACAATAGATGTAAATTAAATTAGTTTAAACATAAGTCTTTCTAGGAGCTTTCCTTGATTACAAAACTCCATGTCCTTATATAGTAGCAATTTTTAGTTTCAAGTTCAAAATGGTTTAAGAGCACCCAAATATGTAGAAAAATAAAGGTTTTGGGCTACATAAGTGTTCCTCAGCTTTGTTCATTTAATTTGTTTGACCATAGTTTACCGTTTAATATCACTCTTAGTACTAAAGATTTAAGTTATTTCTGTTTTAAATTTCTGGTTTTTCTTTTGTTCTGAGTTATTTGTGAGTCTTTTAAGAGTACCAGTAATACAACTTCTCATTCTTTCTCTTTAGCTTATAAAAAGTCCTTTCTTATTTATCAAAACCATGATATCTGAGTTAAAACATCATTCACCTGGTCATATATGCACTCAATTTGTTGCATACACAAAACGACATTTTTCTAGAAAAGAATTTCTGGACATTTGTATTAAATCTAATGTCAATGCTTGTTAATAGTTATTGTTGCAGCATGTTTGCATGGCTTCATAAGACAGCAGTGTTTATAAATCATTAATTCATAAACAATTTTTAGAATGTTTTAAACTCCACAACTTTATGCGACAGTTCATAATGTGTTGCTGATGTTCATCATCATAAGGAGCATGAAAATGATTTATTCTTTTGGATCTTTGTGACCCATTTTACGGAAATGATATGCTGTATACCTTTCTCAATACAAGAGGGCAATCATGTGAACAAAAGCTATCCATTTCACAGAAAAGCAATATTGGTATCTTAAAGGCAGTTTGGTATGCTTGTTGTAGAAACCTTTATAATGCTGGGTAATTTTTCAAAAATAGATTTTTATGTTGTCTGCTTTTCAAAACCTTAAATATCTGCTTGATTTTATTTAGAAAAGATACTCAGAGTAGCAAACAGGTTAGATAACAGGCCAGTCGCCAATTTAATTGGCGGTTGGCCTGGATCTTACCTGTTTTGCACACGCATAAAGTTGGATCTAGCACTATAAGGGTTAAGGGATAACCTTTGAAGAATTTTACATTGAATTTGAAAGCTGTGTAATCCTCCTTGATGAATAAACCAAAAAGTACCAGATCACTGGTGTACCAGACTTAGGCAGGTTGCCCTCTAATTTATGCTTGAAACAAGCATAGAAAGATACAAAGCATGTTTGTCTTTTGGTATTTTTGGTATACATGTATTAGGGAATAGTTACTTTTTAAGTAGTGTGTCTAAATGATACATATACAATAATGAGAAGACTCTTTTTTTCTGTGACAAGATCTTGTTTTAATATGAGTTTGTATATGACTCAAAGGAAGCATTCATGATTTATTTATCTGTTAGCATCAATGTTTTGTCCACTTTCTTTTTCAGAAATCGGAAACAGATCAGACTTTCCCAGATGTAACCTTCTCAGGAGAATTGCTGACGGAATGTATTACAGATGCTTTAGTAGCATTCTTTTGTTTAGCTATAAGATCTTCAAAGGATCATTGTTGTCTTAGATGGACACTGACATGCCTATTGTAAGCAGGCCTGCTAATTTTCAGGCCTGGTACTGGTTTTAGGCTTTAATATTTTAAATTTTCCTTCTTTGTATATGCTGAAGATGTTTCAAGCTTCAAGTAATGATCTTCAGGCTTGAGCATTCCTTAACAATAGCAAGCCTGTGTAAGCATGTTTGTTTTGTTTCAAGCCGTCATAGTTTGGCCTTGATAAGTGATGATATGCTAATGATGGAATTATGATGAAACTGCCTGAAAGTTTGTATGAACCTGATTTTTTCTTATGGAGAGTTTAATGCAAGACTTATTAAGTGCTACACAAACATGAAGCACTTACTATAGTCTTGCTTTGAAAGTTTGAGATGAGGCTATGTAACTGGTTCAATTCAAAAGGTACAGCAGCTTCATAATCAAGTATCAAGTGTATAAATATTTTATGTTATTTGAAAGTAACCTTTGCAATCAAGGGATTAAATCAAAATGAACAATTAATCCTATGGTCACAGTGGTTTCCCAACTCTTCTTCAAATGCCTTAAAGTGTAATTCTGTATACAAGCAAACATTGGTTAATGATATTTCAGCAATTTGAGTATCTGTTAGATGTGGTGATATATGTGGTAAAGATGTGGTATTGATTTAAATGGAGTTTAACATTTTGTATCATGGTCACACCTTACCATGCCCTTGGCATACCCTCACTGGTACTGCACAAAACTTGTTTCCGTTTTTCTACTTTAACATGTAAGGCATTGAGCACACCACTTCAAAATGGTGATTGTCTTGTTTTAGCTGTTTGTCATGAATGCCAGAAGAAAAACCCAACAAAATAACTATATTTGAATGTTTATTGGCAAACTTACTATGTCAAGTTTGAATTGATAACTTGATTTATCCCAAACTGTTGAGTATTTAATATATTTCTTCAAATAGATACTATATGTATAGCTGAATAACTGAAATATAGGTGAAATTTAAAAGACAATCATTCAGTTGAAACTTATGTTGTGTTTTTATCAATTTAAGATTTTAATTTTGATCTATAAATATGTATGTGTACAAACTATGTAGACTTTTAAAGAGTAGAGATTATTTTGTTATAACTTCATACATAATCGTTTTTTATTTTTAAGATGAAGTAATGTTTTCTATGTGTACGGTTTTAAATTTAAAACATAAAGTATTTTTTAGAATAAAACATAATTTGACATCCCAGTTTTTGTTAGTTATTCGTAGATGTATCTACCTCAACCCATAAACTCATGTGCATGTGTGCTCCTCAGTCCTAGGTCATCGTCAGAATAAAGTTATCAAGTTTAAAGGCCCATTAAAGGAGATTAATGCTATATCAAACTATATTATTTGGTAAAGTTTTGGACAGATTCAAATATTTATCACCAGAAAAAACCATCAGCACAATCTAAATGTGAATGTAAACCAGAAATAGCCCAGATTAGCAAGGTTTATAATTCAGATTTCCTGATTCTTCACCTCTGACCCTGACAGTTGATACACACATTTTTGAATCGACCAATCAGAATTTGTTATTTTGAATATGTAGACAAACAGGTTGTTGATAAACATGATTGAATTGGAGACAACTATATTTCAAGCACAAAATAACTTATTTTAAATGAGTCTATTAAATAGGGTCTCAATGCATTCCTTAACCGATTCTCATGACTTTTATGAACATAATAAAAGAACTCCATATATTTTTTGAGTAATCTATTTGTACTCCTCTCCTTTGATGTGCCTTTAAACACAAAATTATTATCTGACATTTTGGAAATACCATTGAGACAAGAGTAGAAATCGCTTGTCACAAACAATTTCTTCTCTTGTCACAACCGTTTCTTAAGTTGTCTACTTCAAACATGTTAAGATATGTATATAAGACAGATTGTTCAAAGTATACATGTACAAAACAATTAATCTACATCAAGTCATGGTTTTCCTTGACCACCAACTTATATAGTAGATGACCCCTTGGATGTGACCCCTAAAGATCATCATTTGCTTTTCACAATTCCTTATACCCTTATAAGGGGTTAAACACGCCCCCAAATTATCATATAGTAAGGGAAAACCCTTCAAATAGAAGCAATGGCCTTGTTCGAGATACAGGATGAGGACAGATGTCTGTAATCCTGGAAAGATACAGTATAATCCTGGGTTTGCCTTTGGTCATCAGTTTACAGGGACAAGCAGCTTCCAATCGTCTATTTAGCAGATTCCTTTCGGGTGGAGGACAGTGGTCCAGGGGTAGAGCGTTGACTTCTGGACATGAGTTTGAATCCTGTGAGTAGCGAAATCTGCCTTGCAAACTTTCATAAATCCACATTCGGCGTGAGTACTGGTTATGTATCCACGAAGCAGAATCGAGAGTGATTAATCTAAGTTGTAAGAACTTGTGCGCAATCGATGTAAAACAAATAAGTTTAAACAAGTGGTCCAGGGTTGGCCTGGGGACACATGGATCCGAATCCCGTGAGTTTTCAACCTTTCATTAATCCGCATTTGTTGTACTGGTTATGTATCCAGGAAGCAGGTTTGAGAGTGATTAATCCAAGTTGTAAGAACTTGCCTCACAATGGATGTCAAATAAAATAAGTTTTAACTAAACTATGGAATTCTTGGACTAGTCCTTATTCAAAGGGAAACAGACAGTTTGTAAGGATGATGATATAAACACACCAATATCATCTGGCCTTGGGGCAGACACAGTTGAAATAAAAAGGAAGTTTTAAAGCAAGCTCTGTTATCACAGAGAGGTAATTTGAACTTGGGGATTAAATTCCTTTACTTGAAACACCATTTGGAAACACTATGACAAAAACAGAGTTTGTCTGTCCTAAGCCTTCCGATACCATCTGTCCTTAGTATGGTTTCAATGTTGTTCAACCAGGCAGCTTGGGACATCAGGGTTGTGTATTTACAATTGACCTTCTATTAATCCATATTTGGCACAAGCAATTAATGATATTATTAAGTTTTTGTGCTAAATATGGATTTATAGGAGGTCAATTGTTCCCAATATTATGGGTTGAGAAAGCACAATAGAGAGTGATTAAAAGATTCTGTAACAACCTATTTCACAAGCGATGCCCAATAAGTAAGATAGAACTAAGGTATGATACGCAAGCAAAAACGAAAATAGTTAAATTTTCAGGAATTTATTAATCAGAATCTAATTACATGTTACACAAATTATATGAAAAATAAAACTCTCAGCTCACAATATTATACATTATATAATCAATATAAAGCATCTTTCAGTCAGGTCAAATATGGATTTGTTGCGTTTTACTATTTTGCATGTTATAATTGAAAGAGAGTGTATTGCCTTGGGGTTAATGTGAAAACAGAAAAACAATTCCAGTATGAAAATGCCTTAATCTTTTGTCCTTAGCTGTCCCAAAAAACTGTCATATAAATAGACTGAGCATACTGATCTTTCAATTAAACCTTTCCAATTTGGATGAGACCACTGTAAAAAGATGAAAGGATAGCCTTTATTGATTTTGAAACATGAAAAGGACTACATAATTATTAGACACACTGCAAGCTTTCGATTTTGACCAGCCACATTATGCATTAAAGGAACCTGTGGTTCTTACAGAATGTCTTGTGTATAATATTGGTATATCTTTGAAAGTATTGGACTTAAACCACTCAGCCATATTTTCTAACTTGCCTATAGTCAAAGCAGTGGCAAACAGTCATGGGTTTTGAAAAAAGTGATCCATTTGTGGAATTGCATAAGAAGGCCTGTGATCAAAGGACAAAATTACATGTAAGCTGTATCTCTTTTTGTCACAGGGGTTTCTATAGATTATCTTCTACATGTGCATAAAAATCGTGTCATTTGCATGATCAAGGAACATTTATTTCGGGATAAATATGCAAGTCCTGGAACCATGGAGAAATGTATCATCATTGTATCATCAATAAGTTGAATTTTCCTGACAACAAAGTTATAGGCTTATCTCCCCTATTACAATACCTGGGATAGATCACTCAATAACGCAAATTGGATACACAAAAAAGTTCTCATGTTGGGCAACTTCTTTTTTTTTTTTTTTTACTAAAATAACAATATCTCGTTTCCATAAGCCCAGAGTTGTCTTTTGCTATTGCTTTCATAACAGATTAGACTAAGACTTTTATGAGGTTGTTTGATTAATAAATTGTCCCAATTAGTATATGCATTTGTGAAATATCATCACAATAGACTAATGAAATGCACCAACTTATGCATTTCGGTATTTTACAAAAAATGGAGGCATACTATGTACAGTGAACAAGACTTAGTCTCCTTTTATACAGAAGCCCTCATTTTGATTTAAAATACCTTTCATTCATACGCTGTGTATAAGCATAGCACACAAGTTTTATCACAAGGATATTACATGGATTTCAAAAACAAACATTACCTGTTAATTTACATGGACTTATATTATACATGCTGACCATTTATATAGAGTTTTTAATGACAAATACTTCTCTCTAATATTAGTTATAAAAAATTCACATGAAACAACATATGTTGTGTTTCAAAAGCAATATTATAAAAGCACATACAAAATCAATGGTTCAGTGCAATACTATATCAAGTGCTTCACGTTCACTTGCTATAGTCTTGCGTTGAATCCTTGAAATACTCTTTTACATTAGTTTTAAGAGGCAAACCACCTGTTCACATTAAAAAACACACTAATTAGTATCACACAACAGAAAACTATACTATTTGCAGTCAAACTTGCTATCACTCCACTTGTTGACCTGTCCATGTTATTAAACTTGACCACAATCGGTTCCTTGGACATCCCTTGACCGGGTTGAGCGGTGTACATAGGGTTAACCTGTGTTGGCAGGGCCTCGCCTGCTTTCAAAAATCCATTCTTCTCGATGATAGAGGTGAAATATTTCGCTGAGGCTTTCGGTGTCCTGGGTCTCTCCGGGTGGCTAAAGTTGACGTAGTGTAGACCAAAACGTTCAGAGTAGCCTCGCATCCATTCAAAGTTATCCATAAACGACCAGGCCGTGTAACCCCGAACATCGCAGCCGTCTAGTCGTATCGCTGAAAGAAGATATAGGATCAATGTATAACCGACTGTTTTCTCTATTCAATTGCAAGGTCTATTGTAATAAATCTTGTTATTTCACTTTGGAATTCTCTCGCTTCTTATTATTTGATATTATGTAAGATCACTGAAGAACTCGCTTCTCTAGTTATTTCTTTGCAAACATTGTAGCACTATGTAATAAAAGTACCTAAGATAGTATAGTGTTTTTCTACATTTAATTTAAACTAACACTTCAATGGTGGCAATACACCTATTATAATAGAAAGTTAAAGAAAATCTTTAAGACCCACTCTGGTTGATGTCTAGCAAGAATCTCCCTGCCTCAGGTATGTTTGCAAGGTACCTACATCACATTGTCAAGGCAATCAGCTTACCTTTATGAGAGGCATTATTTTGTTAGAACATTTTAGAAATTCAATTGAAAAAAAATAATTATTTCACAATGAAAATCTCACTGCTTATTCTTTGTTATTGATTCTCTTAATACATTACATAAAAAAAAGTCCTGCTCTCTTAAATGTAGAGTCACCAGTTAGACAACACTTCTGATGGATGATCATTTCCATTGACAATGGTAGAAACACCAATGACTAAACAATACATTGCTCAGTTAGAGAAATTTCTCTCTATGTCACATTTATATTCTAATTGAAAACCTTCCACTGCACAGGTAGTAAAGATATACAAGAGAAAAAAATATGGACCTATTCCGATGTCTGAAGGACCTATTCCGAGATCTAAAACGTAGACTCCCAACCTTTTGACACAACCAATTATGCATGAAAGGCAGAGAAGTAATCATATGCATTACCAATATAATACGTTCCAAATAAATCCTATCATCAAAGTGTAGGTAAGAGAGTTAACTTATGATAAGAAAAGTCTTATTTTCGGACAATGTTTTCAAACGTTGACTGTTACAAAAGCATTTTGATCTACTTAGCTTTACATAACCTTACCATCCAAACTGTGTTGGTAGTAGGTTTGATTGGGATTTAGATGTCAAAAGTTAAAACAAAATTTGGACTGAGAACTGATTTCCTGACACATGATGCAGTTGTTTTTTTACTCTTATCACTAAACAATTGACTTCAAATGGGAAAGCCATCTGTGGCTTAACCCATTACCAAACAATAACGACATCTGACCAGTTTGTTGCAGAGGACTCTGGAAAACATTGTGGGAAAAGGAGAAATTGCTCTTAACAAGCAATTTCCCCTTTTCCCGCAATGTTTTCTGCTCTATTAGAAGATTATTTTTCAATTTCATCACATTATGAAATGTCGTCTGTAAACTCTTTCAATTTGGGACAGTCAAAAACTTGGCATTTGGTAAAGGGTTAAAAAGAATATTGTTGAATCAGTACTGATGAACAAATATCTTCAACATTGGTATACATGTATATGAAGAGTGACATGATGTAATCGATGAGTTGAAATCAACATAAAACTAAATCTAAAGCACATTTTATACACAAACATTCATGTAGCCTGTGACAACTCTCAATATCTTTTTGAATTGCTAGTGGAAGAAAGTCCAGACTTCTGGTCTCGAAGGCTATTGCTATATTGACTGACGTTGAAAAGCATGATCAATGCCCAAATGTTGAAAAAAACTTTGTTCACAGTTTATTGAGACGAGGAGCAAGACTGTTATAGGTATCTTTGCAAAGCAATTATTAGAGCCTTATCAAACTCATCACAGTAATCTTCCCTTGCTACTCTGCATCAATCACTACCACCACAAGATTTTTATCCAGATTTGGATGAAATTTAAATGATATTTTTTTACCAGATATAGAAGTTGATTTAGTAATGATGTCTATCTGTGTTGATTTTTGACCAATTAGATCGACGAATCTTTTCTTTTCTTTACAAATAAAGCACAATTGGATGATTTTTTTTGGTTTCGCTACCATCTTTAAACGTAATTTCCGTTTCTATGCTGATGGTAATGTGACATTTGTGTTTGCAGTGATCAGTGCCATAAAGGAAGATCACTGTGAGGAGTTTGTAGTTTTATACTAATTTTAAGCCCTCATGTTGTAAAGGATTCTGTCAACAATACTTTGATGTCTCGTTAATCCGAACACGTCCGTTACCAACAAAATGTCCGGTTTACCGAATCATCCGGACTAATGAAGCAGAGCATGTTCTTATAAACATTAAGACATAAACGGTCTGTATGCACATGTATACTTATAACCCTTTAGCAAATGCCAAATTGTCGACCGTCCCAAATCGAAAGAGTTTGCAGACGACATATCAAAACGTGATGGAATTCAAAGATAATCTTCTGATATGGCAGAAAACATTGTGGGAAAAGGAGAAATTGCTCGTCACGAGCAATTTCTCCTTTACCCACAATGTTTTCAAAAGTCGTCTGCAACAAACTGGTCAAAGAATTCCGTTCCCTTACAATTTCGTTCGGATTGCGAAACATCCGGATAATCGGGGTCCGGATAAACAAGGCTTCACTGTACCTTTAAGCACTTCATTCAAGTAAGCCTCATAGAATTGAACCCTGAACTGATCATCTATAGCTTCTGTACGATCCGACACTCCATTTTCTGTCACATAGACTGGTACATTGTTGTAATGTTCACGGATCCAGTTGAGACCATCGCGGATACCAAATGGAGTCACTCGTAACCAGTCTGAACCAGATCTGAAAGTAAGGAGAAGTGTGGGATTTGAACACTTATCCATGTTTGTTGATTATAGATTCAATGTTCTTTATAAGCTTGCTTTTAATGTATATGGTTAACTGAATGTGGGCATGTATTGAGAATGGTATTCATTACAGCTATAAAGTATGTATCTTTCATTTAGGCTCCGAATCTAATATGCCTGCAAGCCTTTTTGCGAATGGTACCAATTGGAAAAAAGTACAACAAAAGAAAAATTAATGTGAACAAAATACATTTTTCATTGGTATAGGGTAGACCTTATTTGGACAAAAGGATATATAGATTGCTGAGCAGGAACAGTTTATCCTTAATTAAGTCACAGTTGTTTCAAAAGCTTTCTGCAGTAGATTTGGCAAACAAAATAAGGTATCACTAAGTTATGGGTTAAAAAAGAAATTCAGGTATCATTCTTCCTAGAATACAGTCTATATACTAAAGACAAAAAGAAGAGCCTAGCTACTCTTTTGAAAAGGGCTTCCATGCCTTTCAGTGCTTTGATGGGGAACTTTTACACATGCACAGCCAAACCTTTGTGAGACCCACATGGTGACAGTACCTACAATTACCGCCGTTTACCTATTGATAATTCAAATTTAGATCATTGTTTACAAAAGGAACTGTTTAAACAGTTTACCATATCTGGATTATAAATGTGCTATGTCCCAACGACACAATTACCAAGATGTTTCAATAATCTTTATCTAACTCTATAGATCTGTGATGTGATTCTATTAGTAGAAGACATCTTATTTGATAAAGCAGTCCTACTTTGGCCAGTCTGGATCCACGATTTCCTCCACGTCTCTGTCTGTCTCCCAATTCGCAGGTGACAAAGGCTGCATGGACGCTCGAATGTAGCGGGATGTGTACATATTGTAACCAAAGAAATCTGCACTGTCTGTAAATAGAAATAAAGGAAAATACTACGTAAGGAAAGGGCTACTTAAACATGAGGAAAATTGTCTTTATAGTATAACTAGAGAAACATGTGCTTTATGTCAACAGAAGTAAAAGATATTCATTCATTTGGATTCTCTTTCGCATCAAACTATTTCAGTTATGTTGCGGTGCTGAATTCATAATGATGAAGGGGGACCCGATTAGCACTACGAGCATTCAGTACAAGACTATAGTAAGTGCTTAATGTTTATGAAGCATTTACTATAGTCTTGCACTGAACCCTCAACTGGTCAAGCTGTGTAGAGCTATTGGCATAACGTAAGTCAGTAAGGAGACTGCCTCTCATGAAAATCAAAAAGTCGTAATTTCAAGCACTGCACCCTATACACAAGGTGACAGAGAAACAAAAGAGATATAATAAAGTTTCAAATTGCCACAGATTAACAAATCTCAACCAAGTGTCTTGATCATTGATATTAAAAGTCTCTGATGAAAACCATTATTATTTAGGACATCTAAAAGTACCAGTATAGACGTAAACTAGAAAATGGGCAAAAGCGTTCCAAAATGAAATGTTTTACAAGTCGTCTAAAATTGAGAGGATTCATAGATCGAAACGGAAACATAATTGAAAGGGTATTCCAAAGATAGGATAAGATCTAATCTAAGTTCATTAAATCAATCTCCTTTTTTCTCTTTGGCTGAATGATTATCACAGAAAATTCCAGTCAACGCAAAAGTTAATTATCTCATTCCCAAGAAAAGTAGTCAATTTTAACAATAGTAGCTTAAAGGACTTTGTCCAGCCGTGGACTAAAGTCACCAGGGGCGCTGAAAGGGTTAAATAGAAATAAGAGAAATTTGTGGGCAAAAGTGGTACAGTGGTAGCGCATTGGCCTCTGGTTCCAAAGGCCTCAGGTTTCAACCCTGTTAGTAGCAAGGTGAAGATGCCAAGACTAGCCTACAAATCAGCAAGAGTACTGGTTATGTATCCAGGAAACAGAATCAAGAGTGATGAATGTTAGTCATAAGAACTTTGTTTCCCAATCAATGTTAATTAGATAAGTTCAAACTAAAGAAACTAGATTTACAACAAACTTACCTTTCAGCATTATCTTTTCAGCAGCCGTGAATTCTGGTAGTCTTGATTGCTTCAGTCCACTCTCCAGACTCTTGTTTCCTATCTGCCATTTCATGACATCTGGGTAATCGCCGTTTCCAAAAATAGGTTGGGCGTACCAGCCGAGGTCAAACAGGTTTGCACGTTCCGCTGCTTCAACATCAGCAACACTTTGTTTGTTATACGGAACTCTCGCTGTATGACTTAATGTGATGCCAATGCTTCCTGGAAAAGATTTATTGTCATGCAGTTAGCTTCATGTTTAACAGTTTTACTTAAGATAACAAACACTTCACAAGCAACTCATAAAAAACAATTAAACAAAAGCAAAAAATATGTACCTTTAGAAAACAGTCAGTTTCATTTCTTATGATTTTTTTCTATTTCAATGTATAAATAGCTCTCCTTGTTAGTTACAAATAAATTCTTAATGTATTTGTAGGTCAAAAATGGAAAAACATCAAGAAATATGAAATTCGAAAAATAGAATTTCAAAATCAATTTTGTTCAATAAGCTTAATCTTGTAAGCAAATAATATTTCAACAAATCACACGATGCCTATGAAATATCAAGCTTCTTGTACAGAGTGGCATAACTCACATGAACAACAGTTCAATAAATAAATCTTAGATTTTGACATTAATACAACTACACAAGTATTCATTCGCATATTTGTCCAAATAAAGTGTAATGCTGAATCTATAATTTTGTCAGAATGCCATAGCCATGTCCCAGTTCTGTGGAACCTATAGTTAATGGCATTAAAGCCATTAATTAATGGCATTAAAGCCATTAATTTAAGAGGCTAAAGTGTCATTAAAAAGTTAATAACTGATAAATTGACCATTGACAAAAGAAAAGATCTCTATATCATCAGCTAATTCTCTTTATGTCACATGGTTTCAAATGTTACCTGTGGCTTTGGAATGAAATCTGTTTAAAATGTTTACAGAAGAATTAAAGCTTTTATGTGTCAAACCCTTAAAAGGCTGCAAGCATCCTAAAACTTCATGCAGAAACACATTTCTTGACCAGGGTACCGTTTTACTAAACAGTTTACACTTAAGATTTGCGTAAGTCAAAAACAACAGTTCCTCTTTTATCAATATTGGGCTAAGCAATATTGCAAAGTAACACATCATTGGAATCGTCTCTTCGAGACGCTTCCAATGACGTGCCACATTGCAATATTGTACTTTAATTGAAGATACTATCCATGCCTTTCAATTATGACTTACGCAAATATTTTCCGTAAGTTGTTTAGTAAAACGGGCCCCAGCAGAATAGAGTTGAATGCATAAATTCCGAATACCCATAGAATGCTGGATAATTTCATAAAAATAGATTTTTATGCGGTCTGCTTTCAAAAACCTTATCTATCTGCTTGATTCTGTTGAAGAAAGATACTCAGAGTAGCAAACAGATTAGATCACAGGCCAGCAGCCAAATTACCTTAGCAGCTTGCCTGGATCTAATCTGTTTGCGTAAGCATGAAGTCTGTGTCAGCACTATAAGGTTTAGCCCATTACCAAACAATAACAGCATTTTACCACTCTGTTGCAGACGACTCTGGAAAACATTTGGGAAAGGGAGAACATGCTTGTGACCACAATGTTTTCCTTTTCCCACAATGTTTTCTACTCTATCAAAAGATTTTTTTTCCAATTTCATCACATTTTGAAATGTCGTCTGCAAACTCTTTCAATTTGGGACAGTCGAAAATTTGGCGTTTGGTAAAGGGTTAACCACTATTCAGTACCTTTCTGCAGCTCTCTATATCTTTGCTCATACAGCCTGTAGACCCAACCATGTGAAAGAAGGAGATTATGGCCTATCTTATAGGAGACACCTTTGTCTTGTGTGGGGTACAAACTGTTCACATTAACACTGATGGTCCATGGTTCATTGTGCGTAATCCAATATGACACCTGGTAACAAATCATCTTCAGTCCAAACAAAGCAAGTTCGAGGGTTTAGTGCAAGACTATAGTAAGCGCTTCATGTTTGTGAAGCACTTCCTAAAGTCTTGCCTTGAACTCTCAAATTGTTGGTAAACATGCCTTCATGAGTGAAACTAAACCTAAAAGCCACCTTCCTGCATTTACTTTGGATTCTTTCTTTTTGAGTTACACTATTGAATTTACAGATGACTACATCACAGCATATTTTCTTTGATTCATAATGCCTCAAATAGACTAAAGTTGTAATTTGCCTAAGGAGTTGCTTGTAACTGTACCAAAATGTACAGACAAGTTTTACTTATTTCTAGATATCATTTGAAATTTCTAAAGCAGTGTGTCTTTTCCCATGGTAAACCATTTCTTGTGCAAGGGCTAGATCTTTTCTAATATAATGTTATTTGCAATTGATATGCAAAACAACATTAAAAAATCGTCAATTGGCCTGTATGATAGTCATATTCTTTAGAGACATAACAAATTCAGCGAATGAAACAGAGTTTAGAGGTTTTTAGGTGTGTTTCAATCAAAACAGCTCAAAGTTAAGAGGTTTATGTGTTTGTTTCAATTAAAACAACACACATTAAAGAGGCTTTTAGGTTTATTTCAATCAAAACAGCTGAAAAAAAGGACATAACAGGATAATATTTCATCCCATTCTATGATTACCTTTCTGCGCTAGTTTGTAATTACTCTGATAGAGCTGGTACACCTTGCCATGTGACCGTATAAGGTTATGGGCAGCCCTATATCCCTGGTTCAATACACCGGGAGCGTGGGTTCCCATCTCATACCCATGGGTGGCCACTACACCAGGCTCGTTGTGGGTAATCCAGAATTGTATCTAACAGACATAAAACTTCATTAACCCATTACCAAACAATTATGACATTTGACCAGTTTGTTGCAGATAACTCTGGAAAACATTGTGGGAAAAAGAGAAATTGCTCTTAATGATTGCTTTGCCCTATCAGAAGATAATTTTCAATTTCATAACATTTTGAAATGTAGTCTGCAAACTCTCTCAATTTGGGACAGTCCAAAATATTGCGTTTGGTAAAGGGTTAATAAATATATGTTCCTTTTAACTTCGATGTTGTGGGTAATCCAGAATTTTATCTATCAGACCAGAAACCTCATTTACCCATTAACAAACGAAATATTTTTTACTGTTTCATATTGAAAAAGTTTGCAGACGACATTTCAAAATGTGACGAAATTGAAAAATAATCTCATGATAGAGCAGAAAACATTGTGGGAAAAGGAGCAATTGCTAGTTAAGAGCAATTTTTCCTTTCTCCACAATGTTTTAAGAGGCGTCGGCAACAAACTGGTCAAATGTTGTTTTTGTTTGATAATTGGATAACAAATTATATGTTACTTTTAACTTAGATGTCATTTCCACACTATTCAAAGCATAGCGCTATTTTGTCTACCATTTACCATTCATAGACATGTAAAGATTCGCACCCGTTCATTGTAAACATACATTGATATTCATTTGCTGTTTATTCCAATTCAGACATTCTACTGGGGCACGTCTTTTTCAATGAAAATGTTGAAATTGTTCAATTAAGAAACTACCTAATCAGTTTCTTTAAACCTTACAAGATGAACAATTTCATATGCTATTTACACAGATCTGCAACTATAAGAATACTTAATCAGTAAAGGGCAACAGTTTGGTTTTTCTTTAGTCAAATATGCTTTTCATACATATCTATTTTTTTCTACTTATTACAAATTGATGTAACATTGCAGTAAAAAATAAGCTCTGTAATACATGGTGAAAAAAGAAAAAAAATCATCACTTTGAACTATTGTCCCCCTTTGACATAATGTTAACAAAGTATTTAAGATGTATCGAGTCAGCAACTTATGAATGAAAAGTTAGTTACTCAAAACTTTAAAATACTTTTCTCACCCTATCCCCAAAGTTCCAAAATAGAACATTAGAATAGTTGACAAACAGGTCTACGACTAACACATTGTTAACAAAGTAATTATGATGTATCAAGTCAGCAACTCATGATTTAAAAGTATTTTTCTCACCCTATCCCCAAAGTTCTCAAAGAGCACATTAGCGTAGTTGACAAACAGGTCTACGACAGAATCGTTGGCCCAGCCTCCTTGGTCCTGTAAAACTTGCGGGATGTCCCAATGATACATAGTCACCATGGGAACGATCTCTGCATCCAACAGCGCGTTGATGAGCTCATTGTAGTATGCAACACCTGTAGGGAGTATAATAGAGAAAAGATAGCTGCATGTGTTGTGAAACAGAATTGTTATCCAGCAATGCATAGGAATATTATCCATTGAGTGGAAGGCTTAACATTTAACCAAATGCCAAATTTTTGACTGTCCCAAATTGAAAGAGTTTTGCAGAAGACATTTCAAAATGTGATGAAATTTGAAAATAATCTTCTGATAGGGCAGAAAACATTGTGGGAAAAGGAAAAATTGCTCGTTACGAGCAATTTCTCCTTTTCCCACAATGTTTTCAAGAGTTGTGTGCAACAAAGTTGTGAAATAAGGACATTTTCATTAGTATTCTAGTTGTGTTGTATTGTACCCTGGTCATTCCACAGATCAATATGCTAAAGTTGTTTACAAAACAGCATTGCAAATTTTGATTTTCAAGCCACTAATGGTTTTTCCACACAATCACTTCTGTCCACCACTTTGACTAATACGTAATGGGCCATGATTATTGGACATATATGTTTGTAGCCATATATACCTGCAGGGTTGATGTATTTAGTTGTACCATCAGGCAGAATGCGTGGCCAGGAGATTGAAAATCTGTAGTGGGTTACCTGAAAAGGTTATTTGTTTGTTTATTTTTATGGGGTTTAATGCCATGTCAACTATATCACAGCTATGACTTTCCTTTTGTTATCCAATACTTTGCTAAGGTTCTGAAGTGTCTTGCCAAAAGACGCCCCACAAAACAATTGGTACCATGGGACTCAAAATCCGGAAACTTGGAAGTAGAAAATATATTTATTTAAAACTGCACAACAGCAGCTGCAGCTGTACTGTTATATGATATGCACTGTAGAGTATTCTTTGGAAGCAAAATCAGATCATTTTTAAGTCTTCATAGTGTGTATACTGTGAATTAACATGTGTCTTAATCCAAAAGCACGACATCGCTTTTAAAAGATGTCCACATTTAAACTGTATGTACTAAGATAAATTGATGCTATCTGAATGAATAATGCTTTCAATAGCTACTTTTAATTGTGAATCAAACAACAATACAAAAGCTGTATTGTTTTCAAAGACATCCATTTCATTTTGACTTCCAAATTTTCTTTTCTGTGAATAAACATAATATGATAGATCCATTGGGCAACTATGAATTCTTTGGAAATTGAATAGTGTCTTAATTGGTTAATAGAAACCTTCTCTACCTTTAATTTCTTCTATTAGTTGATATTCATCAGGTGAGATTTTAAAACCTTTGCCTGAGTTTCAATTTCACTGTTATAAAATATATTCATTGAGTGAGAAAATTGAAACCTTGCTTAACCCTAAAGAATTTGCTTACCTTTAATTTCTTCAGTAACTGAATATCGTCCAGGTATTTATGGTAGGTGTCACAAGCCACATCCCCTGTATCCTGGTTGTCTATCTTATTGGTGTGAGAAAATCTGTCCCATATACTCTCACCTTTACCTGTGGATATTGCAAAATATTTCTTTGTTTATATGGGAATCATGGGTTTTACATTGCGTCAACATTATTTTAGATATATTGGGATGCCCAACTCTTAATGATGGAGAAAGACCAATACTCGACAGCCCATAAGGGCTTGTCAAGCCAGGTAGGACCATCCACATTCTGTAAGTCAGACAGGAGACTACCTCTCATGAAAACCCAAATGCCTTCACCGGAATTTGAACCCACACATAGAGGGGCCATGTGATTATATGTTCTGTAATCTAACCAATAGGCCACATAGTACCCCTACAAGATATTTACCTACTGCCTAAGTTATAAATAAGACTTACAACTCCCTCTACTAAAGGTCAAACCCAATCATCCTGGGTTCTGATTGGTCAATTTAAGAATGATTCAAATATTACGCAATCAGTATCAAGAATTATCTATGAAATGAGAGATTGACCTAAGCACACACAATAACTCCATATCTAAGAATCATTTAAGTTTTCATGCATCAGATTTTTCTTTTAAGAAGAAAGAACATATTCAAAATGAATATTTCAAGGTTCCCTGTGTTATGGCCAATATATATTTACCATCTTCATTCCAGCCTCCTTCCACCTGGTAAGCTGCTGTTGCCACACTCCATGCAAAATTTTCCGGAAATCTTCCGTTGAAGAACTTATCCTCATATCCAAGTGTTACCGGTGAAACTGGTTCCTTGGGAAAACCATTTTCCATGACGATCTCCCGATAGGCTGAAGCAGACAACTTTGGAATTCTCGGTCTCGCAGGATCTGAGAAGTTGACGTAATGCATGCCAAACCGTTCAACATACCCATGTGACCACTCAAAATTGTCCATTAATGACCAGGCCGTGTACCCTTTCACATTCACTCCATCCAGGTTAACAGCTGAAAATATAGGGAGATTACAGTCATGATCATTTTGTTTTGTTCTTTTTGTGTTTATCCATTGTGTTGGATATTTTTCAATAAAGGTCCCATGAGTGATGGAGAAAGACACAGAATTCACCTGCCCATAATGTCTGATCAAGCTTGGCATAAAGAAAAAATATTTTCTGTAAGTCAACCAGGAAGCTTTAAACTACATTTCAGACTATACATGAGTGGAAATGTTATGAAGAGCAGATATTGTTTAAGAAAAAAGAGGGCCATAATGGCCCTAGAACCGCTCACCTGAGATTACAACCTATTTGAAGAATAGTTAGAAACATTGCTTTTAACTTTTACACAGAGTTTCTTGTGCCTCTTTGCATTGACCTATTTTTCATTCCAAGTTTGACACTGTATGCTTGATGTGGAACATTTAAATGGTACATAATTCTTACAATGTGGAAACTGAATATTTTACTTTTACAGATTGTGTATGTACAAAGATCAGCCCGTACTATTGTCCAGTATGATCTATTGTTGCCATTTTGTTGTTATCATTTTGGCATATTTGGACATCCAAATTGATATTGATGTATTTTGTTAAAAGTTCTACAATACAAGTATATAGTGGAAATGCAAACAGGTTCACATTTCAACGCACCCTGGTGGCCATGTTTTTCGAGATATAAAAATTCATGTTTCTATAAAATATGTTTATTAAGTTATGAATTTTACCATACATGTATATAGTGAAAACAAAAACGCGTTCAAAGTTCAACAATCCCTGGCAGCCATGTTTTTCAAGATATCTATATTTCTTTAACATTCTTCATAGAAGGGGCCCTAAAGAACATTCCTGTGAAATTATTTTGAAATCTGACCAGTGGTTTGTGACAAGAAGATTTTTTTAAGGTTTTTACCAAATGAGGGCATGTCAGCCATTTTGGTCACATGACTGATTTTCTTTTGACAAATCTTTATTCCCTCCAACTAGGGATGCTTCACATGAATTCTCATTGGAATTGGCCCAGAGGTTTGGAAAAAAAGATGTTTGTAAAGTTATAAATTTAATCATTCATGTATATAGTGAAAACAAAAACGCGTTCAAAGTTCAACACAGCCTGGTGGCATTGATTTTTGAGATATCAAAATCTTTTGAACAACTTTTGAAAAGAGCCCCCTAAAGAACATTCCTGTGAATTTATCTTAAATTCTGACCAGTGGTTTCAGACAAGAAGATTTTTTAAAAATTGCAGAAATTCACGGCAACCAAAGTTCTGCATGGAATCAATTTCTTTGAACAACTTTTGAAGAGCATCACCCAATGGACATTCCTGTGAAGTTTGGTTAAGATTGGTCCAATGGTTTAGGAGGAGAATATGTTTAAAGAAATTGTTGACGACGCACGACAGACATTGGGCGATCACAAAAGCTCACCTTGAGCACTTTGTGCTCAGGTGAGCTAAACAATAGGAAAATTTCTTAACAGGAGCCAGATGAATGAAAGGTATCTAGTTATCTTCTGTGGACATTCATTAACCCATCGTTACGAGCAATTTCCTTTTCCAACATTGTTTTCCAGATTCGTCTGTAAACAAAGTGGTAAAATGTCATTATTATTTGGTATGTGGGTAATGGGTTAAACAATATGCTTGCTTCATTCCAAGAGTCACCTACCTTTCATGACCTCATTGATGTAATCTTGGTAGTATTTAACACGGTGATGGTCCTCTATTGTCGCATTTCTGTCAGACAAACCGTTTTCAGTGATGTAGACTGGTATATTGTTATAACTCTTTTTTATCCAATTCAGGAGACGTCGCATTCCTAATGGATAAACTCGGAACCAGTCTGAGCCAGTGCTGGAAAATATACAGAAAGATTTTCACAACTATTTTTACTAATCCAGTATTCAATGACCCTTAACTCTTTTGCTGCCAATATTGCCAATCAGCGACTTGCTGCGGAATGCAATTGTCACAAATCGCCAACTGAAACATGTGGTTTGGATCTGCATTGTTTTTTACCGTATTTTGCGACAAAGTGTCAAGGTCAATGTCATCAAAGGTCAAGGTCATCTGAACAGACTGTGCATCTTAAAGTTTGTTATTATACAAAACAGTCAATGAGCAATCTTTGTTTAAAGTTTATAAACATCACTTATGATACTTTCAACAGACACAACTTTTTTCTATGATTTCCAGGAATTTAATTGGCATAGATAAATCTGTAATTTCCAAGCAAATTGGCAGTAAAAGAGTTAAACAATTCTTCATATTTACCTTTATTTCAAAATCAGCAATAGAAAACTTAACCCTTTACGGTATATAGCGCCGTTCGCCGCCTTATCGATTACCGTATAAAACCCTTTTCGCCGTTATACCTATTACCGTATAAAACCTATTTTGACGTTCTATCGATTACCGCATAGAACGCTTTTTGACAGCTGAAAAATTGATTCAACTTTAGCTCTTAATAACACATCTTTGCACACACGTCATATTCTCCAAAGTTTATTTTCCTCCTAAATAAATATGTCTTCTTTCATTTCCGATGATAAAATTATATGGTCAAAGTTTAAACTTTTGCTCTAGAGAGAATCTTTTGATAATGGTCTCACGACACGCTTATGGAAATAACGCTATCAAATTGAGATAAAGGGAATCCAAATTACCAATCCAATTAATGAGAACTCTTCCGGTCATAAAAGATCAAAACACTGCCGATTTGTAAAGACTCGATAAGGATTTCATGCAATTCTTTAGTAACTTAACACATTTCTAAAAATACTATCCAATTAAAACGAGAGCATACGGCACGCGACCTGTAAAGGATGTTTATGACACGGAGCTATTGTTCAAAGTTTAAAGGCGATTGAAAATCGAGCCGTCAAATAATTGACGTTATAAAGACGGCCTTTTTAAAATATTTAGCCAATTTGGTGTTTCCGATCGCAAGTCAGACATCAATGTAGATTCAGAGCAGTAATTTGATCGGGTTTTTTAAGCCTGAAGATGATGAAATGTTGATAAATATTACCAATTCACGGACAAGCAAATTAGATCATTCCTCCTACTTTGACTACAACTACGAGCTTTTGGTAAATTCATCACCCATGGACACGTATTTTACGGAAATATTAGCATGTTTCGTTGCCAAAATGAGTTGATTTTTACTGTTTTACATTTATTAAAAGGACCAGGTTTAACTTCTTTACAAAGCAATATTGCGTTGAAAAACATTCTTTTCTTCATTTTGGAAACGGTTTGAATGGGAATTGAAGTAAAACGATTCAGCTTTGTTGAGAAATATGCAAAGACAAAGTATGTATTTCGAGTCATGAATGGTATTTTTTGGCAACAAAATTCCCTGCAATTGATGACAAAACAGAAAAACAAATTAGGGATCTCTCAGGGAGAACACATAAGTCATATTATTACTTTTGATTTTGTATAATTCACACCGTTATATACATTTTCATTGTTTGTTTAATTTTCTACAACTTAATCCTGATATGAATGTATCACTAAATAAAGAAAAAAAACATCAACTTAAAGGAAATTTTGTTCTCGTCGTCTTTTATTCTTTGAGAAAATCTATTAGATGAATGTAAAATGCATTAATTTGGGTTTGATTAACAGTACCCCAATCAATAACAATTATCGGAGATAATCCTGTGCAAATAGGTACCCAGGGTGACTAATTATGTATGCGTTAATGGTCTTCGATAATCGGATGGTTTATACCTATAGTGTCACTGATAAGCCTTATCTCTATACCTTAAAGGGTTAAATAACTCTTCCTATGACATGTCACATTGCAATATTGTACTTTAATTTAAGATACTATCCATGTTAGTCAGCTTTGTCTTACACAAATATTTTCCTTAACCCTTTATCAAACTTTAGACTGTCCCAAACTGAAAGAGTTTGCAGACGACATTTCGAATTGTAATGAAATTAATCTTCTGATAGGGCAGAAAACATTGTGGGAAAAGGAAAAATTGCTTGTGATGAGCAATTTCTCCTTTTCCCACAATGTTTTCTAAAATCATCGGCAACAAAGTGGTCAAATGTTGATACTATTTGGTAATGGGTTATTTATTAAAGCGGTTCCCTTGTTATACCCCCTCACCTTGGCCATGAAAGGTCTTGTGAAGTTACGAGGTCCATATCTGTAAAATAGGTTGGCACCGACTGTGGTCCAAACACATGGCTTGAAGTCAGGTTCGATGTGTATTCATTTAAACCAAAGAAATCGGCACTGCCTAAAATAAGAAAACAAAGGAATTTGTTAAAGTAAGACATTTTCTTGTTAACTGTTCACCCATTTATATTATGGAAAATCCTTTTGATTTATAAGCTTCAGAATTATATAGAAAATTTTGTGATAAAAGGATAAATTTCTCTGACTGACCAACAATCTATCCTTTTAACAGTTTCTGTCCTAAGTCACAAAGCAAATAGGCCGCGTCACACGAAAAGGGGCACTCAGACATAAATAAAAACCGCTGACTCAGCTCTTTCTTAGCGCTATTATTCCAGCATCTAGTCATGACAGCTGTCATTTATATTTATTTAAAGGTAGAACTTGATGTCCTCTAAGATGGAAAACAGTGTAACCCCAGACCAGCCGCCACGTCAGTGACGTGGCGGCTGGTCTGGGGCTACACTGTTTGCTATGTCTGAGTGCCCCTTTTCCCGTGACGTGGCCCAAATGTATCTTCTTTTTGCTTTATCTTGTTGTCTACTGTTGCTTTCAATTTCGAGCAGACACAAAATCCCAAATGAGTGAATAGGTTTAACAGTAGATAGAGAATAGATGGTTGGTGTCATGAATCGGAAATGTTATCAGGCAAGAAGGTCAGTAGAAGGCAATTTTATTATAATCTGAAGCCGAGCCAAATAACATATCCTATGCAAGAGACCCCTCAAAAACTATTGATAAGACTGATTCAGGCTAGTTTATACTACTGGCTTTCCGGCCACTACTATAAGACTTTAGTACTTACCATTGATCATCTTTTTCTCTTCCAGTGTAAACAAGGGTAACCTCCCCTTCCCATCTCTGTTAACATACTCCTTCATCACCTCTGGATAGTCTCCATTTACAAAAACGGGGTGCGCGAACCAGCCCAGATGGAACTGAAGGGAACGGTCTGCAGCATTCCAGTCTGCAGGACTCTGGGGATTCTTAGGGGCAAACCACTCCGTGTTCAGTGTAATGCCCACCTGACCTGTGATATTGAATAGGGACAGAGTGTTTTATTTCATTTATTTATATGGGATTTTATCAATATTTTGACAAGCAACTTCCTCTTTCATTTGATGGTTTCTACCAATGGTTAACAAGAAAATGTTTTGTCATTTCACATCTAATAATTATTGACTACTATTTATTTCAACATGGACTGGTCATGAAACCCTGAGAGTCCTACAAGGTCCAGTGGTTAAGGTTGTAGACAGACAACTTGGGGTAACTGGTTCTAACCCCAACCAGTACCACAGACTTTGTAGGAGTGTCCTTTGGCAAAACACTTCAGGACCCTAGTCTAGTACTTGTGAATCCATTTATCTATCTATTTATATGGGGTTTTACATCGCATCAACATTATTTCAGTTATGTTGCAATGCTCAACTCTAAATGATGGGAGGAATATCCCATATTCAACTGCCATAATAAAAAGGTAAGAGCTGGTCAAGACAGGTAGAACCATTACCACTTCCTTAGTCAGTAGGGAGACTGCTTCTCTTGAAAGTCCAAACGCCATGGCCGGGATCTGAACCCACAGAGAGAGGGGCCAAGTGATTTCAAGTTCTGTACTATAACCACTAGGCCACGGAGGTCCCATAGAATGTTTAACGGCTCGCTCTTCATAGTGGACTGTGGAGTTTTATCAAACTAAACATCAGCACAGTTATGTATGAAGAATAGTGTTTATTTTCATTGTGTTTGGTTGAAACTATTGTGACAAATTTGGGGAATGTTTTGCTTCAAGAATGTTCTACCTGTAACAGTCGTTAATTGAGAACTTTGTTAAAGATGATTGTAATAATAACAATGAAAAAAAAATCAAACTTTAATTTGGATCAATCACAATAAGATTTAATTATTCATTCATATGGGTTTTTTACAGCGCACCAATATATTTCATCTATGCTGCAATTATGTCCAACTCTTAATGATGGAGGATAACCCCATTCCCATAATTAGGGATGGTCAAGCAGGGTAGAACCATTTGCATTCAGTAAGTCAGTTGGGACTACCTCTCATGAAAATCAGTAGCCTTCACCAAGATTTGAACCTTAGCAGAGAGGGGCCATGAAAACACTCCTATTTGAAGGATTGGGTTAACACGATCATTGGGTATACCTTTCTGTTGGGCTTTGTACTTTCTTTCATACAGCCTGTAAGCCTTGGCATGGGCCAGAATAAGGGTTTTCCCAGCTTTATAGGAATCTGTTCCGGAGTTGGTATAGCCTGAAATTTATATTTACATAATTTTACCTCCTTTTTCCATGTACAGGAGCCATCTTACATAAGAATTATGTTGTCACATGGGCGATAGTACATCTCAAATCAAAATTGTATTTAGATAATTTTGAAAACATTTGTAGAGAAAATGTCTAATACTCAGAGCATGTTGCATGTTGCATTTGTATTTATGTAATGCTTCATGTTTAGTCACCTGTCTTTAGTAACTACCTTGAAAAAAGTTTATATCATTTTTTCTGTTGTCTTATGCTTTTGATTTAGACAAGTCAAAAAATCTACTTTAGTGATAAGACTTTGTTTTGTTGCATTTGTTTGAAAATATATCTGAATGCTTGATTTCATGCCAAAAATATCTTTTCAAATTTGACTGAATACAAATTCCCACATGAGAGATACAAGAGTAATTGTTAAGTAGTTGTTTACACCCTATAATTAAGAAAATCTTTATGACATGAACAAAAAGAGATACCTCTAGAAGTCAATTTTCACCTTGTAAGTCTTAGCATGGGCCAGTAAAAGAGTTCTGCCAGGTTTACATGAATCTGTCCATGGGTTGGTATATCAAAACTAAAAAAAGCATCATGTACCTGGTGCATATTCTCCTGTACCGTAGCCCAAAACTGATACGACCCATGGTTCATTAAGCGTAATCCATAACTTCACCTGAAATTGCAAATTTCACTCTTGACACTCAATATTTCAGAACAATTAGATAAGAAGATCTAAGTAAACATTTTATTCTGAAGATTCAATATAAGAAAAAACAAATACACTGCAGCCTCATTATAACACGGTCGTCGGGAGCCATAATGCTAGATCCGCGTTAATAGTGGGGTTGACAAATATAACGCGGGGTCCCTTACGCGCTATATGCCAGACCATGACCACTTAAGAAACAATCAGATTCAAGAAGTAGTCCATTCATATTTCAAGATTGTGTTGAGTTACGGACTTATCATTGAATTTATTGTGAATAAAAGAAAAGCAAATAAAAAACATAATCAAAACTTACATGTTTAACTATATATTCCTTTTTATTTGTTTCATTACGATTCAAGTTAAGGATCATTGATAGAGGCACGTGCAGTTTAAATACACACTACAGAAAAAGGAGGGTGGATTCAGTTAACCCATGTTCTATTTATAGATTTAAACTCCAAGTAAGGAGTGAGTAAATTTTATCAATAGTTCTCCCAGCATGTGTACCTAATGTTTTACCATTTAAACTAGGTGTGTGTATACATATGATGGAAACAAAGAAGTTAAACTTCATGTGTTAGCGATATTTGTTTAAAAAGTGTGCATACGGTTGGACGCCCTAGGTTTGGGTAAAAGCATGGGTGCACGAGGGGATTTATGCATCTGTGTTCGATAAAAACCTGTAGTTGCTCTAAGTTTTGAGTCAATCAGGCATAAAACACTCCCCTGAATAAGCGTGTACAAACTAATGATATTATGTAATTTATCAACACTATGTACACATAGATTTAAATCTTCCCTCGGGTCACGGATTGTGTACGTATAAAGGCCACGCGCTTTGTTTAAAAGACCGTGACAAACAATGGGGATTACCCAGGGAGTTATTGATTTTCACGCCTTCGGAGTGCAATTTGTAGGTAGACTTTCTATTTAGAATGCCGACCGCGTCATTTTGCAGAAAGGGGGAGATTTAGGCTATTGTTTAAGCCCTAATGTGTTTGAAATTTTGGGAGCCATAGGAGGAACGCGTTATAATGAGTATCGCGATATAACGGGTCGCGGTGTAATGAGTCTGCAGTGTAGTTAGAAATTAAAAGTGGCTCTTACAGTGATGAGATACAATGCTACATTATTGATTTATAAGGACCTTTAGTAGCCTTTGAATATTATTTGTCTAGAATTTCAAGAAATATCAACTGATCTATAAATCCTTACTCATTTTCAATGAAACCTTTCAATATCTATAGCTCTTTAAAAGCTTTCCAAAAAAATGTTTTTCAGGATTACATGGTGAACAATTCTTGGTAACCTTTGAAAACTGCTTTTGTTACTATTTTGTTTCACTTGTTTGTGTATAAAGGGTTGAACACCATCTCAACAATATTTCAGTTATTTTACTTATTTCCTGGATTTCACAAGTACTAGACAGGGTTCTGCAGTGTCTTGCCCAAGTACATTTCCACAAAAAAATTCCGGTGCTGCTGGTGAGGTTTGAAACCAGGTCCCTTGTGTCACAAAGCCTACACCAAAACCACTGGTGCAAGCAGGACCCTCACCATTTGGTATGAAGCAAACATCGGCAAGACTTGGATAAATTATACATTAACCTATCAATATCAATTGTTCAGAAATCTTTAATCACCCTATCTCCAAACTCCCTAAAGCAAACATCGGCATACTGGGCAAACATGTCAGCTGTGTTCTCGTTTGTCCAACCTCCCCTGTCTTCCAACGCCTGGGGTAGATCCCAATGGAAGAGCGTTACCATGGGTACAATGTTAGCTTCCAGCAGCATGTTGATGACACTGTTGTAGTAAATGATTCCGTTCTGATTGGGTGTTGATCCAGATCCACTTGGGAAGATCCTGGACCAGGCAATAGAGAAACGGTAATGGTTCACCTGTAAACGGATAAGAGATAAGTCAACCTGTAAAGTTAAAGCCAGAATAGCGCTCATTTACAGTGGAATTGTGCAAGTTCTAGGTTTGTTGACAATTAATAAACATAAAGATACTTTTAATTCCCTTTTATACCTTTACCAAACAGCAATATTCGACTGTCCCAAATTGAAAGAGTTTGCAGACGACATTTCAAAATGTGATGAAATGGATAAATGATCTTCTGATAGGGCTGATGTTGCAGAAATCCTGCATTTTGAATATTTGCAAAGTTGTTCAAAAAATGGCAGAATCTTTATGTGTATAATGCGTCTTTTCTAACCAGGTGACTGTCACTCTTTTATTCAAGCCATCATCACTATTTTTAGACATAACTCAAACGTAAACAATGAATTCAAATTGTGTGCCACACAATTCCTTAAAAAATCACTTTGAAAAATCACTAATAAATAGATCATGCATTATATTGTCATGATAATATGGGGTTTTGCTAAGTTGCTACAATGGATCAGAATTATATGCCTTCACAGATTGCTAAAACATACTTTTATGAATTATAATATAACCTCTCATTTATTGGTAATAAAAACTTTCATGGATCAGGGATACATACTTTCATGGATCAGGGATACATACTATAATGAATCAGAAATACATACTTTCATGGATCGGGGATACATACTTAATGAATTACTAATACATACTTTCATGGATCGGGGATACATACTTAATGAATCAGAAATACATACTTTCATGGATCGGGGATACATACTTAATGAATCAGAAATACATACTTTAATGGATCGGGGATACATACTTAATGAATTACTAATACATACTTTCATGGATCGGGGATACATACTTAATGAATCAGAAATACATACTTTCATGGATCGGGGATACATACTTAATGAATCAGAAATACATACTTTCATGGATCGGGGATACATACTATAATGAATCAGAAATACATACTTTCATGGATCGGGGATACATACTTAATGAATTACTAATACATACTTTCATGGATCGGGGATACATACTTAATGAATCAGAAATACATACTTTCATGGATCGGGGATACATACTTTAATGAATCAGAAATACATACTTTAATGGATCGGGGATACATACTTAATGAATTACTAATACATACTTTCATGGATCGGGGATACATACTTAATGAATCAGAAATACATACTTTCATGGATCGGGGATACATACTTAATGAATTACTAATACATACTTTCATGGATCGGGGATACATACTTAATGAATCAGAAATACATACTTTCATGGATCGGGGATACATACTTAATGAATCAGAAATACATACTTTCATGGATGGGGGATACATACTATAATGAATCAGAAATACATACTTTTATGGATGGGGGATACATGTTCTATAATGAATCAGAAATACATACTTTCATGGATGGGGGATACATACTATAATGAATCAGAAATACATACTTTTATGGATGGGGGATACATGTTCTATAATGAATCAGAAATACATACTTTTATGGATCAGGGACACATACTATAATGAATCAGAAATACATACTTTCATGGATCGGGGATACATACTTAATGAATTACTAATACATACTTTCATGGATCGGGGATACATACTTAATGAATCAGAAATACATACTTTCATGGATCAGGGATACATACTTAATGAATTACTAATACATATTTTCATGGATCGGGGATACATACTTAATGAATCAGAAATACATACTTTCATAGATCGGGGATACATACTTAATGAATTACTAATACATATTTTCATGGATCTGGGATACATACTTAATGAATTACTAATACATATTTTCATGGATCGGGGATACATACTTAATGAATTACTAATACATACTTTCATGGATCTGGGATACATACTTAATGAATCAGTTATACATACTTTTATGGATCGTGGATACATACTTAATGAATCAGTTATACATACTTTTATGGATCGTGGATACATACTTAATGAATTACTAATACATACTTTCATGGAATCGGGGATACATACTTAATGAATTACTTTTTTTTTATTTTTTTTTTTATATGGGTTTTACATCACATCAACATTATTTCAGTTATGTAGCGATGCCCGACTCTTAATGATGGAGGAAGACCCCATACTCAACTGCCCATAAGGGCTGGTCAAGGGGGGTAGAACCATCGGCATTCCGTAAGTCAGTCGGGAGACTACCTCTCATGAAAATCCATATCCCTCTCAGGATTTGAACCCACGCGGAGAGGGGCCATGTGATTTCAAGTTCTGTACTCTAACCACTAGGCCACGGAGGCCCCATTATGAATTACTAATACATATTTTCATGGATCGGGGATACATACTCAATGAATTACTAATACATACTTTCATGGATCTGGGATACATACTTAATGAATCAGTTATACATACTTTTATGGATCGTGGATACATACTTAATGAATCATTTATACATACTTTTAAGGATCATGGATACATACTTAATGAATTACTAATACATAATTTCATGGAATCGGGGATACATACTTAATGAATTACTAATACATACTTTCATGGAATCGGGGATACATACTTAATGAATGACTAATATATATTTTCATGGATTGGGGATACATACTTAATGAATTACTAATACATATTTTCATGGATCGGGGATACATACTTAATGAATTACTAATACATATTTTCATGGATCGGGGATACATACTTAATGAATTACTAATACATACTTTCATGGATCTGGGATACATACTTTATGTATCAGTTATACATACTTTTATGGATCGTAGTATATTGATGTCTTCAGCAAATTTATTGTAACTATCACAAGCAACATCACCATTGGCGTTATTCATCACTTTACCAGGTGTATGTGAAAATGTGTCCCAGTTAGCTTTTCCTCGACCTGTTGAATCAATATCAAATTATGCAGATCAATTCATTTAACAGAAAAAGAGGTCCCGATACAGGATTTGATACTCATAATCAAACAGATTTTCAAAACTCATACAACAAATATTATCTTAAAAAGTACTCATTAGAATCGCATCTTTTAAGTTGATCAAAAAATGAAACCTTGTATTTAGAGTCCAGGAAAAAGTTGGAAACATTGAGAGAAATGATATTTATCAAGGATTAAACTTTTGTGTCATTTCCATATCGCTTATAGGATGTCTTTATATTTCAAAGCTCATTGCAACAGACAAAATTTGTAACTATCGGGTTCTTTTTTATATTGTATTTGTAAGGACCCATTGGAAAGGAGACAAATATTCGTCATAGAAAACAATAAAAGACATAAATGTCATACAAATTTGTTTTGAAATTCAAGGGATCAGCAATGGTGTGTTGGTAATCAGGGGTTGGAAAATAAATTTTTCAGTAATGGCCAGTGTTTCCACAAGCTTTAACTAACAAATGAAATTTAATTTAAATAAACTTTAGAACCATTATACAGACAGTGTAGAGAAAGATATGGCAGTTACAGACAAGGTAATAAAAATCCGATTTTGCCATCTCTGGTAAGCATTAGGGATTCAAGATCAGTTGCCTGATAGTGGCTTAATATTTCATGGTATAACGTCCTTGATCAAGAAACCACTTCCTAGCCGAGAATGAGTAGATGACCCAGGCAGCATGAATAATTGCAACATCACTCGAATATAACTAAATGGGCCACGTCACGTGAAAAGGGGCACTCGGACCTAGCAAACAGTGTAAGCCCCAGACCAGCCGCCACGTCACTGACGTGGCGGCTGGTCTGGGGCTACACTGTTTGCCATCTTAGAGGACATCCAGTTATATCTTTAAATAAATACAAATGATAACTTTCTTGACTAGATGCTGGAATAATAGCGCTAAGATAGAGCTGAGTCAGCGCTTTTTTTATATGTCCGAGTGCCCCTTTTCGCATGACGCGGCCCAAATTATGTTGAAATGAAATCAAACGCCATTTAACTGTTTAGCAAACGCCAAATTTTCGGCTGTCCCAAATTGAAAGAGTTTGCAGACGATGTTTCAAAATGTGATGAAATTGGAATATAATCTTCTGATATGGTAGAAAACATTGTGGGAAAAGAAGAAATTGCTCATCACCATCTGCAACAAAGTGGTAAAATGTCGTTATTGTTTAGTAATGGGATAACAAATTATATGTTACTTTTAACTTAGATTTCATTACCACACTATTCAAAATAGAATAATCGTCTGATAGCGTAGAAAACATTTTGGGAAAAGGAGAAATTGCTCGTCTTCCTTTCCCACAATGTTTTCCAGAGTCATCAGCAACAAAGTGGTAAAATGTCGTAATTGTTTGGTAATGGGTTAACAAAACCGACAAAATTCAAATATCTCACCCCCTTTATTGACCCCACCCTCTATTTGGTAGGCAGATGTAGCTGCCCCCCACATAAATTCCTCAGGGAATTGTCCATACAGTTTCTCATTTTCATATGGAATTTCTTCTAATAAGCCTCCTTTTCTGAAACCATTATCCATAATCAAGTTCCTGAAAATGAAAAACAAACAGTGAAATGTTTGAGTGCAAAATATACAAGTTGTTGCAAGTGTTTCAGTGCATTTCCTCACACTGGATTTTTTTCTGAGTGGCTTAAATTTGAAAGTAACTAAAGACCTCAAGTGTGACATTTGTTACCTAACAATACCTTTGTCTTAGTTGGTTGAAACCTGACCTTGACAAAAGAAAAAAATGCTAAATATAATCATATCTATTTCTCTCATCACAGAATCAATTAAGAGAATCTTTATAGTATCAAAAGTTTTGATGAGGTTAAAAAGTTTTTTCTGAAGGAGAAATTACAAGGAATGTTTCCTTTAAAAACCAAATACCTCAATTAACCCTTACAGTGCTGGAACTGACTTCATGCTAATGTAACCAGGTTAGATCTAGGCCAGCCACCAAGTATATCTGTGGCTGGCATGTGCTATAACCTGTTTGCTGCTCTTAGTATCTTTCCTCATCAAAATTGAGCAGATATTCAAGGTGTTGGAATGCAGACGACACAAAAATATATTTTAGAAAATTACCCAGCATTCTGAGGGTTGATATAAAGCTTATCAAAATGTCCAGTTATCAGATCAATAAGATTATGAGTACAACTTATATCAACCTGTAAAATGCGGCAGAAGCTTTTGGTGTCCTTGTCCTTTCCGGATCTGAGAAGTTGACAGCATGAATCCCAAAATGTACAGAGTAGCCGGCGTCCCATTCCAGATTGTCCAAAAGGGCCCAGGCTGTGTAGCCTTTCACATTCACTCCATCCAACTTAATTGCTAAAATAAAGTAGAACAAATAATATTGATGTATTAAGAAAATTGTTTGTACTAGGTATTCTTTTTAAAACAGGGTACTTCTTCAAACAACTAAAACTGTGAAGCCAAAGTTTGCTATTTTGCATGACAATAAGTTCATATGAATTAAGCTTCATCCCAAACATAAGGTTTGGGAATATGTTTTTTTAATCATTGTCAAAGACCCAAAATGTTGCTCTGAAGTTAGTCTTTTACTGGCTGCAAAAGTTACTTCAAGATCTGTGTCCAGTTAGTTAACAGACCCATTTGCTCTAATCATCTCATTTATAAAGACAAACCATAATTGAAATTATGAGTACATGTAAGGAATTACTTTAATTCAACAACCACTATGAAAAGTCATTGATGAAAGCAAAGCATCATTCTTTGTTTGACATTGATTTTAAATGAAATCAACAAATATATGTTTATTTACTCATGCAACGTCTTCCTTTGTCACGATGTTTTTTATTTAAACAATACACCATAGGTGTGCTACAATAACCATACATGGTATTAAAGATTAGAATAATAGAAACTTGATCACCTTTAAGAAGTTCATTTGTATATGCCCTATAATATTCGACCCTGTCTGTGTCATTAAGCTCTCCAGTAGAATCTGAGATACCGTTCTCTGTTATAAAGATGGGCTTGTCTCCGTAATGCACCTTTATCCAATTAACCAGCTTACGTAAACCCCAGGGTACCACCTTTAACCAAGAAGAGCCTGATCTGTGATAAGAAATAGACAATGTCATAATGTATTTTGTTTATTACACAGTATAATAATATGAACTAAGGCATTGCCTCTAGACCGCTCTCTCAACTCAATGGCATGGGTTTTGTATTTGTGAAAAACACTTGCATACTGAATAAACGGTTCAATATCAATTCAGAGTACAACTTTGTGGAAATATAAGAATTGGCTTACTTTGGGGAGCAAATACTCATTTTGTCACAAAGCTGTCATCTTTGTCACATTTAGGTAGGTCTCAGTAAAAGGATAAGTATTCTTGCAGACTCTTAGTGAGCTTGTTTGATGGTAGATGTTCTATATGGGTATAAGTTTACTTGCTTGGGCTGTGTTTGAGGGCCTTTCATCAATAATGAGACATTCATCATGTAAGGACAAACTGCTCATGCAATGTCAGAACTACCAAACTACAATATTTGAATCACAAGTCTGTCTCTGCATGAAATCATAGAATTTTCTTCACAAAATCATGTGTTGTAGGTACTGCTTTAAATCATCATGAGAACAAACAACACGTCATTTGGTGATGAAGAAGGATCATTTTGGTTAATAGTATCAGACAATTTCAAACAACATACTCATCTGCTTGTACATTCTTATGGACTAACTAAATCATATAGAAAGCCAATCAGGTCTTTGCTTGAATTTTTCATTACTGTTCAATTGAGATAAGGAAATACCACATAAATTGCTTTGCAGATCTCCAAAAGATCATTCAAAAACAACAAATAGCTTTGTTGTAGCCAATTGATTTTTTGTTGAACTTTAAAATAAAAGTAAAAGATTCTATAAATTTTGATTAATATTTTATTTACCTTTTTTTACACATAAAACACTGCTTTTTTATGTGTTAATATATCAAAGAACTTAAAAAACAAAATATGCAATAAATGATATGCAATAAACTATTAATAAAATGTAGTTAAAAGACATAAGTGAAAATCAGCAGACAGTATTTGTTCATGTATTCAAATTCTTTGCTCTAACACATTGATAGATAATTTTATCTAATGAAATCACTGCTTGATCTTGGGACATTATTTTCATTCTTGATGCCATCAGTTCCCTTGTCTTCATAGTTTAAAAAAACTCCTGAAAGTTGGAAGAATATGGCAGAAATATGTATGATCACCTTTAGATTTTCAAAAAAAAATAATCAACAAATATTCTATGACATACATCCTTAAGACTTTTATCCAATTTTTCCAAAATATTGTTTCAAATTTAAAGCAATAGCAGATATAATTAAAATTTTCTTTAACCAATGAAAAGAAGCATTGTGACAAGGCAAATGTGCTCTCTGAGCCAATTTCCCTTTGCCATAATTGGTTAAAAATTATGTTGAAAGTTAAGGGGTTTACCATGGAAACTGAAGGAAAAGTAATAACTTTACATTGATGTATGCATACAATTTAAATTCAACTCTGATCTTTGTTTCATTGAAAAATATCATACACAAGCACTTGTAAGAAAAGAAATTCAAGTAATGTCTCAAGTTTCTGTCTTCCACTGGTCTGCTGTAGGCTTACTAAGCTGTCTAAATAGAGCATGGGCATGCTTTTTGTCTCATTAATCTGAATTTTTGAAGGCTTCTTGAAAAAGAGAAAAGAAAATGAGTACCATAAGACATATGTGACATTGTTATCATAATAGAATATTCCATAGTCCATCAGAGTTTTTCTATATTATTGTCATTTGATGTTATCAGTACCAAATAACACTAAACACTATCCTTGAAATAGTCTTTTGAGGAGAAAACTAAGTTTTAAAACAGTTCATGAGTCAAACATATCTATAGATTTAATGGTATTCAGGCGTCCATGTAAATCTTCATCTGTTTTTTATTGTACCGAGTCTGTGTGATCCTCCAGCATATTTTGATGTTGTTATCTCTTCCTTACTCTACCAGTAAGTCATCAGTTTTGGCTGTTGAAAGAGAAAAATAAAAAGTATCAATCTTTTGGCAATACTTATGGTGGCATAGAGGTGACATGTATGCGATTTTATCTTTGTTTTTTCTGAGTTAGTAAGTCTAAATAACGAGATAATTAAGTCATTATTTCAACTTACTAACTCAAAAGAACGAGATAACTAAGTCGTTATTTCGAGTTAGTAAGTCGAAATAACGAGATAGTTAAGTCGTAATTTTGACTTACTCACTCGAAATAATGACATAATTAAGTCGTTATTTTGAGTTAGTAAGTCGAAATAATGAGATAGTAAAGTCATTATTCAGACTTACGAACTTCAAAATAGCGAGATAATTAAGTAGTTATTTCGACTCAATAACTCGAAATAACGAGATAGTTAATTCGATATAACAAGTTTGTTGACCAATCAGATGATTCGTTGTATTCAGCAAATTCATGTGAAATGACGTACAGTGTGACGCAATGTTAACCACATTATTGAATGGATCTGATTGGTCAACTAACTTGTAATAATGAGTTAACTATCTCATTATTGCGAGTTAGTAAGTCGAAATAACGACTTAATTATCTCGTTATTTCAAGTTGGTAAGTCGAAATAATGACTTAACTATCTCGTTATTTCGTGTTAGTAAGTCGAAATAAAAACTTAATTATCTCATTATTTTGAGTAAGTAGACTGTAGGTCGAAATAATGACTTAATTATCTCCTTATTTCAACTTAGTCAAAAAAATGACTTTATTATCTGGTTATTTCGAGTTAGTAAGTCGAAATAATGACTTAACTATCTCGTTATTTTCGAGTTAATAAGTTGAAATAACGACTTAATTTTCTCGTTATTTCGACTTACCAAATCAGAAAAAAAAATTGCATACCTGTCACCTCTATGCCACCGTAAATTCTGGCTACATTTTAACTGACTGATTATTCTTAATTGGTAACATTTTGGAAATAATTCTATCCCTATGATAATCGATTGAAGCAGTTATCTGACAGGAAGAAAAAGAACTGATTGTTGATAAAAATCTATATTTCAACCTGTTTTGACTTATTTTGGTTTCATTCTCATGAAGGTTTTCGAAAAAAGAAAGAAGAAAAGAAAAAGTCAATTACACATTTTGAGCAACAACAAATTCATCAACATTTATTGCTTTCAAAAGTTATCTTCTATGGTTATGAGGCTTATGTTTGTAAAGTTCAAAGGGGCATGAGAAAGACTATGTACTTACTTGTATTATAAAACAGAGTCAATGTTTATGCAGGTCTGCATCATCTTTTCTTTTGAATCTTGTTTGAAATTGTCATATTCCCAACCATCATGCAATCTGTGAAATAAAGAAGAATCAACTTAAGGATCAAACCTTTGGGCCAAAATTATCAATTGCAAGAATAATTCAATGTTTGGAAATAATAGTATCACTTGAATCAAGTAAACTAAAATACTGTCAAACGAATAAGGTGACATATATAACCAAATACTTTACAGGGTATTTCATTTTTTGAAAAGGAAATTCACGCTGTCATTGTTATTTAAACTATCGGCCCATAACGCTATTAAATTGTCAAAAAGGTACCTTGTACTCAATTTAAAAGCTCCAACAATAACAAATAATCCATGTCAGCAACTGGCGAGTTGACATCGTTGCTTTATTGGTCAGCATAATAGTGTATTCCATATACAACACGATGTGTACCTAATGCTTTCCTTACACACCGCGAAAATGACATAGACCGTCTACATAAACATTAGATTATGCCAAACTGCAGGGTGTAATCACCGAATCGATAGAAGGTGAACACTTATTTCACCGTGGAGTGTTGTGGGCAACACACACTTTCTAGCCTAGTACTGAAGGGAACATGTACTGTAATACTAAAAAATGAATGCTGTAGTTCTACTGAAAAGGGAGAAGTTTTTTTTCAGATGGATGTTTGTTTAGAGGAAGCATCTTCGGCGAGGCGTGACGAGGGCTCGCCTTCTCGATTTTTCTACGACGAATTTTGGTGAAAGTGGTCTATTTAGCTATACTGTTTTATAACGAAATGAAAGAGTACAAAAAGTTCTCTTACCTACAATCGGCGATACGTTGTCCTTTCAAGGAGTTGGACACTGTGTCCAATTTAAAGTTTGAAGCGGTGGCGCCGATCCTGTTGTTCGTGTTTTGTTTTTCGATAGAATGGTTTATGGTTCATTCATGATTGGGGGAAATAAACTCAATGAGCGGCAATGAATTTATGTAAAACCAGTCCATTCCATAAAGCCGGAAACACCCGAAGCAAACCCGAGTTTTCTCTTTACAAGGAATGGTTCACTATTGGTAGATATATTGGTGGATAAAGGTAATGCTTGAAAATAAATTTAGATAGAACCAGTCCATTCCGTAAAGCCGGAAACACCCGAAGCAAACCCGAGTTTTCTCCTTTAGGTAAACCGGAAGCCACCTGTTTTTTTGCTAATGGTATAACCGGTGTTAACATAACTTGTTACTCGTACGTATGTTACCGTTATCCGCTCTCCGAGCGCTTCGCGCTCTGAGAGAGCGGTATTACAAGTTCTATGAGCCTATGCATCTGTGACTTCATTGTATTCAAATCATGTACTTATATTTATTATGTTCACCTAATCAAAAACACAATTATTGTTAGTTTAAACTTGTTCGTTTAAAATTGATTGTGATAGAAGCATGAAGCTTAAAAAAATTCTCTCTAATGGGTCAAGATGATACTAATGATTGTCAACAGCATAGGCTTACAGTCAATGTTGGCAAGGTTATTACCCAACTGTTTGAAACTTTGTTGCCATACTATTCCATAACCCTTATAGTGCTTGAACCGACTACATGCTTACAGGTTATATCTGGGCCAGCCGCCAAGTAACCTGTTTGCTACTCATAGTATCTTTCCTCAACAAAATTTAGCAGATATTTAAAATTTTGGAAAGCAGACGACACAAAAAATTATTTTTAGAAAATTGTCCAGCACTCTAAGGGTAAAGTAAGTATTCCTTACCCTTTCCAAGTTGGATCTTTCTTGCATTCCACATCATAGTCCTTATCCCAGGATATTTGTGATGGATCATACTGCTTCTCATTACATAGACTGCTGGTGTAGTGATTTATTCCTATAAAGTCTCCAGATCCTAGACAAAAATCATGAATAGAAACGTCAGAAAGATGTGATAATTTTCACTCTTATCACATATCTTTATTCACCAACAAACCATTTCAGTACTTTTTTTATTTCTACAATGACATGTTCATTTCTATGTAACAAAAGCTGTTGATGAAACACAATGCTGTTTTGATAATTCTAATAAGTTAAAAAAAAAATTCAAAAAAGGAAGGAAAACATGTATAAAAAAACTCAAACAACTTGCTAAAAAGTGTGACTTATCAAAAGCAACAGAAGACTCCAAGTTTTTTTGTATCACATTGTTTTCTTGAATCATCAGACCAGATGAAAAAATGTGTTAAAGGAACCAAAATAGTGCAATTTATGCAGAATATTATGCTAACTTTTTACATCAAGACTGATCAGAGAATGGCAGTGATTTTTTCACAGATCTGTTTGATTTATTACATAATCTAGAAAAGAAATTCATTTTTGGCAGTTGATCAATGGTTAATACCTGAACCTTGGACTGCAAATACAGAAAACATAAAATTGTCTATTATATATGCAAAACTTTGGTTGGGTAATTACCCTTCTTAATGAAAGAGGAAAATACACTCTTAATGATTTCAAATATGCAGACAAATAATTTCAACGATGATTACAGCAAAGCTAATATGACCGTGATAAAACTATTCTCACTAATACTTTACCTCTCAGTTCTGCCTTTTCTTCCTCAGTAAATACAGGCAGCCTAGACTTGCTTAGCCCCTGGGCCAAACTCTTGTTGCCTATCATGTCCTTCATAACCTGGGGATAATCGCCTGAACCAAAAATGGGCTCTGCAAACCACCCCAGGGCAAACTGCATGCTCCTCTCTGAGGCTGCCCAATCAGAAGGGCTGAATTCGTCATTGGGCTCATTCCAGTCTGTGTTGTAGGTAATACCAATTTGTCCTGGATTAAAATATAATGCGCATCTCAATAACACATTGCCTTAATATCAATAGGTATCACATTTACCCCTTTGTCCTGAGTTAGAACAGAAATAGAAATTGTAAATCTAGCCAATACAAATCACTGGTGGCTTAGGTTGTTCGGAGTAAAAAATATATCATTGGTTTTCACAAAAACATTGACTTTGATATGCCTTGATACAATTTTGTCCAAGTCCTAAGACAGAAATAACATGTTTTCCAATGTCTTGCCATAACAGTAGTTTGAAGGAAACCTGTTCTATAAATTGATATTCTTTACAGAAAGGTTTATCTTACGTTTGTAAAACTCACACTTGACAGTTTCTGGTAAACATCTATATGACCAATCACAAAATTCTGTATGAATATATCATTTAATTATGCACCATATATTCATAAAAATGGACTGGTCTAAAAAGAAGACTGCTTACCGCATTGGCTAGCCTATAATGGAATGGACTAAAAATATAATTACTAACCATTCTGGCTTTTCTGGTACTGGTTCTTATAGAGTCTAGCTGCTTTCCCATGAGCCCTCAGCAGGTTATGGGCCACAATGTAAGAGTTGGTACCCGGTCCATGTTTAGCCGGGGCTCCCTGGCCAGTACCATAGTTCAAGTAGCTCACAATCCATGGTTCATTGAATGTTATCCAATATTTAACCTGGAATATTAAAAGAATGTGGTCAATTGGATTCTAGTTAAAATACAGAACTTTGTCATGAAAATGTGTATCATGCCATTGAAAAACCAGTGTAGTTCTTTTACTTTTATGTGAGCTTTTGGACATGGTGGTAGAAGAAGAAAACATGATGATGATGAAAGGAGAAATCTCTAGTTATAGGCAACTTCTGTCCAATATTACTAACAGTGCTCATAGGCCATCTCTGGCTTCTTTAATGGCAATCTTATATTAGAACAAGGAAAATATAAAACCCTTTAATCATATTGTTATACATATCTTGTCATACCAAATGTTCAGTGAGGAGATGAATTATCTTAACTCATTTTTTTATGTAATATTATCACAAACTATGCAGGGAAAAAAATAAAGAGCCATTTTGCTGTCATCTTTGTAGTGAAGGAAAGGGGTATCGCTACAGGTCTGTTGTAACTAGTCTAGACGGTGTTGACCCAATAGATCATGTCTGATCTTTCACTATAAAAGAAGGCCTTTCTCCGACTGTTGGGAGACCTGAGTTAGCACGCCGTCTACACACCACTTACACACCGAAAAACTACATTAAAATTACACTAACAGTCTACGGCTTTGTCTGGAGTTATTTCGCCACAATCTTGACCCATTTCTATATTTGAATTTGTGACTGCAATACTTTGAAAAAAACAGCAGGCGACAAAAAGAAGCATCAAAAGTCATATTTATTTTTATGTATTGGGAAAAAATAACATTGTCTGCTGTTGGTGCATTAAAATAAATTAATAAAAATTAAAGACAACATTATGTTCCAACATGAAACTTACTCTATCTCCATATGTTTTAAAGCAAAGGTCGGCATATTCTTTAAACCAACCCACACTGGATTCATTCAACCATCCTCCTCGGTCTGAAAAAAAAAAATACTATCATATAAACTATTCTCTTATTAAAGAGTTTGTGACAGATCTCAAATAAATACTTCAGTAGAAAAAATGAAAACATCACCACCTATTGCCACATTTTTGTGTTTTGCAGCAGACAACTTTCAAAAGGCACTGTGGCAACAGGAGAAATTGCTTGCCACAAGCAATTTCTCCTTTTGCCACATTCCTTTCCCATCTATTCACATAGCACAACAGCAGATCTAAAAGGTTTTCTAGTTTCAATTTAAAAAAGAAATGTCGTCTGCAGGTGGTAAAGAGTTAAAATGTTTTGAAAAATAAGATGATATATTGGACAGAAATCAAGCAATTCCTTTTTTTTGTCACATTTCTCTTGAGACCTAATTGCATTAATTTATAAAGAGTTTTGACAGTTGCCTTCATAGAAATAAGAGAAATAATATTGACTCACAGAATATGTTTCAACGAGACAAACTTTGATATATAAATTATAGATACCAATGTGACATTTTATGCTTCCCATTGATTGTTCAGTTTGTTGTTTAATGTCCTTTTTAACAACTTGTATGTAATGTTATGTCATTCTCTTGATTCAAATGACTAATACTTTTTTTTTGACAAGAATTGGCTTTTCAAACTGTAATGTTTTTACTCAGAGTCCATTTGATACTACAGGGTTAACTGTACGACACACCACTACAGTTATGTGAAAATGAACATTTAAATCAAGGAATAAATGAATTCTTTGTATATTTTCACCATGTTGAATGTATCGATCTTTTTTTTTTTTTCGATTTTGATTCCAAATAAATCAGTTTCCTCAGTTGTTCAAAATTTGATTTCTAAATATCATGACTTTAAAGAGCCAAAGACCTGATGACTGAATAATAACTTTAAAAAACATGGCAAGCATATAACAAGTGGCAAGTTTGGCATTTATGAGGATGAATTCTTTCTAGTTTATAGATTTTAAAAGACACTAAGACATTGATATAATCCATCAAAAGGATTCACTGTGCCAGCCGATCAATAAATATGCATGCATCAAACACTGTTTCAACCTTTTGTCATATATAATTTTAGTGTTGATGTAAAGTTAAATACCTTCCAGTGCCTGTGGCAGATCCCAATGGTACAAGGTTATCATAGGCTGGATCCCATTTTTCAGTAGTTCATCAATCAACTTATTGTAATACTGGAGACCAGGATTATTGACTTGGCCGGTACCCTGGGGCATAACTCTTGGCCAAGAAACAGAGAACCGGTAATGGGATACCTGGAACAAACAAAAATAACCTTAGAGTCATGACAAAAATACATGCAGTACTTCATTATAAGCAAATAACTTAATCAAAACCGAGATGGAGAGAGAAGCTCCATTTTTCTTCAGCAGTCTTATATTCACCCTATGTTTGTGTTGATTCATGCAATACTTCCTGAGTTATATGGTTTAAATATGCATTAATTTTGTGCACTTGAAAGTGGATAACTAAACTTCAAGTCGTACATGCGCTAATTTACACTTAAATTGTGAAAGATCTAGAATAATTGACAATTAACTTCAAAGTACTTTAAATTCCCTTTTACAGAGGAACTGAGACAGAAACACATTCACATGATGCTTTTAAACAGGTAAGTTAATGAGTTGATATCTCACCTTAAGTTCCTTTAACAGTCTCACATCCTCCTTGTATTTATGGTAACTGTCACAGGCTATATTTCCTGTATCCCCATCCTTATTCCTATCGGCTGCCTGCATGTATGTATCCCAAATACTCTTCCCTTTGCCTGGAAACAGTATTAATAATGAAGGCAACACAACTCAATATTACTGCATTGAGCAAAATGGTCTTGTACAATCTGTGTAAGGTGAACCTACAAGTACCAAGAGGAAGATTCTATTCAGTGACCTTTGTTCTAGAATACGTTTTGTAGAAAGTTCTGTAACTGCAATAATGCTTAATTTCATATAATTATACTTCTTTTGACCCATTTTGCATATGCGAATATATGTCTGGTCCAAATTGGAAGCAACAGCAAACAACAACAATAAGCAAGAAAAAAAAATCTGTTTTTCAATTCAACAAAACAATTGGATCAAAAAGATTATTTGTTCATACGGAGTAATGAATTGCTTTTGTTGTAGAGGTTTATTAAAGTCTTCTGTTACAAATACCAAAAAATAAAATACTATGGAGTAAATAAAGTTGTTTAACACCACCTCAAGCAGATGACCCAAGATGCTATTGGGTTAATCAGATGACCCAAGATACTATTGGGTTAATCAAATGACCCGAGATACTTTTGGGTTAATCACATGATCCAAGATACTTTTGGGTTAATCAAATGACCAAAAATACTATTGGGTTAATCAAATGACCCGAGATACTTATGGGTTAATCACATGATCCAAGATACTTTTGGGTTAATCACATGATCCAAGATACTTTTGGGTTAATCAAATGACCAAAGATACTATTGGGTTAATCACATGACCCAAGATACTTTTGGGTTAATCAAATGACCCGAGATACTTTTGGGTTAATCAAATGACTCGAGATACTTTTGGGTTAATCAGATGACCCAAGATACTTTTGGGTTAATCAGATGACCCAAGATACTTTTGGGTTAATCAAATGACTCGAGATACTTTTGGGTTAATCAAATGACCCAAGATACTTTTGGGTTAATCAAATGACCCAAGATACTATTGGGTTAATCAGATGACCCGAGATACTTTTGGGTTAATCAAATGACCCAAGATACTATTGGGTTAATCAAATGATCCGAGATACTTTTGGGTTAATCAAATGACCTAAGATACTATTGGGTTAATCAAATGACCGAAGATACTTTTGGGTTAATCAAATGACCCAAGATACTATTGGGTTAATCAGATGACCCAAGATACTTTTGGGTTAATCAAATGACCCAAAATACTATTGGGTTAATCAAATGACCCGAGATACTTTTGGGTTAATCACATGACCCAAGATACTTTTGGGTACTTTTGGGTTAATCACATGACCCAAGATGAATCAAATGACTGAGATACTTTTGGGTTAATCAAATGACCCGAGATACTTTTGGGTTAATCACATGACCCAAGATACTATTGGTTTAATCAAATGACCCGAGATACTTTTGGGTTAATCAAATGACCCGAGATACTATTGGGTTAATCAAATGACCCGAGATACTTTTGGGTTAATCACATGACCCAAGATACTTTTGGGTTAATCAAATGACCTGAGATACTTTTGGGTTAATCAAATGACCCGAGATACTTTTGGGTTAATCAAATGACCTGAGATACTATTGGGTTAATCAAATGACCCGAGATACTTTTGGGTTAATCAGATGACCCAAGATGCTTTTGTAATAAAGATTTTTTTCTTTCTTTTCAATTATTTTTCTGTCTTTCGAACATTAACAAATCATGAATACAAATGAATGGGTTGAACTACATACCATCAGCGTCCCATCCCCCTTCAATCTGATAAGCCGATGTGGCTGCGCTCCATACAAAGTCCTCTGGGAATGTTCCATAATAAAACTTGCCCTCTTCCTCTGGGGCTATACCCCGTCCACCTACAGCAGTGTATCCATGTCTAAACTTATTCTCTGTCACAAGCTGTACCAAACAAGATAAGTCCATTACTCCAAATACTCTCAAATGCATTATATTCTCAGCAACAAATGCAGGTTTATAGAATGATTTGCTGGTAAGAATCATTGCAAAAGATGTAACTCCACTCAATCAATCATTGTCTCTTGTTTATGGACCCTGAGGACCCATTATGTTAACATTTTGTCTTAGGCTTGTAACTTATGAGTCCTGGGTCTGTGAGAGTGCCCTTTAGAAAGTGCTTCAGAATTACAATCTATCTTTATACCTCAGTACTGTATGCTTATTAAAATACTTTGAAGTTGCTTGTTCACAGATGTAGGGAAATTTGGAAGTTAAAAACCAATTTCTATAAAAACTGCACAGCAGGTTTACAAAGTGTGTATACAGTGAATTAACATGCATCTTAATCCAAATGCATGACATCCCTTTTGACAATCTATCACATATAAACTATGCATTTTAAGATAAATCGATGCTTCCTAAATGAATTATGCTTTCAAAAGCTACTTTAATTGTATATCAAACCGCAATACAAAAAACTGTATTGTTTCAATGCCATTTCATTTTGACTCTCAAATTTTTTCTTCTATGATTAAGCAACTTTAAATAAATATTTAATTTTTTAAACTTTATCTTATTACAATGATTAACCCTTTACCAAATACCAAGTTTTTGACTGTCCCAAATTGAAAGAGTTTGCAGACAACATTTCAAAATGTGTTGAAATTGGGAAATAATCTTCTGATAGGGCAGAAAACAATGTGGGAAAAGGAAAATTTGCTTGTTACGACGCTTTCCAGAGTCATCTGCAACCAAGTGGTTAAAAATCTTTATTGTTTGGTAATTGGTTAAACAACTGTTTGACTGTTCAAACTTTATCGTATAACAATGATTAAAGGATCACTTAATCATTCTTACCTCAGAATACCACCTTGAAGATCCTTTGGGGGTTCGAGGTCTGTTTGGGTCATTGAAGTCCACATAGTTCATTCCAAATCGCTCAGTGTATCCCCGAGCCCATTCAAAGTTGTCCAATAAAGACCAGGCTGTGTAGCCTTTAACATTGCATCCATCCAGCTTAATGGCTAGAATTGTCACAAACAGTATAGTCAGTATGGAATTAAACCTCAATTCTCCTTCTGGTAATATTGTTAAATCCATACCAGCTTTGATAATTGCTGTCGTTTTTATTATATATTTGAGAATATTACGAAGGTATAAGAAACATTTTGTCTATAGCTCAATCTGCTGAACCTTTTTCTCTTTACATATTTCGATCAAAGTAATTCTTTTCAAATTTTGATATCATTCAAGAAAAATATGTTCACAAATTAACAATAGATCTATGCTATCAGAGGTATATCTTCAAAATAAGTTAAAAAAAGCAAATGTCTTATGCAAAAACTTTTAAATTTGGTGTTTCAATGTAATCTGTTACTAAGCAACAGGCACATTTTCCAAAATTAATCTAATCGAAAGTGTTAAACAAATATAATCGAAACTGCATGGCCATTAAACTCTTTCATATTGATGTGATCAACAATTTGTATTTTGGAATACTGGAACCCATATCCTCATAAAAAATGTTCGGAAAGCACCACCAGACAAAAAATATAAAGCATAACCAATTACATTTTCTTTATGATATTGGGTAAAAACCATTTTGATATAAGGACAAATTTCTTTAAATAATTTAATATTTACAACCAATTATAAAGTGTATATGGCAGATATGTAAAATAAAAGTATCACCGAGTAAGGAATAAATATATAAACTCTTTAAACCTTTTAACAGTTCATTGGTGTATGACCTAAAGAAGTGAATGCGATGATAGTCTTTGAGTGTTCCGTTTCTGTCTGAGACCCCATTCTCTGTAACATAGATTGGCCAATCACCACCATACTTCAGTCTTATCCAGTTGATCACCCGTCGTATTGCCTTTGGTGTTACCTTTAACCAACTTGAGCCACTCCTGCAAAAAAACAACAACTCCTCAGTATTGCAAACAAAACATGAGAATCTTATCATTAATGCATCAATTGTTTTTTTATCTTACTACTGTCATTACGTTTTAAAGCAAGAATTTCAATCAAAACAGGGTTTTTAATAACTGTGTAACGGTTAACCATTAAGACAAGATGAGCGTTATTGTATGTATGTAGCGTATAAGCGTAGAAAACAGGGAATTGACATATCTGCATGGTCCTGCATGGTATCTTGTGGCATGCCAGTAGAGATACTAATTAAGTGACAGACACATATTCCAAATTTAATCAAAATTATGAGGCCTTTTAACCCTTTCCAAACAACGCATTTTTGACTGTCCCAAATTGAAAGAGTTTGCAGACGAAAGTTCAAAATGTGATGAAATTGGACAACATTTTTCAGAAAGAGCAGAAAACCTTGTGGAAAAAGGAGAAATTGCTCGTTACGAGCAATTTCTCCTTTTCCCACAAAGTTTTCTAAAGTCGTCTGCAACAAAGTTGTCAAATGTCGTTATTGTTTGGGAAAGGGTTAACTCTTTCATATTGGTGTGATTTATCTTACTTTCCTATGATTTATTCAAATTGGTTTTAAATAGCTTCAACATTATTTCAGTTATACTGTGGTGCCCTACTCATAATGATGAAAGAAGAAAACATCGCGAATACCAAGGAACCGCTTCCATTTTATTTTGATATTAAACTATCTTCTGCACAATCTGAAATTTGGATGTCATGACTTCATAAGCAGTTTTCCACTAAAGGTTCACCTATTCCCATACATATACAACATCATAACATTGTGATTAGTCTGATCTGAGATCACTCAAGATAACAATGGTTTAACCCAACATTGTTTTACAAAGCAATATTATTCTATTCTCAATAAAATCATCATCTGCAATTACTTTAAATCTTTGGAATTAAGAGAAAGTGTCAAAGACTGATTTCCAGTTAACCCATTACCAAACAATAACGACATTTGACCAGTTTGTTGCAGACGACTATGGAAAACATTGTGGGAAAAGAAAAAATTGCTCTTAATGAGCACTTTCTCCTTTTCAAACAATGCTTTCTGCTCTATCAGAAGATTATATTTCAATTTCACATTATAAAATCTCGTTTGCAAACTCTTTCAATTTGGGACAGTTGAAAATTTGAGCATTTGGTAAAGGGTTAATTAATTCAGGGCTATGGTTAGTCCTTCACTGAACCTTCTATATTATCATGACCTACTCAAGCCATTCTGGATCTGCACTCTCTGTAAGGTCCATGTCATTAAAGTAGCTCCCCTGTTTATCTGTGCCAATATGACTCTCAGCCCGGACAGTCGTGTATTGATTGAGTCCAAAAAAGTCAGAAGAACCTACATGTATAGAAAGAAAACATGGTTTGAATCTTTTCCTAATCTATAGACCTTTACATGCATCAATTCCAATAAACTGTATGTAATTGTGACATAACCAAATATTGCTCATTAGAAGCAGTTTTCCTTTTTGTAGAAACGTTTTTTTCCCAAAATTACATAGCATATAATATTCTTCATCCTTAATGATTGTCATCTTCAGCTGCTTTAGATTTGGACAGTTAATGAAATCCCGTATTAATTAATAGGTTAAACCATCAGATTTCAGTTTGCTGTATTCCTACAGGTGCAAGGGCTCCTCAATTCTTTTATATCAAAATAGTTTTTCATTTTTTTAAATTATGCATCATTTTTATAAAGAACATCAAAAAATTATAGCCTTATTCAGGTTTTGTCTTTACACCCAACTGCCTAGACATAGTTAAGTTATTGAACTAATAACAGTATACCTATCATCATGATAGGGTCTTTTGTTATCTTTCAATCCAAACTATATAATATTGTTGTTTTACAGTTATAGAGAATAGATGGTTGGTGTCGTGAATCGGAAATGTTATCGGGCAAGGCTTAGGAATATTATCCGGTGAGCCGAAGGCGAAACGGATAATAATCCGAAGCCGAGCCCGATAACTTTTCCAATTCAAAGACACCAACCATCTATTCTATTTATCCTGTTACCTTTATGTATTCTTTCAAAAAAACAAGATGTAAATAAAACACAAGAAAAAAGGAAAAAATAAGTAGAGAATGGTGTAAACATGACATCATTGCGCTCTTATGACGTCATGATTCGTCATGTGCATGTGTTACATGGTTAGTGCCAGATATCACAAATGTTATACGGCACCTAGTTATCGGTCCCAAAATGGCACTATAGTGACAGGATAAAATTGATTACAACCTCACCTTTAAGAAGATCCTTATCTTCCCATGAGAATTCGGGCAGCCTGTTGTTCACACCCTGGGATTCGCTTTTTTGTTTGATTAAATCCTTCATGACTTGCGGGTAATCTCCCGATCCATATACGGGTTCTGCAAACCATCCGAGATGGAACTCGAGTCCCCTCTCTGCAGCATTAATGTCAGCTGGGCTATTCATGTCCTTAGGGGTCCACCAATCACAGTTCAGTGTTATACCCACCTGTCCTGATTGATAGATAATGATAGAAAGATAAAAACGATCAAAACAAAAAAGGAAGTCTTGTTTCTATTTGGAGTGAATATTTCTGCCAAATGATTTAAGAACAGATACAGAGCAGTCACAAATTTGCTGATAGGAATATTAACAACCACAATCATAGCACTTGACTCAACCATATAGTGGGCGACAGTGGTAAAGGGTCAGCCTCTTGTAGTGCGGGTCTCAGGTTCAAATCCCAGATGAAAAATCCTGGGACTAAACAACAAATCGGCTCAAGTTCTAGTGTAGTATCCAGGAAGCAGACATCGAGAATGACTTTGAGAGGTTTAATTGAGCATCCTACACAAATTATGTAAAACAATTCAAACAAACAAACAAATCATGTGTCCAAGGTTTGATGTTACAGATGGACTGTAGGGGTGGCGTAATGTAAACTAGATTTGATTGGTAGTTAAAGCCAAATCTTTCTCTGCACTTGTCTGGGTAATGGTTATGTAGAAAACTTAAGTAAAATTTTACTTGTCCATTAAGGCTTTTGGACAAGCTGGGCAATACAGTCAATTGATTTTGCCATCCCTGGAATGTAGAAAACTAGAGAAAGGGGAATTTCCAATTGGTTTTTCTTCATGAGAACTAATGTAATGAAGTGGGCTACAGTTGTGCAGAGGTAGAGTGTCGCCCATTTGTACCAAGGGTCCCGGGTTCAAATCCCAGGACGAGAAATTTCCGGGACTAACCCACAAAACAGCGAGAGTACTGGTTTATTATCCAGGATGCAGTCATCAAGAGTGCATGGCTTTGATGAAGTTTTAAGCTTCCTTTACAATAGATGTAAAACAAATAAAACTGATAACTAAGGACATCAAACTGACCTTTTTGCCATGGTTTATATTTTCTGTTGTACAGTCTGTATGCCTTCCCATGGGCCAACAGTAAGGTGTGGGCAGACTGGTATGATAAAGTGCCAGATTCTGTTAATCCTGTTATGGAACATAGAGATGAATCAACATAATTCTTACACATTTAACTGCTGAACAAATCCTCCTTAACCCTTAACCAAACACCAAATTTTCAACTGTCCCAAATTGAAAGAGCTTGCAGACGACATTTCAAAATGTGATGAAATTGAAAAATAATCTTCTGATAGGGCAGAAAACAAAGGTAAATATGTGTATTGTGTCTTGTGTTTAATTACGTACATCAATTATAATTATATTTAACTGTGATTGTAACTGTTTATATACATTATATCTGTCCTTTAGAATTGTAAATATGTTCATTTTCGTACATAACTAAAAACTATGCAAAGTTTACGTTACTGAAAGCAAGATTTATCTATCTATCAATATAAAACATCGCAAAATCATACATGCTATCATATATTGTACATAGACTAATTACTATGTTAAATCTAGTATATAATCTGTAACTTCTGAAAATTTGAAAGAATTATGTAGAGTAGATCATAATTATGTTAAATGTTTCTTTTTTTTAATTTGCCTTGTGACATTTCAAGAGAAATCCCTTTCAAGTTTATTTGGTGCCAAGAGCACTGTTTGTCTAGAAATTTGGCGCCAAATGGGTTTAAATTTCATTTCTTGTTTAAAATCATTCTATTCAATGCAATGCCAAGCAAATTCTTCAAAACTGTTATTGAACTTGTTGCTTAAGCAATAAGAAAGATAGTTGCAAATGAGATCAAAGGTCCTTAAAAGTTGTCCTTTAGCCCATTACAAAACAAAAACGACATTTTACCACTTTAAGGAACATATGGTACATACCTGGAGCATTACCGCCGGTCCCATAACCCAACACTGATGAGACCCAAGGCTCATTGAGGGTAATCCAGAACTTCACCTAAAAACAACATATATACTCATCAGTATGAGAAATGTTAGCCACACATATAACACACATAAAATGAGCAGAAAATTAAATCTAAGATGTCTTGCTTTTACGCTAGTTTTTAAAAAAAAAAAAATGAAACAACCACAACAACACAATGCCTTTTGATTTATAACCATTCACAGACAAAATTTCTACAGCACTTAGTACAATAAATATTTCATGATTAAAACCATCTTTAGTAGATATTTTATAAAAACTTAAAAGAAGATCGAATAGAATGCATTTAACTATTTCTTAATGGAAAATTTCACAATACGTATAAGAAATATACAAAAAGGGCATTTAATGGTCTTTGTCTTGGCAATGTGACTTAGACTCAAAACCGAAATAAAGCATAAAATCAATTGAAATAAAAAATGAGCAGTAGAATAATGAAAAAAAATTTTTTTTTTCTTTTCAAATTCATGGGTGAAGAATTTCAAAAACCTGAAATATCTACTTCTTTATTCTGAAATATCTAATTGTTTATCTTGACCAGGCATGTTTGCTGTATCCTTAAATAAGGACAAAAAGTCTCCAAATCAGAAACAATCCTGAATACTATCACCAATGCAATTTGTTTAAGGACGTTCGCTGTAGTTTTTTCTGCGCATTTCATGTGCGCATCCAAGGGAGATAATGATCTATTACCAAAGAGGAACTTGCATAGTAGTCAGACAAACGTTTATATTCGGTTAAAATTTACTAAATGCATTTTTTTTTTCAAAGAATGATCATATTATCCATAAAACTACGAAAGGTTATTAACATTATTAAATACTTCTCATGCATACTAAGCCCCCAGCTCCTATTTTTCTGGATTAAAGTTATTTTAGTCGTTTTTATAAATGTTTTTCAATTACGGTTACCATGGAAACTGTCATTTTACAGAAAATGAACTTGTCAACATATCAATTTCTTTGCATTTTGTATTTCAAGAATAAATTTTACTTCACATACTGAAAGGAATTTTAAAATATCTTCATTGTTTTGCAATATGCATATCAATTTTTATAGTTTTTTGTCAAATACAAAAATTTGAAAAACTGATATGGATTACAAAAGTTTTTCAGATTGTATTAATTTAAAATACCATTGAACTATAAAGTATTGAATGTATGAATTCATGTTTTTTTATGTTAATGAACCTTCCAGAAATTATTTTGTTACCTTTGAAGATGGTATGGTCATTTTGACATTTTTGCACAAAACGGTTACCATGGAAACTGTCATTTTACAATAATCTAACTGGTCTACCTGCATTTTTCTTTTCATTTCTAAATTCACAATACAATTTTAAACAACACATCAAAAATTTAGAAAATTCTATGAAAGGATTATTCTTTTATAAAACTGTAGAACATGTCCTTAACTTGTCCAGATCTCAATAAACCAAATAACATACCCTATCACCAAACTCTCTAAAACAGACGTCAGCATATGCTTCAAAATGATCCGCAGTTGTTCTATTGGGCCATCCACCCAAGTCCTCGAGGGCCTGGGGAAGGTCCCAGTGATACAATGTTACCATGGGAACAATATCATTGGCTATCAGCTCGTTTATCAGGTTGTTGTAGTAATCTATCCCTGGCTGATTGGGAGTTGATCCAAAGCCATTGGGAAAGATTCTCGGCCAGGCTATACTAAATCTGTAGTGTTTAAGCTGGAAGGAATGGGAAATGTATCTATTGTTATTTTGCGAAGATAGTTTAACCCTTTACCATCGCCAAATTTTCAAGTGTCTCAAATTGAAAATGTCTGCAGAAGACATTTCAAAATGTGATGAAATTGGGAAATACCCCGGTAATCTTCTGATAGGGCAGAAATCATTTTCCCACAATGATTTCCATAGTCGTCTGGAACAAACTGGTCAAATATCGTTATTGTTTGGTAATAGGTTAACTCGTTGTCAACAAATATGCAGATATGTTACAGCTTTCCTGGGTTCACCAGTACAAGGTTAGTGCTCTGAAGTGTCTTTCCGAAGGACACTTTCGTGAAACCAGAGGTATATGTAGGGCTCCAACCTATAACCCCTGAGTTCTAAGACAGCTACAGTAACCTTAGACATGTAGATACCTTAACCACTGCCCATGTAGGACCCGCAAAAAGGAATACTTCTCAATATAACATTGTTTATCTTTGGCAGATGCTGATCTACAGATTGAACTGAATAAAAAAAATAAATAATATTGAAATGGGCAGGGACATGTTGATTCAAAAAGAACAATATAAATGAACTGATATCTTAGTAAACATAAACAATGTATGGGAAGACCCCCCAAGTTCACCGGACCAATGAGTGTACCTTCATATTTTTAATTATCTGGACATCCTCCTTGTATTTATGGTAGCTGTCACAGGCAATGTCCCCTGTGTCTCCATTGTCTACTTTACCATCTGTGTGGGAATACTTGTCCCAGATGCTCAAACCTCGACCTGCAATAGAAATCAAAGTTGTACTGTTATACATGTTAGATATATACATCGTCTCTTATGTATCCCAATCACTCATTCCCGCTCATACAAAGTGAAGCCTTGGTAATACACAACAATTTATTCCGTAAACCTCTCCATCAGGAAGGAAATTGTATCAAACTTAGCTTAGCTTAAAACTTAGCATTCGCCTTTTAACACAAGCATTCATATGTGCAATTATAAAATAATGCTCTTACAAAATAACAAAGAGACAATTCAATTGGCAGATGTAAATTTCTAATATATCGTTGAAGGCCCTAATTTCGTGAGAGTCCTAATTCCGGTGACTTTTGTTTTTAGCTTGTATCGCGAGAGTTGGTTTAACCTTACGTGCCAAAACTTCAGTAAATATTACCAGATCATAAACGCATCTTTTAACAACCAAAAATGGTCAAAAAAGGTCAAATTGAGCCGTTGCTTGCTAATGCTATAATAAAATTGTAAGCATATGTGTTTTTTCATGTCTTCTACTAATACCAAATTATTGCCCTCTTCAAACTCATTTTCCTAGCCACAGACAAAGATTTTTGGGTTTTCAGATTGTTTGCAGTGTCGGCCGACCTTTCCCCCCTAAAAGTAAACCAGAAGTATAGTTTTCTTTCGAAGGCCAACCCAAGATTTTAAAACAATTTTGAGTCCTATCCCTTACACAACTTAGTCCACATTTTTTTTAAAATGACAAGCAAAAAATTAGCCTGATATGTTTTCATCTTTAACACTTCTTCTACATATCAACTGAGGAAATGTCTGCAACCATTGGGGCTATATTGTGTTCTGTTCCGTAGTAAAACTTTCTTAGAAGGAAGGGGTAATTTTTCTTTCTTCAATGTTGTTATAGAGATGAAAAACCCAAGACTTTTTAAAAGCATAAATGTGCATATGAATTGGAAAAAAGTTTGATATACATGTGTGTGTTGGACTGTACAAGTTAAAAGAAATAAAAAGCGTAAAGCTTCCCAAAAGAACCCAAAACAATCAGTATTAAATTCCTTTGCTTTATTGTTTTAGTTTGGTAGTTTCCCCTGAAAATTTGTATGGGTAGCTTTCCTTGTATGACGTCACCGGATTTAGGTCACTTTTTCAAACAGCGACTAACTTTAACCAGGGTTTGTTAAAACTAACTATTCTCCGTCACATTAGCATATTTGTATTAAAAGATAGCTTGGAAACAAAGGTAAAATATTGCTGTATTACATTATGCATAAAAAGCAAGTGCTGCATTTGTATTTAGTCTTTTTTCAAAGAGATCAAATTCTATATCACCGGAATTCTGCCCTTCCAGGATATGTCTTATACAAAAATTTTAGAAACATGTGTTCATGCGATTAATTCAGTTTTCCTGTTTGGTCAATGATTTCACCTCCTCCATCCCCCCAATCCTCGGCCATTCCTACAGTGTGTAGTGTGGATACTTCGCACATCGCACAAATTCATAAAGGATTTAGTCATTATATAAAACGATATACAACTGTATATGATACACACCTCCATCTTTGTAACCTCCTTCCACCTGGTATGATGCTGTTGCTGCGCTCCACACAAAATCCTCCGGGTATTCCTCATACAACAAACCATTTGGTAAAGGTAATTCTGTTGTGAGACCACCTTCTGGATAGCCGTTGTCAAAGATGAGGTTCCTTAAAAAAATTCAAAGTATGAAATGGTTTGATTTAATTATATGGGTTATCACATTGCGTAAAAATAATTTCAGTTATCTCGCATGACCAACTCTGAATGATGGAGGAAGACCCCATACTCAACTGTGCATAAGAGCTGGTTAAGCCAGGTAGAATCATTGACATTCCGTAAGTAAGTCGGGAGACTACCTCTCATGAAAACCCACATGCCGTCACCAGGATTTAAACACATATTGAACTTTCAATAAATATTTATCATTTCAAATAACCCAGCCTCATGAAAATCCAAATGCCATCATCGGATTTGAACCAAACTTTATTTCTAACTGCAATTGTCAAGTCTCAGAAAACCTTGTTTAAGACCAATTATAAAGATCAGACTCTAGAAAAGAAGTAAAATGAAATTAATTGCTGGTCCTCATTTAAAGCTATACATTTCATCGTGTAAATGATATTGCATATAGGGTGGTTGCATAATACAAGATTTAAATGTATACCTAAAAGCCCTAGCTAATTTGTCCAATTTCACAACAATATGGATTGAGTAAGGCTTCTTGAGGAGTATTTAATAAGGGAACAGTAAAATGACTGTGTTCAGACACCAACCTGTAAAATGCGGCTGAAGCTTTGGGCGTCCTTGTTCTTTCTGGATCTGAGAAGTTGACAGCATGAATCCCAAAATGTACAGAGTAGCCGGCGTCCCATTCCAGATTGTCCAACAGGGCCCAGGCTGTGTAGCCTTTCACATTTACTCCATCCAACCTAATGGCTGAAAAAGATGTAAATACAGATTTATTTTGTCTATGTTTTCAATAATTTTTGCCATAAAAAATTATCTAAATGTACTTGCAAATGAAAAACTGCTGGGGAAAGAAAAACATTGTTTGCGATACTAAGAAAGGTAAAATATATGCTTTTAAACCTTCCTAATCCCTAAATATGGTATCCCTGCTGCTGACAATTCGTGAAATTATCATTTAGGGAGAAACTATATCACATACAATTAATATTATCTGGAAACTCTTTCAATTTGGAGGAATCGAAATTTTGTTGTATGATAAAGACTTGGCAAACAATTATTACATAATACCAATGCTTTCCACTGGCAACATTAGTTGTTGAATAAAGATGTCCATAAACTTAGAGTATAGCTAACTGGTCACGTGATGGAGATTGAACAATACATGTACAATGAAAAAATGCTCTGAGATTTTTCAACGATTAAACCAGATATTAGCCATGATATAATGATTATTTTACATGGAAATTGCATATAAATGGTCATCTAAACAGATAATTGTGAGAGAAAAAAATGGATTTCAGATTATTTGTCAAGTATATTGTGTTATATTGTGAAAAATTAGAGCAATAAAAAACAAAGCTCCGTTATGTAATGTTATGTGGGTTCACTGTATATAGCTAAGTCCAATGTTGTGGGTACGTAGAGGGTATGGGAATGAATAATAACGAACGACAAGTGTGTTCTAACTATAACTTATAATTCGTGTTAAATAACTGACTGTACATTAATGAGTGACCAGGCAGTAAGCAGTGCATGCTGTTTGGTCACTGGTGCGTATATAGTCTGCTACAAGACGACACATGTAGCAGCCATACTATAACATGTTTCTTTTGAGGTAGGGGATTGGCAAGTAAACTCACCTTTGAGAAGTTCATTTGTATATGTCCTATAATACTCCACCCTGTCTGTGTCATTGAGCTCTCCAGTAGAATCTGAGATACCGTTCTCTGTTATAAAGATGGGCTTGTCTCCATAATGCACCTTTATCCAATTAACCAGCTTACGTAAACCCCAGGGTACCACCTTAAGCCAGGAAGAGGCTGATCTGCAATAGGATAAAACATTTGCTATATCATATGTAACTGTTCATATAAAAAATATGACAGGACAAATCGAAACTATCACCATACTGCATTAGTCATCAATGAAGATATCATAGCATATTTTTAAATTATTAGACAGGACTTATTATGAAAGAGGAAAAAAGCTTATTTCTTGTCTGTCAAGCTTTTTAACAATCCTCTTGCATTCTGATGCAGTTATGTCCAAATAAACAAGTACAATTGTTCCCTCTTATATGCTATAAAATATCATAAAATATAAATAAATGTCATCTTTACCAATACTTTGGAATAAGAGGTCATTTATATCAAAACATGGAAATAAAATACGACAGCATGGTCATATGGACCTAGGAATACAGTATATGCAGACAGCATTATTACCCTTTCCATGTTGGATCTTTCTTGCATTCCACATCATAATCCTTATCCCATGATATTTGTGATGGATCATACTGCTTCTCACTACATAGACTGCTGGTGTAGTGATTTATTCCTATAAAGTCTCCAGAACCTAGACAAAAATAAACCATGAATAGAAAAAAGTCTTAAAGTGTCCACATGAAGCTAAGATACGTTCTAGAGATTAGATGCCTTATCTTTTAAGCTTATTTATTTTACATTGATTGTGTTGGAAGCTAGATGCTTATTAAATTTTATTTAGATGACTGCTTCCTGGACAATAAACTAGTACTCATGCTGATGTGAGAGATAGTCCCGGCAATTTTCTCCACCCCTTGATACAAGAGGCCCATGCTCTACCTCTGCACTTCTGTCAGCCACTTTATTTTGTTAACATGGGATTTAGTACTAGTCAAATTATAAAGCAATAGCAGATGGCAATTTCAAATTTTTAGATTTGAAACTGTCTCGGTGATGTTGTTGGGTAGAAACCATTGTTACACTGGCATATATTGCTCATGTAAGGCAATATCTCCTTTCATTAGAACCTTTGATAAACTATTCTGATACAGATGTTTAAAACAATTCGGACAGTGCTGTTGATCATTGAAAGGTTTACATGTTAAGTTATTGATTGGAAATCTTATATAACCTCATACAGAAAATACAGAGGATTATAACTGAAAGTAACATGTTATTAATTTAAGAGCAGTTAGGATTTTTTATCTGGTATTTTTTGGCCCCTCCCTCCATACACCAAATGACTTAGTCAATGTGACATTTTACCTCTCAGTTCTGCCTTTTCTTCCTCAGTAAATACAGGCAGCCTAGACTTGCTAAGCCCCTGGGCCAAACTCTTGTTGCCTATCATGTCCTTCATAACCTGGGGGTAATCGCCCGAACCAAATATGGGCTCTGCGAACCACCCCAGGGCAAACTGCATGCTCCTCTCTGAGGCTGCCCAATCAGAAGGGCTGAATTCATCATTGGGCTCATTCCAGTCTGTGTTGTAGGTAATACCAATCTGTCCTGGAGTAAAATAGAAACAAGAACACTATGGCTATCCATTACAGAACAGACACAATTTGAGTTGATACCAATTTGTCCTGAATAACAAAAGCAATAAATATCCCCTATTTCAAAGGCTTAACATTACAGTGTGTTCATGGATTTTATGTGGTATATATGTGTTTCCTTTTTGATTACGTTTAGTTTTCATTTTGTTTGTTTTTAAGAACATCAATGTTTCTCCAAATTTACCTCGGAAAAATTGCGAATAAGAATCTTGCCAAAACAGCACACTGTTAGTTTAAAGTAGTAACAAAATGTCCTGGTGTGAAATAAAAACAGGTGTTATTCAATGTTTTGTTATGCGAGATCCTATATGGTTGTAATTGTCATGTCACAAACAATAAAGACAAGACTAAAGAAAGTCCTTCACAAATGTTTTGGGCATACAAGCTTCTTGCATTGAATTATCTATTTCACCTTATTCATGATTAGTTTACCATGTCAGGAAAACAAAATTTAAATAGTCAAAGAGTCTTGGCTGGTACTTGTTGACAAAAGTTCAATAACAGGGACACATCAAAAATTGAATTAATTACCCCCTTAATACTTGCCATTGATTCATAAAAACCTGATGGTATAAAAAGATAATTGCTTACCTCCTTGGCTTTCCTGGTACTGGTTCTTATAGAGCCTAGCTGCTTTCCCATGAGCCCTCAGCAGGTTATGGGCCACAATATAAGAGTTGGTGCCCGGTCCGTATTTAGCTGGGGCTCCCTGGCCTGTGCCATAATTCAAGTAGCTCACAATCCAAGGTTCATTGAATGTTATCCAATATTTTACCTGGAAAGTAATGAGAGTTACATTATTACATAATTATACACAGGTGAAATGATCTTCCATCCCCAATCTCTTTATATTCATCTCCAAAATCTTCTGTGAATTTGATAAAAAATATCCAAGTATAGGTTATTGTAATGAAAACATGCAATCATAGGCAGTACCTTCTTCAATATCAACTATATTGAAGACTTCTCTTGGAGGCCCATCAACCCATTACCAAACAGTAATGACATTTGACCAGTTGGTTACAGATGACTGGAAAATATTGTGGGAAAATGAGAAATTGCTCTGAACAGCAATTTATCCTTTTTCCACAATGCTTATCTGTGCTATCAGAAGATTATTTGTCAATTTCATTACATTTTGAAATGTCGTCTGCAAACTCTTTAAATTTGGGACAGTCGAAAGTTTCACGTTTGGTAAATGGTTAAAGCAAGGTATATGCATTTTGGTAAATTGGATAAAAGCAAATGAGGTTGTTAGAGTAATTATCTAGGAAAGAATATAAGAAGGATACATATGCATACAAATAAATACACTGCAGCCTCATTATAACGTGGTCGTCGGGAGCCATGATGCTAGATCCGCGTTAATAGTGGGGTTGACAAATATAACGTGGGGTCCCTTACGCGCTATATGCCAGACCATAATCACTTAAGAAACAATCAGATTCAAGAAGTAGTCTATTCATATTTCAAGATTGTGTTGAGTTAAGGACTTATCATTGAATTTATTGTGAATAAAAGAAAAGCAAATAAAAAACATAATCAAAACTTACATGTTTTACTATATATTCCTTTTTATTTGTTTCATTACGATTCAAGTTAAGGATCATTGATAGAGGCATGTGCAGTTTAAATACACACTACAGAAAAAGGAGGGTGGATTCAGTTAATCCATGTTCTATTTATAGATTTAAACTCCAAGTAAGGAGTGAGTAAATTTTATCGATAGTTCTCCCAGCATGTGTACCTAATGCTTTACCATTTAAACTAGGTGTGTGTATACATATGATGGAAACAAAGAAGTTAAAACTTCATGTGTTAGTGATATTTGTTTAAAAAGTGTGCATACGGTTGGACGCCGTAGGTTTGGGGGAAAGCATGGGTGCACGAGGGGATTTATGCATCTGTGTCCGATAAAAACCTGTAGTTGCTCTAAGTTTTGAGTCAATCAGGCATAAAACACTCCCCTGAATAAGCGTGTACAAACTAATGATATTATGTAATTTATCAACACTATGTACACATAGATTTAAATCTTCCCTCGGGTCACGGATTGTGTACGTATAAAGGCCACGCGCTTTGTTTAAAAGACTGTGACAAACAATGGGGATTACCCAGGGAGTTATTGATTTTCACGCCTTCGGAGTGCAATTTGTAGGTAGACTTTCTATTTAGGATGCCGACCGCGTCAATTTGCAGAAAGGGGAGATTTAGGCTATTGTTTAAGCCCTAATGTGCTTGAAATTTTGGGAGCCATAGGAGACCCGCGTTATAATGAATATTGCGATATAACGGGTCGCGGTATAATGAGTCTGCAGTGTAATGTAAACGCCAATAGTGGCTGCTCAAGCAATAATTTAGGCAAAATATATAACAAGGATATGTATAAATGAATCAATTTGCCAATAACTGCTTGTCAAGCAAAAACCTAGAAAAGAAATATTACAAGGGTATATGAAGGGCAAGAATATGATGTGCTTACTCTATCTCCATATGTCCTAAAGCAGAGATCAGCATATTCTTTAAACCAGCCAATACTTTCTTCATTTAGCCATCCACCTCGGTCTGTAAAAGATATATAATGGTTTTTGGAAATGGCAACGAAGTTGACAAATTCTTTCTTCTTTTTGAAGAAGCAGATCTTTGACATAAATGACAATAAAAACATGGCAGACTATAACCAAAACCAGAGGATCACACAAAGGTGCATATCACAGCTGTTTCAAACTCTTATCATTGTTCCTTTTATCATGGGTACTTTTTTAAGTTAACCAAATTAATGCTGCCTTGTATGGACAAGAGATACCAAAATTGAACCTTCGATGCCCTCCAGTAATACTTAATTACAATATGAAAAAGAAAATGTATCTACCTTCTAGTGCCTGTGGCAGATCCCAATGGTACAGTGTTATCATAGGCTGGATCCCATTTTTCAGTAATTCATCAATCAGATTATTGTAATACTGGAGACCAGGACTATTGACTTGGCCGGTACCCTGGGGTATAACTCTTGGCCAAGAAACAGAGAACCGGTAATGGGATACCTGGAACACACAAAAATAATGAATTGAACAAAACTATAAAAATTCAGATAAAAGTTGCATTTATGCAGAACTTACATAGTAAGGAAAAGTGCTATTTTCATTAAACAGTCCACAATAACTAACAAACTAAATTGCAACCAAACAAGCAAACTAGATTTTGTTCACAGCACCATTAACAGGCCAAATGTTTGATCATTTGCAACGATTTCAACACAATTTTATATGATTCAAGAGGAAAATGATTTTATTTCTAGCTATTTTTGTCATCAACAGTTGCTTTCAATTTGAACCAGTCCCAGTCCCACAAGAGAGTGTTTTATTGACTCTACCATAATAGTTCCTTTAACAGTGTTCTATCCTATTTGTACTTATGGTAACTGTTGCAGGCTATATTTCTGATTAATGTTACTTTGGGCTAATAAAGTAATTACTTTAGAGTGCTATAAATCCTAAGTTACTTAAGCACTCTCTGATTAAGATAATTTTGGAATACACAAAATATTTCAATAAGTTGATGTTTTACCGCAAGTTCCTTTATGGCCCTATTCCACTACGACCACGAATCCCACGAATCACCAAAAATAGCTAAATTTTAGGATTCGTAGATGGATTGTTATCATTTCGCGAAGTTCTTAACTTGTTCGTATATATTCGTAGTCCGTTCTTGCAATTCTTGAGCGATAGGGAATTCGTGACAAACGTTTTGAACTGTTCAAAGTTTTGGCCCCGAACTCCACGATTTAAAATAATCGTAGCTTATTCATAACAACTTCGTAGTGCGTTCTTGGGCATCGTAACTGAAACGTAATTAATTTGTAGGTAATCGGGTGTATTTGTAACTCATTTGGGGGATCTGTGAACACGTGACTTGACTGCGAATCGACTACGTCACAAATTCGTCACGAATCCTCCCGAATCCTAAAATTTAGCCACTTTTGGTGATTCGTGGGATTCGTGGTCGTAGTGGAATAGGGCCTTTAATAGTCTCATGAACATCCTCAATATATTTATTGTTGACTCTCTTATATCGTAGATCTTAAATTATTCATGATATTTTAATATGTAAATGGGTTGATATCTTACCCTAAGTTCCTTTAATAATCTCACATCTTCCTTGTATTTATGGTAACTGTCACAGCCTTTATTTCCTGTATCCCCATCTTTATTCCTACCAGGTGTCTGCATGTACGTATCCCAGATACTCTTCCCTTTGCCTGGAAAAGGATGATGTTTTAAAAACAATTATGATACATGCATAGAACTTTCCTGTTTGTTGATATTGATGAGGATAATGTAGCTCAGCTCTTTATATGATGTCAAAAAAACATGTTTTCAAGGACACAAACATAGGGCAAAAGGAAATCCAAAAATATGAAAGTAGGCTTGAAATACAGCTAAATGTCATGTGTTTCTAAACACAACACGGTTAATGATCTTTCTGGCTTTTTAAAAGTTATCATAGTAACATAGTATTCATCTTTCACAGCTGTTTAATTGAGATCATGTGGGGTTTAACTCATATTTTTCCAGCAACATTTCAATTATTGACAGCTTCCTGTGTAATTCACCAGTAAAAAAATAGGCACAATTAAGTATATTACAAAAATGCCATTGCATAGTGAAACATTTAGTCGCAACTGAGAATCAAACCCAGGCTGCCTAGTCTTATGTAGCTGACACTAACCACTAGACCATTGTAGACACCATTCATTTGGGACTGCATTGCAAACCAGCGAAAAGGACAGATGGACCAAAGGACAGACAGAGGGATAACTAATTGCCTCTAATCAATCATACTAAATGCTTCACAGTTCATTCAGTTTCATTCTCTTACACACAAATCTTTTTTTATCAATGGCTTACCATCAGCATCCCATCCCCCTTCGATCTGATAAGCTGATGTGGCTGCACTCCAAATAAAGTCCTCTGGGAATGTTCCATGATAAAACTTGCCCTCTTCTTCTGGAGCAATACCCCGTCCACCCATAGCAGTGTATCCATGACTAAACTTATTTTCTGACACAAGCTGTAATATAAAAATTTTAATATTTACAGTATATACATATTTTGCAAAAGTGAGTCTCAAGTTAATGAAATCAAGATTTTAAAAAGCTATACCATGAACCTTTTAATTGTTATATGAAAGTAAGAGGTAATTACTAGTGTTTGCCTATTAAAGAAACTATCTCACAGATAGTCTTCTGTCAATAAAAATGTTAAAAAGCGATTTTAACAATTCTTTAAACAATCACTTAACAATAATATAGTATTCAATTCCTTCATTTCAAAGATGGCGAAACCTCTGTTTTTCATAAGAAGAGTGTGGAAAATGCATTGAAAATTTCAGTACTTTAAAACTTGATTAAAAAGGAGTTTTGCGACTGCCCTCTGAAGCATCTTGCTATTGACAAGTGATAGCAGTATCAGCCCATTTAATATTTTGGGGCTTACACTCTCTTACCAGCTGAGTCCGAGACCCTCTTACAAGCTAGATTGTTTTCATGCAAAGGAAATAATACATCTTCTTTACAAAATAAACAGTTTACTATAACCGCAATATACATATACTACTGTTTTACTAAATTGAAATAGACAGGTTTGAAAAGTATATCAATAGCTTGCTTTTATGTTACTTTATAGATCTGTATTGTCATGTCAACAGTAGAAGAAAGTTAAATTATTTAAAATCTCAATGTGCGAGTTAGCCACTTAAATGCAGTTATGATACTTAACCTGTTTAAACCATTCTTTTTAACCTGTCTCCATTTATTTCAATTTTGTAATGAAACAAACTAGTCGTTATTCAAAAGAAAATCCATCTATACATAGATATTGTCATCGCTGTTGGACCAAATTACTGTATCTCTTGTAATGCAATTATGGAGACATATAACTGTTCTCTTAAACAATGCGATAATTTCACCTCATTCCCCTCCTTTTAAATAGCTCGATAGATCTGTGTTGTAATTTCAACAGGAGAAGGAAGTAAAAATATCAAAAGCTCAATTTGTGTGATAGTCACTTTAATGCAATTATGATATTACCTGTTTAAACCATTTCGAAGAGGCTTTTGGGGTTCTAGGTCTAGCAGGGTCACTGAAGTTGACATAATGAAGCCCAAATCTTTCAGAGTATCCTAGGGCCCACTCGAAATTGTCCATCAGGGACCAGGCAGTGTACCCTTTTACATTGCATCCATCCACTTTAATAGCTGTTTTATCAACAAAAACATTTATGTTACAAGCAATAAAGGTTAATTAATTAAGGTAACCAGCTATTAAGGTTTGGAGTTGGGGTATTCATTAACAATAAAATTCAAAAAAGAAATAGCATTAGTTAATTAGTTAACATTAATTAAGGTCTGATAGTGTTGGTCTGATAGTGTTACCCTATTAGATAAGCCATAGAATCTGAGGTATAATTAAGCTACATATATCAGATGGACATACTTTTCAATAACTCATTCATGTAGTCAAGAGTTTCCTTAGGAGATTAATACCATTTTCAACAGTTTTCTGTTATATTTTACTATGTCCTGATTCCAAACTAGTACTTACTGTTTTATATATTGAACATTTTTAACTAGTTGTAATGGTTCCTCCATTACCAAGACCGTCATCGAGTGAAGCCATTAATATAAAGTAATATGCTATCTGATGGGTAAGTTGACAAAATACTATCCACACTCTCACCTTTCAATAACTCATTGATATAGCTCCTATAGTAATGTATCCTGTGGTAGTCGTTTAATGTGCCATTGGTGTCAGACACACCATTCTCTGTGACATATACTGGCACATCCCCATACTGCGCCTTGATCCAGTTAAGGACACGACGCAGAGCTTTAGGTGTGACCTTTAACCAAGATGAACCAGACCTGAAAGCAAGTAAACAAACTGATCAAATTCCTCGAATATACCCATTTGTAACCATAGGGGTCTATATCTCTCCTGGAGTCAGTACTATGTAATGTACTATATAGTTTATTGCATAGTGCTGACCCCAGGATAAATTTATACCCTTATGATTTTAACATACATGCAACAGAGCACTTAAAAATACTTGCGTAAAAAGGATAAAATGCTCATAAGTACTCAGAAAACACTGGTTACACTAAAAACGGTTCAAATTTAAACCATTACAAGTTAAAATAAGAGAGTTTGTATGGATGTAACAAATATAGAGAATAGACAGTTGGTGCATTGAATTGTTGGAAATGATATCGGACAAGGTGTAGGAATATTATCCCATGAGCAGGAGGCAAATTGGAAAATAAATTGAAGCTTAGTTTAGTAAATTTTCCTATTCAAAGACACCAAACATCTATTCTATTTATCCTGTTACCTTTACGGATTCTTATAAACAAGCAAACAGAAAAATCAAAATACGAAAGAAAAGGAAACAAAACAAAATAAACAAGTAGAGAATGATGTTTAAATGATGTCCTTAATAATGAAAAAGTTATGATGTCATGGTTCGTCATGTGCCTGTATGTTATATGGTTAGTGCCATTTATTGCAAACGACGCCCTGATATCTGTACCAAAATGGCACTGGTGACAGGACTATTTGTATTACCAACTCACCCGAGCCAATTAGGATCCTTGTCTTCAAACTGGTCCTGATCGCTCTGGTAGCTGATCTCTGTCTTGCTAAAGTTGTGGTTACTAGCACGAGTACTTGTGTATAAATTCAATCCGAAAAAGTCAAACGAACCTGAAGAAAAAGAAACAGACATGATATAAGAGATAATCTAGACTTTGATATTAACTTTTCCATGTATGTTTCAAAATAAAAAATCAATGATACAACAACTTTAAAATCAATAAAAGATTATTGATGCAAATGGGCAAACTAATTGCTAAACCCTTTACCAAACGTCAAATTTTTGACTGTCCCAAATTGAAAGAGTTTGCAGATGACATTTCAAAATGTTATGAAATTGAAAAATGATCTTCTGATTTTTTCACACAATGTTTTCCAGAGTTGTCTTCAACAAACTGGACAAATGTCGTTATTGTTTGGTAATAGGTTAAAGGGCGATTCCATCTGAAGTCACCAATTTCAAAGAGCCATGTATAAAAATTAAGACATTATCAAATAAAGCAATACATACCTTTAATAACTTTTTTCTCATCATTGGTGAACTCTGGAAGCCGTGACTTATTCAAACCTTGTTCAAAAACACTCTTCCTATGGATCTGAGATTTCATGACCGCCGGGTAATCCCCGCTTCCAAAGATTGGGTTAGCAAACCAGCCCAAGTGGAATTGAAACGCCCTGTCAGCAGCATTCCAGTCTGCCGGGTCAAGAGGGTTCTTTGGGACCCACCAATCAATGTTTAGTGTAATCCCAACTTGCCCTGCAGAATAGAAAGAGTTGTTAAATGCTTGAGTTTTACACCGATTTCAACAGTTTTTCAATCATATCAAGAATGTGTTAAGGCACCCTATTCATACTCATTTCACCTGTAGTTATGCATGATACTTTTTCTACAAGCAACTTAACCTGTGGAATAGAAAGAGTTGTGAATTAGTTGCTTGAGTTTAACCCTTTACCAAACACCGTATTTTCAACTGTCCTAAATTGAAAGAGCTTGCAGACTGCATTTCTAAATGTGATGAAATTGAAAAATTATCTTCTGATAGGGCAGAAAACATTGTGGGAATAGGAGAATTTGCTTGTTGAGAGCAATTTCTCCTTTTCCTACATTGTTTGCCAGGGTCGTCTGCAGCAAACTGCTCAAATGTCATTATTATTTGGTAATGGCTTAACAATGGTATTTTGTCTTTCAATTCGAAAATATACCTAATGAACACACCGTTTTGGGATGCATTTCTAGGCAGACATTGACAGGGGAGCTGGTTTCCCTTTCTGTGTCGCACCAACCTGCCCCACCCCTACCACAGTATAAAGTACCCCAGTGCCGGAAAACAATCCTGGGGAACACCCTGTTTGCTAGTTGGGAGCTCAGTGCAAAACTATAGTAAGTGCTTCATGTTTATGAAGCACTTCCTATAGTCTTGCACTGAACTATTTGTATAAGTTGTCAAATTCCCTGTGCCATGATGAACTAATTCCTTACCATGCTGTTTTGTCTTGTAATCACTTTCATACTTTCTGTATGCTTTTGAATGTGCCAGAATCAATGTGTGAGCTGCTTCATAGGGATAAGTACCAGATTTGGTATAGCCTGAAAAAAATGTTATAAATGTCATCTTAAATATGCTTGTTCACAACTGAGCAAATGGATAGATTAAATGAAAGTGCTTCGAAACATAACGATTTCAATACTGTTGTATTCTACAGAATGAAAAATTGCAATTGAGAGCTAATTTGGTTCAAAGAGAGCCATTATATGGTCATAATTGCAGTTGAAATGAAGATAATTTCTAAACCAATGCGTCACTCTTGCATCTTAATTTAATCTAAAACAGACATTGATGTCCTGTAAAATTTTATTTTGTTGTGTGTATGGCCTAAATCTGGGAACAAATACCTTTAAGAGGCATATGAATTTTAAAAACATCTCAATAAAATAGAAATAGTCCATTACAACAAATATGATTTTTGTTTGTAGAGATAGATTTGACAACATAACAGGAAGATACAAAACTAGAGGTAGGACTATTTAATTTATAAGATTAGGGAAGAAATGAAGTATTGCTGTTAAAATTCAATGTCATTGTTAATGATGATAAAGCTTTAGGTCCAATGCATTTAACATACATGTTTAGTAAAAAAAATTGCTCTGCTCAAATGGTTCAGAACCCCTTATTAGTTATTTAGAATATATATCTAAGATATAGAAATACAAATCTATTTGATACTGTGTATAATTATAAGGTAAAATTAAAGCTTTTGTTTATAACAGTCCTACCCTTAGTAAAAGGACCAGCCAGTTTGGCTCATGAGACACTTTTCATTGATTATATCAAATAACTCCCAGCTTCTATCACTATGCCAGGCACTTAGTGAATATAAGTTGGTAACCATTAATTTAACTAGCTTGCGACTCATGAACCGGCCATTTCAGAACAAGTCCCGCGAGAAGCAATCTCTGGACAAATGCCTCTCGTGGGGCTCAAACCTTAGACCTCCCCATCTCAAGGCAGGGCCTTGACCACTAGGTGACGGTGTATATATTAGTTGCATTTGTTCTAAACTTAGACATAATTAGCCTTAATATACCTGGAGCATGCGCCCCTGCTCCATAGCCTAGATATGAACTACACCAGGGCTCGTTTAGTGTGATCCAAAACTTCACCTAAAATAAACAAAAAAAACACTTTACTGGAAAAGGAGTTAATATGCGTTCAGAATCAAACTCCTGTTTACCAAAATATATTTCAAATGTGTCATGGAATAGATACTATGTCAAGGGACTATTTTTCGTCTGGTTTATAACAGCGATCTTATGTATCCTAATTGAAATCCTTAGAAAGTGGGTGATTAAGAACTCAACCTCAAATAAAACATCTTATAACTTTTAAGCCCCTTGCTAACAAACAACATGTACCTCTCTCTTTTTTTTATCAAAATGTGAATAATCTCTCTATATACAGTCGAGCCTCGTTTATCCGGACACTTTCGTTCCCAGGAGTAATGTTCGTATTAACGAATAATCCGGAATAAACAATCGGCGAGTGTTCAGTGAAATGTTTACCTATACACCGTTTTGCATAATAATTACTATGAAGTAAAAAAAAATGTAATAGTTGAAAATGATTGCCAGACATTGTCTCCTGATCGCTGTCAATGCAGCGAGTTCACACCTTTTACAAACTCGACAAACTTACATTCTGCAAGCGACCATAATTAAGATTAGGTTAGACCAGTAAACTGACTTGATGACCAATTTTCAACAATCAACACCTTTTATTACACTACGCATGGTGACATTTTAAGATCAAGCAAACATGCAAATTTGCCAAAGGTGTGAATGTTGGATTACCATATTGTTAATCAATGTAGGTAACCGCAAAAAAATGATCATTATGCTGGTTTCCGGATAAGTCGTGCGGACATACTATTAGAAGTTAGGCTTGGTTCCCGACTTTTATTGTCCGGAGCCGGAACGCGGATTTTCCGGATTAAACAGTGGAATTATTGAAGGTAAGGATCATTCCCTACAAATTCTGTTCGGATGGCTAATGATACGGATTAACGATGTTCGGACTATCGAGGCTCGACTGTAGTAGGTTTCTTTCCTCAGGACCACTTGTTGATCTAGAATAACATGAGTAAACATAGCTTCAATCCTTCCTAAGTTTACACACAATAAACATTGAATAAGTGTTTGGAACCAAGGTATAAAGCACACTGGGGTCTATGATTTTAGTTAGCCCAGGGCCATTACTGACCCACGCATAATTCACCCTTACAGTGCTTGAACCGACTTAATGCTTATGCAAAGAGGTTAGAACCAGGCCAACCGCCAAATAAATTGGCGGCTGGCCTGTAATCTAACCTGTTTGCTACTGTGAGTATCTTTCCTCATCAAAATTAAGCAAGTGTTTAAGGTTTTGGAAAGCAGAGGACACAAAAGTCTGTTTTGGGAAAATTACCCTGCATTCTAAGGGTTAAAGATTGTTCAAAGAATTAGGATATCTCACAAAGCACAGTCGCTAGGAAGTGTTTCACTTTGAATGTGTTTGTGTTTTCACTATATACATGCATGTATTGTAATCTCAGGTGAGGGATTCTAGGGCCATCCTGGCCTTCTAGTTATTGTCAGTCTCTGTTAACAGAAGGAATAATTAGAAAATAGTAGTGGCAAAAGGTGCAGCGGTTTTCTTCGAGCATGTTTCCCATAAATTTTCAAATGTATCCTCTATTACTTTGCTTTATTCCCAACTCAGTTCTTCATCACTTTCAGCGCTTTGATTATAAAAGCCAGATCTCTATACTTGCTCTATCTCAAAAGCTGTGAAAACACTAATCTTATATACTTCTCTACATAGGCGAAAAAGAGCTAAAAGTGTCTACACTCACACTATCTCCAAAGTTGTGGAAGCAATCATCCATATTCTTTCCAAACATGTTTAACAGGCCAAAAGGTGCTAAAGGTTTCTAAAACTATCTCAAAGCACTTATTGGTATACTTCTTACAGAGATAAAAGAAAATAACGAAATTTGACCAGTTTGTTGCAGACAACTCTGGAAAACATTGTGAGAAAAAAAGAAATTGCTCTTAAAAAGCAATTTCATCTTTTCAAACAATGTTTTTACCCAATCAGAAGAGTATTTTTCAATTTCATCACATTTTGAAATGTTGTCTCCAAACTCTTTCAATTTGGGACAGTCAAAAATTTGACGTTTGGTAAAGGGTTAAAGATTCTACACTCACCCTATCTCCAAAGTTGTGGAAGCACTCATCTGCATACTTTTCAAACAGGTCAGCAGTGGTTCTGTTGAGCCACCCTCCTTTGTCTTCTAGAGCTTGTGGGAGGTCCCAATGGTATAGAGTTATGACAGGTGTGATACCATTGGCTATCAGCTCATCTATCAGTTTATTGTAATAAGCTATACCATTCTGATTGGGTGTGCCCTCTCCCATGGGGAATATTCTTGGCCATGCAATGGAGAACCTGTAGTGTGACACCTGTATAAAAGATACTTTATAAGAAAAGAGGTTTCTTTCTGCTGTTATTGATGTGAAAGGAGTATTCACTGAAAGCAATCAATATAAATTTCCATTTATTAGGATATCTAACAATTTGCCAACATTACATCTTATCTTTGACTCTAAATAATACTAATAAATATATGATATTCTTATCTTCTTACTTTTTTGTGAAAGGTACCGGGTATATACACTGATAGCAATCAATATAGATTTCGATATATTTGGAAATCTATCACTTGTCAACATAATATCTTATTTTTGACTGCAAATGATTCTGATTATTATATGATATTCTTATTTACCATCATTCTTTATACAAGCCTAAATCTAAAATAAATTTTTTGTTGATCTATAGACTAGATTGCAAAGACTTTTTGAGCCTGTTCTATTAGGAAATAATATGAGATGTATTCCCCTTGCTTAATAACTTCTTTATTGGTGCTTTAAACCCTAGAGTATTGGGTATGCATTAGGATTGTGTCAATTAAATGATTCAGATGAGATGAGATGGGTTTTAAATGATATATTTTCTAAAATTGCTTGTTATCAACCTTAATTCGCCCCCTTAACAAGACCCCTACGAATAAGGTCAAATCATTTACTTTGAAACAAATTTGAAAGATAAAAGGTGCTTGTTCACAGATGTAATAAAATTTCAAAGTTAAGATTAATTTTGTTAAAACTACACAACAACTGTACAGTGTTTTATGATACACACTGAAGAATAGTCATTGTAATTCTTTAAAGTGTGAATACAGAGAATTAACATGTATTTCTAAATTCATTTTGCTTTCAATTACAATGTACTACTTTTAAAATGTACATCAAACAACAATACACAAATTGTATTGTTTTCATGACATTTCATTTTGTCTTTCAAATTTTCTCTTCTGTGAAGAAATACCTTTAATGGTGATTCAAATACACCAAATAAATTTACACTTGAACAGAATTTAGGGAGAGAGAATTTTGCCAAAGTTGCATTAACTTCGAAAGTTAAAACAGTACTGTTATAGTCTAAGACTTATTCCTCATTCTCTCTTTGCAGAAAATAACTGTGACAAAAGAAGATATTTCACAATCCAAGCAATTTCTGATTTTGAAAGCAATTAGGTATTGTAGAATAGGTGTTAAAGTATATACCCACATTCATAGCTTTCAGAAGTTGTACATCCTCCTTATATCTATGGTAACTATCGCATGCCACATCGCCAGTGTCATTGTTTTCAACATTTCCGTATGTGTGAGAGAACTTATCCCAGATACTGTGTCCTCGACCTTCAAGGATATACAAGGATTTGACAATAATGAATGGTATTAAGTTCAGTATACAATCCAAATGCATTAATTCTTTAAAGGCACATAAAAGGAGATTAATGCTATATAAAACTATATTAATTGGTAAACTTTTGGTTGGATTCAAATAGTTATCACCAAAAAAAACCATCAGCACAAATTAAACGTGAAAGCCAACAAGAATTAACCCAGATCAACCAGTTTAATTGTATGATTCTTCACCCCTAACCTTGACAGTTGACACACAAATGTTTGAACCGACCAATCAGAATTTGTTATTTTGAATATGTAAACAAACAGGTTGTTGATAAACATGATTGAGGTGGAGACTACTATATTTCAAGCACAAAATAACTTATGTTAAAGGAATCTATTTAATAGGGTCTCAATGCATTCGTAAATTAATTGTCATGACTTTTATGAAAATAATAAAAGAACTCCATATATTTTTTTAGTAATTTATTTCTACTTATCTCCTTTTATGTGCCTTTAAACATCAGCGAAAAATTACATGGTTTCAAAAACTGAACAGAGACCTCTCAAAACCAAAATCACATCTTATCAGTGAAAAACACTGTCAGCTTCTGATCAGTTGTGATAACTAAATTTAATATAAGGGTACCCCCATATTCTCTTTAACAATGCATTAGGCACTGGAGGCGTACCCACTTCCCCTGACAATTTCTTTTTAAAAATGCATCCAAAAATGGTGACGTCTTAGATATAATTTGGAATACAAAGACGAAAAAAGCTGGTTCCCCCAACAAAGTTAATGTATGGAACATCATCAAAAGCAAGAGGACATGCAGGCTTTGTAAGAAATTTTAAGCACTGTGGAATTGTTTAACCCTTTACCAATGACCAAGTTTTCGACTGTCCCAAATTGAAAGAGTCAGCAGACGACATTTGAAAATGTGATTAAATTGAAAAATAATCTTCTGATAAGGCAGAAAACATTGTGAGAAAAGGAGAAATTGCTCGTTAAGAGCAATTTCTCTTTTTCCCACAATGTTTTCCAGAGTAGTCTGCAACAAACTTATCAAATGCGGTTATATTGCTTGGTAATGGGTAAACAGGCCTTGGTAAGACCAGGTAAGGCTATCCTACCTCCTTCATTCACTCCGCCTTCTATCTGGTAGGATGCAGTGGCCGCGCTCCAGGCAAAACCCTCTGGAAACTCCCCGTATATCAAACCATCATCTTCCTCAATCTCCGAGGTAAGTCCAAATGCATTGTCCTTGAATCCATGATCTGTTATCAGGTTTCTGAATCAAAAGAAAATAACGTAAATAGAGATTTCTTGATTGAGGGAGGGTTTAGTGTAAAACTATAAACCATCCATTTGACACCCAGTTAAACAGTTTTATCTTTTGAATACAAATAGTCTTCCATCTTTTATTCGGAAGGTTTCTATTGTCATTTAAACCATTGCATGTTTATCTTTGTGCATTTATCAGTCCATTATCAGTGAGTTAAATTGTGGCTCATAAGTATACTTTAGAGTAGAGACCTATCCACAAGTAAGCCTAGGTACTTCTTTTCATGAAGAGAGCCAGTAACCAGAGTCAGGATTCAGTTCTGCATGAAAAGGTATTTAATTATTTGAAGATCACTCTACCCACTTTGCCAAGGAGCGTAATATTGACCTTAAAAGGAAGGTCATACACAACACAAGATGACATACCTATAGAATACAGCGGAGGCCTTTGGTGTTCTAGTCCGCATTGGGTCATCAAAGTTGACATGGTAGAGACCAAACTTCTCCGAATACCCGGAAGTCCATTCTAAATTATCCATCAGGGACCAGGCTATGTACCCTTTCACATTCACTCCATCCAACTTGATGGCTAGGTGGTAAAAATTACATATATAATTGATTCTATTTCTATTGATTGTGTCAGGGTTGGCAAAATCTGATTTGGATTTACTTGTCTATAAATGTCAAATCGTTTCCTACACTAGTGCGTATAATGGTTGTATAGTATATTTCAGTAAAATTCTTTTGACTGTTAAACCTTCACCAAATGCACCATTTTCTACTGTCCCAAATTCAAAGAGTTAGCAGACAACATTTCCAAATGTGATGGAATTGAAAATATTCTTCAGATAAAGCAGAAATCCTTGTGGGAAAAGGAGAAATTGCTCTTATCGAGCAATTTCTCCTTTTCCCACAAGGTTTTTCCAGAGTCGTCTTCAACAAAGTGGGTGAATATCATTATTGTTTGATAATGGGTTTAGGCTTTTGTACAAGCCGGGTAGTACAGACAATTGATTTTGCCATCACTGTGTATTGGCACTGCATGCAATTTACTCCCTCTTACTGGAAAAGATTTTTTGTACGAGTTAAATGCTGTGTCAACAAAATTTTCCATTACATTACGGCTTTTCCGGGATTATTCATACCTTGGATAGGGTTCTGAAGTGTCTTGCCAAAGACAACTCCATAAAACTATGGGTACCAGGGGGCTTGAGCCTGGGACCCCTGAATTGCAATTCTACCATCTTAATCAATGGGCCAATCAGGAGAGGTATTTATCTTTATTAAGTAATACTTTAAGCTATTCTTTTAGACAAATTTGTTAGCAGACTTCAATCCTAATTTCTATGATTTCAAATTTAGTACCCAAACCACAGTGGTACTAAGCCGCCAACTATTCCTTAGATCAAAACTTTCTTTAGTCATTTTCTTCATTGATGGACTTAACAACAGTCAAGCAATGTACCCTCAAATTGTAATAAAATACATACCTTTAAGGAAGCACTGTACCCTCAAATTGTAATAAAATACATACCTTTAAGGAAGCACTGTACCCTCAAATTGTAATAAAATACATACCTTTAAGGAAGCACTGTACCCTCAAATTGTAATAAAATACATACCTTTAAGGAAGCACTGTACCCTCAAATTGTAATAAAATACATACCTTTAAGGAAGCACTGTACCCTCAAATTGTAATAAAATACATACCTTTAAGGAAGCACTGTACCCTCAAATTGTAATAAAATACATACCTTTAAGGAAGCACTGTACCCTCAAATTGTAATAAAATACATACCTTTAAGGAAGCACTGTACCCTCAAATTGTAATAAAATACATACCTTTAAGGAAGCACTGTACCCTCCAATTGTAATAAAATACATACCTTTAAGGAAGCACTGTACCCTCAAATTGTAATAAAATACATACCTTTAAGGAAGCACTGTACCCTCAAATTGTAATAAAATACATACCTTTAAGGACCTCATTTGTATAGGCCTTTATATAGTCCACCCTGTCCCCATCGTTCACTTCCCCAGTGTTGTCTGACACTCCATTGGACACAACATATACAGGAACATCCCCATACTGGTTCTTGATCCAATTGAGGGATTTACGCAGTGCCCAGGGTACTTGTTTCAACCAAGAGGATCCGGAACTGTTTATAAAGATCAGAAAATTAGCAACACACCTTTCAAAAAGATGGTGGCTTTTGGCTTTTGGTTTATGTGGAATATAGATGAGAAAATCAGCAATAGACATTTCAAAAAGATGGTATCTTTGGCTTTTATCTTATATGGAATATAGATGGGAAGATCAGCAACAGAGCTTTTGAAAAGATGGTGCTCTTTGGCTTTTATCTTATATGGAATATAGATGGAAAGATCAGCAACAGAGTTTTGAAAAGATGGTGGTTTTTGGCAGTTCTTCAATGTGTAGGTAGTCCTGTTCAGTTCAGGCTATATACACAATCATCTTAATTACTTTTCAGGTGTTTTCTGTTTCATGTGCATGTTAGATGATTCCTCTATTCAAGGCATCAGTGCATTACAGTCGAGCCGCGATAGTCCGAACGTCGTAAATCCGAATTATTCACCATCCGAACAGAATTTTTAGGGAATGGTCCTTGCCTTCATCAATTTAACTGTTTAATGCGGAAAATCCGCGTTCCGGAACCGGACAAACAAATTCGGGAACCAACAGTCACTTTTCAAAGTATATGCGTATGGCTAGTCTGGAAACCAGTATAATTGTTTATTTTAAAGTTACAGTTGCGAATGAAGGGATCGGTCTTCTGTTGTAAACGGCATTCACACGTTTTGCAAACTGGCATGTATGCTTGACCATAACATGTCACCTAGTGTAGTGTACTTGAAGATGTTGATTGTTTGTTAATCGGTCATTCTGTCATTTGATTGGTCCTACATAATTGTAATTATGGTCGCATGTTGATAGTTGAGTTTATAAAAGGTGTTGATTGGCTGCTTAGATAGCGATCAGAAGACAATGTCTGGCAATCATTTTCAATTATTACTCAATCGATATGCTACTTTTCCCTAAAAATAAACTCTCGACGATCTCACCCTCCCTCATTTCTTGATTATTGAAATAAGAAGATACAACTTGAAGATGTCTACACCCACAGCCAAACAAAAACGTGTCGAAATACCAGTTTCTTTAAAGAAAGAAATCTGCAGATACAAGAAATCCTTTTTAACCAAATAAACACTTCCTTAACACACTTTATATTTCCCTTAAAAAAAAAATAATTGTGTATTTCTTACTTCATAGTAATTATCATGATACACCGACACCGTGTAAAGGTAAACATCGCATATTCTTTATTCCGGAAATTTCGTTATTACGAACATTTCTCCTAGGAACGAAAGTGTTCGGATAAACGAGGCTCGACTGTATATATAAAAAGATTAAAAAGTTCTTTTCAAAATCTATGACAGAAGCTTAAAGCTTAATGAATTCATCTCAATGACTACTTCCTGGATACTAAACCAGTACTTTTGCCCCTTTGTGGATTTTCCAGAAATGTTCACCTTGCTGCTCATTGGAATTAAATGCAGGACCCTTGGTACAAGAGGCTGATTCTGCACCACTAAGTGCATTAAAAAAGAAATCATTATCAAGTTATTTGCATAATGTGAAATCTCTGCATGATTCTCACCACAACATGTTTTACTGCAATGAGGTGACAAATCCCTTTCAAGGTAAAGGGAGGTAATTGTAAATGTAAAGTCGCCTGAGTGTGCCTAACCTAGAAGGAGACTATTAACCCTACCTTTACCTTTTATAAATAAAAACATAAGATACAAATAAATGGTTTGCAAGATGTAAAATTGGTGCAATGATTCTCATGTTTAATTGCAACGATAAATAAAATCATAAGATACAAATCAGACTCACCTTTTCCAAGTTTTGTCCTGTGAACACGATATACCAACATCAATCATGGTTCCACTTTCTGTCAACTCGTACTGCTTTTTGATACACTGGTACCCAGTAAATGCACTGATTCCAATAAAATCAGCCGATCCTTAAAATATGAAAAATAGGCATTTGCTAGCTGATATCTTTCATTATCATAAGTTTATCTAAGGTGTCACTCTCATCTTGTATGTGTATTTCCTTTTGCTTTTTATGTATATGTTTAATTCTTAAATGTACATGAAAATTCATAGCATGCATGTAAGTATTGAATTGTGATTACTTTGAGTCTATGTCCTTTAAAATGTTGAAATACAATTATGTTTTGATAGGTGGTTATATTATCAGAAAAAAATCTCAATGAAATTATTGTATCAAGTTAAGAATTTGCTTATAATATATAGATTTAAATTTTGTCACAATCTTTTAAAATGTATTTTACAAATTTTCTTTTGAAAGTTTTGCCATATGATTAAACTAATCCCAATAGGGGTTCTATCCAATGCCATAAGGAAAAACTATTATTTCCTTGCTGTTTTTGGTATCTAGCATCATTCAAAATTTGAATCAGTCATGAATTTCCATATTGGGGTTTGAATTAAAGTAACCTTCCAGTAATTCTAAATAATAAAATTGTGTTTGATATAAATGATATCTATATTCGAACCCTGTAGTCTCCTTTGTTCTGACTTAGGTATTAAATATTTGAAACATCTATAGCACTATGAACAATGTATAAGCTTAAGACCTCAAGCCTCAAATACAAATTAATAGCTTAACACATTAACACTTTAGGCTACAATTTTATGTCTTGCAGCAGCAGCAGCAGCAGCAGATGGCTTTCAAAAAGCATCATACCAAAAGGAGGATTTGCTTGTCACAAGCAATTTCTCCTTTTGCCAAGCAATTTCTCCTTTTGCCACTATGCTTTTTCAATCTATTCACATATCACATCAGCAGAACTGAACGGTTTTTCACATGTTTACAGCTTTTTCTAAAGTAGCCTGCTTCAATTAAAAAGAAAAGCAATCAACCTGCTTTAAAACTCTAGATGTTAAAAGGATCAAAGAGAGGGTCCTACGTTTGTATCCCATGAGTAGCGGGATCTGTCTTGCGACCTTTCATTAATCCACATTCTGTGCAAGTACTGGTTATGTATCCAGGAAGCAGAATCAAGAGTGTTTAATCTAAGTTGTAAGAACTTATTTCACAATCAATGTAAAATAAGTTTAAAATAAATTAATCAGTCACAATACTCCATACACGAAAATGCCTCATGCTACCTACCATTTAATTCCTGTTGTTCCATGACACTCAGTATGGGTAGCCTGGATGATACCAAGTTCTGCAATTTGCTTCTGTCTGCCACCTTCTGCCTCAGTATCTCTGGGTAATCCCCGCCCCCAAATATAGGGCTAGCAAACCAACCCAGGGACCATTGCATACCCCATTCCGAGGCTTCCCAGTCATCTGGGCTTAGAACATCTGCGGGCTCCCTCCAGTCTGCATTCAGGGCGATTCCTATCTGACCTATAAAGATGGACAAAGATCCATTTGTAGAAGATTACCCAAGAAAGAATAAGAGTAAGAGAAGAAACTTGATGAAGCAAGCAATTTTCTCCTGTTGTCTGAATGTTTTGAATATGTTATTGCTATTGAAGCATAGTTTGAAAACCTTACCCATTATCATGTGTTAGCCTGGCCGATAATATTGATAACAAAAGACACTAGCATAATACTTGCTATGTAATAGCCTCAAGAGGAACAAAACAAAGCATGAGATCCAATCTTGGCATATATAAAACCTTGTTGACATCAACAACTACCCAATTTAGATTTTCCTTTTTTGTATTCTGAACTATTAATATCATAGACATCTGTAGTTACCTTAACAGTTCTAGGGTTAAACAGAAAACTGTTGTAACTCATTAGGTAAATACATTGGGTAACCACATTTCGAGGGTTCAATGCAAGACTATAGTAGGTGCTTCACAAGCATGAAGCACTTACTACAGTCTTGCATTGAACCCTTGATTTACTTGCTTAACCTTCCTAGTACAGGTTGACACACATTTATAATTCATCATCATATAAACATGCATCAATAAATCAATGACGTCAAATGCAAAACCATAATGATTTGTCCACTTTTGTGAAGAATTTACTTTACTATAGTATTTCTCTACACCTTTGATGTTCAATGTGTCATCACTCAGAGAACCAACAAATTCCTGTAATTACCATTATCAACCTACCTGCCTGCATGGAGTAATTCAACTTATAAAGCTTGTAGACTTTTCCATGGGCTCTCAGCATGTTATGGGCAGCTTGATAGTCCTTGACCCCTGGGCCTGTCACCCCTGGGGCATCCTGTCCTAGCCCGTATCCAAGGTTACTTGCCATGAATGGCTCATTTAATGTAATCCACGTTTTAACCTAATGAACAGAAAGAAAACATATCAACACTTTTGTCAAAAACTATAACAAGTGTCAAAGTACCGCCTCACTTTCTACAGCATGGCAACTATCAATAAGAACAAGATCTAACATCTGTGTTATTGAGTAGACTTTTAAGCACAGATGTTATGGTCTTGGACTCTCATTCAGACAACTCGGGAACTAATCCCCACAGGTGATTATAAACGATAAATCCAATGTGGATTTTTCTAGCTATGCTTCGTTGCAGATATTGTTCGTAAGACAAGTCCTTCACTTTTTTAATGAAAGCTCATCATTGTGTATGTGTCTTCATGAGGAACTAGAAAATAATTACAGTAATTAATTTTCAATGATGAGGTGATTGCTCCTTATATCAGTGACTTTTTTCCAGAAATGTATTCCACAAACAGCTTTCGTGCTGAAAAAAGCAACAACAACCTACCTTACTGCCAAATCGGTGAAAGCATAGATCAGCAAACTCTTTAAACCTTTCAATTGTTGAATCATTTAACCATCCTCCTTTATCTGAAATATTTTACAACAATAATCAGTATGTTATGATCATTTGTATAGAAAAGGGGGAGTATTAGTTTATCAGCAATAATCATTGTGTGATTAATGGTCTAGGAAAGGGGGTTATTTGGTTTTTCTTTGACAACACCATATTTCAAAGACGATAAAACAAATCCTATTTTGTTGATACCCATTGGAATTCCCTTCTTAAGACAACTTTATTGAATAACAGTGAAGTAGAGTTTATAGAAACAATAAAAAAGTAATAATAGGAATTATGCATTTGTTTGATCCTTTAGTTATAATGTTGTGTAATTGAATGGGCATTTTACAGAAAATGGATATGTTTAAACCACTTCTTCATGAAATGTCTTGGTGAATAATCTTTTAACCAGTCAACAAATTCTAAACATCTTAAATTGTAAGAGGTTGCATACAATTGGAACTACAATTGTTATAATCTTTAAAAGAATAATTCAGGTCAAATCAAATACTCTTTGAAACAGTGACATTGTTCATATTTGCCGTCTAACATATTTCATATTCAAATGGTAAAAAAACATTTTCACAAACCTGTGAAAAAATAAAAAATAGTTGGGTTTTTCGATTGGTAATGAACATGTGTCCAAAACTGTTCATGCTGTAACTGTTACAAACTATTTATTTTGATGTGATGCATTCAACATGCTGGTCATGATACAAAACATACAAACATATGAATTTAAACAATGGATATAAGAGATATAAACACGCTTCCTTTCAGTTTTCATTACACAGCATTGAATAAGTAGGGATAATACTACTTGACATTTCAAGGGTTCGAGGCAAGACTATAGTAAGTGCTTCATGTTTATGAAGCACTCACTATAGTCTTGCGTTGAACCCTCCATGTGTAAAGATAGAATACAATACCCTGTAAATTTTGTGGCATGTCCCAATAGTATAAGGTAACCACAGGTTTGATGTGCGCCTTCGTCAGTTCATCAATCAGATCATCATAGTATTTCACACCAGGCTCATTGACAGGCCAGGAACCATTGGGAAAGATCCTTGTCCAGGAAATGGAGAACCGGTATGAAGTGACCTGAAATATACAGTTAGGCATTCTTTCTCAATGGTGAGAGAGAAACATATAATTCACCATAATTCTCACCATAATTCACCATATTTGTTTTCCATCAATTGTGAAGGAAGCTTAAACCTTGTTCGAAATCATTCTCGATGACTGCTTCCTGGATACTTAACCAGTAATCGCGCTGGTTTGTGGGTATAGTCCCAGAAATTTTCACCTTGCCTAACGGAGATTCGAACTGCGACCATTGGTTAAAGAGCCTGACGCTCTACCACTGCACCAATGTAGAATACACAGTTGGGTGTCTTGAATTATTGGTATAAGGACAAAAATATGCACAGTTACGCATTCCTTCTTCATGGTATGATGACAAACATATGTGGTTAGGCATTCTTTCTGCATGGTGAGAAAACACAAATATACAGTTAAGCATTCTCTCTTCACAGTGAGAGGAAAAACAATTGCACAGTTAGGCATTATTTCTCCATGCATGATGTGAGAACAAAAATATGCAGTTAGGCATTCTTTATGGTGAGATAACAAACATATGCACAGTTAGGGATTCTCTCTGCATGGTGATGGACCATATGCATTTTTTTTAAATTCTATGTCATTGGTGAAATCACATTTAACACTTTTTCTACACTTTAGACTCAAATGCACTCACTAGAACAAGATTTTCTTCCATTTTTTGCTTAGAATTGTAATGGCATTATGTTAAATCTTATTAGAAATGGCTTTTCCCACAATGTTTTCCAGAGTGGTTAGCAACACACCAGCCAAATGTCATTATTGTTTGGTGATGTGTTAAGCTCTATCTTACCTTCAAATCTTTTAAAATCCTAACATCATCCTTGTATCTATGGTAACTGTCGCATGCAACATCCCCTGTGTCACCATTCTTCAATCTATTGTTGTGTGCGAAGGTGTCCCATATACTGACTCCTCGACCTTCAAGAAAGGTCAAAATTAAATCTTTATTTCCATCATTGAATCAAATGTCAAAGAGACCAAATCAACAATTCAGTGCAATATTATGGCAAGTGCTTCATGTTTATGAAGTACTTGCTAATGTCTTGCATTGAACCCTAGAAATCCTAGTCAAATTCTAGTCAAATCCAAGGATAAATTTGTTTCATTTGTAAACCTTGTCTCTCAGAAAGCAGGGAGGTTGTGTGTAGAAACTCTGTATAATTAGCCACGACTTAAACCATGATTTGATAATAAAAAAAATGTGATAATTACTTCTCATAAGCTTGGCCACCAGTCAAAAACCTAGTGCCAATTAGGAATTTATGTCAAACTTATGTTAATGCCAGAATGATGTGACCTGTAGATTGTAATGATGGTTCAGTGCAATACCGTAGCTAGTGCATATCATTTGTGAGGGACTATTTGTAGTCTTGCACTGAATCCTAGATCAATGGGTCAGTGCAATAATATAGTAAGAGCTTAACATTCTTGAAGGACTAAGTAGTTTAGCATTTAATCCTAGATCAATTTTTCAATGCAATAATATAGTATGTGCTTTACATTTGTGAAGCACTCAGTATAGTCTTGCATTGAATCTTAGATAAACGGTTCAACTAGTGCAATGACATAGTAAGTGCTTCACATTTGTGATGGATATACTATAGTCTTGCATCCTAGATCAACTGTTCAATGCAATAATATAGTAAATGTTTCATATTTGTGAAGGACTTACCTCAGTCTTGCAATGAACCCTTGAACAATGGTTCAGTGCAATACTTATTATTTAGTGCTTTATGTTTGTGAAGGACTTACTATAGTCTTGCATTGAAACCTCTAAAAACAGCTATCAAGTTGATAAACAACTTTGACTCAGTGTTCTCAATAAGACTTTGTTGAACAGGCCAAAACAAAATCTGAACAGGCCACTTGGAGGGCAGGTCCATAGGGGTTCTTAACATCGCCGCAAATTTTGAACCAGCCAAAACATAATTTGTAGTGGTGATTTTGGCCTGCGCCCTATTTTATTGATAACGCTGTTTAATATAGCTTACCATCTTGGTTCCAGGCTCCCTCTATCTGATAGGCTGATGTTGCCACACCCCAATCAAAGCCATCAGGAAATGTGTCATAATAGAATTTACCGTCTTGCGCTGGGGCAATTCCTCGCCCGCCTTTACTGGTGAAACCAGGCTTGAACCCATTATCTGTCACCAGCTGTAAGGTGTACAAGTCTGACATGATAAGATTTGTTCTAGTTTTTATGTGAAGCATTCATTTTAGTTCAAAACTTGAGCTGAATCCTAGGTTCTAAATCTGGCTCTGGTCAATAAAACATTAGATGTGAAGAATTCATTTCAAGATGGAGTTAATGATACTGCAGTATTTGCAATATCTCATTAAGAGCTATTTATGTTTTCCTTTGTTCTTAAAAGAAATGCAGAAGACTTCTCTCTACGACAAAGCTACTTAATATCAATGACTAATTCATTCACCAATAAAATTGCTTTGAGAGTATAGAAGTGACATGTACCTTAAAAGGGATTCATTTTGGTGTATTGTAGAAACAAACTTGAAATGGGCCATTTCAGGTTTGATCTCAAATAATCACCAATCATTTATTATGTGAAGGAAGCTATATAAGTATTGTAGTTTATACAGAAAGCCTGAATAAGTGCACAGTTTCTATGATATAACTTAATAAATTATAAATCAGATAAAATTTGTTGTTTGAAATTGTATGTATAGATATGCGACTGGCATCTCATATCTAAAAACTGTTGACAATAGAGTTTAAGTCAAAATTGACTTATTTCATCAGGATTACATCAAAAGAAGACAAGGTATTACCTGATTATACCAACGGGATGACAACTTGGGAACCCTTGTTCTATTTGGATCATTGAAGTCTACATAATGTAGCCCAAATCGTTCGTAATAGCCTCTTGCCCACTCAAAGTTATCCATAAGGGACCAAGCAGTATAACCTTTAACATTACATCCATCTAGCTTAATGGCTGGAACATAGAATAAGATTGTATTTGTTCATTGGGTATTCGTACATTGGGTTCTGCTCACTGAGACAACAAAAATGATTGTTTATATCTTATCTTAACCCTTACAGTGCTGGACTGGACCGACTTCATGCTTATGCAAACAGGTTGGATCCAAGCCAGCCGCCAAGTGAATTGGCAGCTGGCCAGAGATCTAACCTGTTTGCTACTCTGAGTATCTTTTGTCGTCAAAATTAACCAGATATTCAACGGTTTGGAAAGCAGATAGCACAAAAATTCATTTTAGAAAATTACCCAGCATTCTAAGGGTTAATGTGTCTACATAATAAACAATAAAGGTAATCATCAAAAGTATTAAGATTTCAAGAAGTGTCAGTTTATTAAAGTATTTACAGTTTATATGTGGTAGATCTTAAAAGCAATGTCGCCCTTTCTGATGTAATTCATTCTTTGTTTATACACTGTAAAGAAAAAAAAGAATTAAAAATCAATCTCACTTTTCTTCCAATGGCTAGTTCTCAGTGCGTATCATATTACAGTACAGCTGTTTTGCATTTATGAGGAAATTAATTTCCAACTTCCAATTTCTCTCACATCATTAAACAAGCACCTTTGAGGAATGCTCAATATTCGATCAACCATTTTCTTTTAATTATGACCAAAAAAAACAACAAGAGGCCATGTAAAAAAAAAAAGACAAAAAGAAAGAGCAATCCAAAGTTACCTTTCAACATCTCATTAATGTACGTCCTGTAGTAATGAATCCTGTGGAAATCGTACAGCGACCCGTTAACATCTGATATACCGTTCTCCGTCACATAGACAGGGGTATTATTATAGGACTTTTTTAACCAGTTCAGTATCTTACGCAGTCCAAAGGGTGTCACCTTTAACCAGCCTGACCCAGACCTGTAACAGGCAATGTAGATCATTTATTCATCACCAAAGAATTAAGTTTCATTTGCTCGAAATGTAACAATTTGCAGACAACACATCTGAATTCAATCAGTTTTAATTGTTTAGTTATGAGTAAATGATCCAATTTGCCTGTAACAGGCAAAATGGATCATTTACTCATCACCAAACAATTTTGTTTCTATTGCTCCAAAATGAAACAATTTGCAGACAACAAATTTGAATTCAATCTGCTTGAAAACAACTGTAGTATTCTATTCAACTTGTAGTATATCATATTATATATTATTATATACATATACATATATTATATGTAGTATATTGTAGTATATTGAGGCACACAAAAATGTCATTCTTGTTAAAGAAAATTTGATATAAATGTGACCAATGGCGGTTTTCCTAAAAAAGCAAACTCTCAAATGATATTGTCTACTATAATGCAACTCATATATTGGCAGAAGGCATATTCAGTTGTAACATTTACGACAATCTCCCCGCTTTTGTGAAGAAGTTACAATAATTTTGCATTAAATCCTTGTATAATCGTATGATAGAAATTAATTTACATACCCCACCCAGTCTGGATCACCACTTCCTCTGTTGTTTTTATCGTTATCATAAGTGGCCCAATCATCAGTGTGATTGTCTGTCGTGACATAGCCAGACGTGTAGAAATTTAGTCCCAGGAAATCATAAGTACCTGCCAGACAAAAATAAAAAAAATACTCAGATCACCAAGAGCCCATATTATTAAAGGTTTATACATATATGACAGGTTTGGATTGTCTCCTAAATAAACATATTTCTCTTGTGTAGCGTGACTTATTAGTCGGACTTGAAATCACAAGGCTTCTCATTGGGAGAGTTATACTTTAGTAGTGATAGACTTGAATTTTCATAAAAGGTAGGCTCTTAGCTCATTATCCTATTGTTGATGATTTTACCAAGCTTGGCCAAGTCCTTATGGGCAGAATTAGGCAGTGGTTTCCCTCATTTATAATGAGCTAGGTTTCGCAACATAGTGGAAATTTTGTTGCTGTTGATGCATTGTTAAAAAGACCAAACCAAATAAAACAAAATTGGTATTTAATCAATATCATGATGAGAGAATATGCCTTGGCTGTACAACTCTAATGTGAATCTATGATGGAAAAGGAAAAATAGGACATTGTCTACAAAACTCATCTATAGATTTCTAGATTTAAGATGTATTTGTCTTTTGCATGCAGAATTTAAACAAAAACAGTGAAAGAAAAACAGTGTAAATCTTGTATTATGGAGAGCCATATGGATTATCTCTGAAAAAGCAATTAAAATGGGTATCCACACTATGTAGTTAAATAGAAAAATAAAAAAAAACATTAGCTTTTGTAATTAATTATTTCCTTTCACCAAATCCAAAACAAAAACGTACCCTTGATAAAAAACTTTTCTGTCTCTGTGAACACTGGAAGCCTGGAGGTTGTGAAATTCTGTATCTTGCTTTTTCTTGCGATACTTTCTTTCATTACGGTTGGATAATCCCCATTTATGTAGATAGCGTGTGCAAACCATCCTACATCAAATTGGAGGGCTCTCTCTGATGCCTCTAAATCTTCGGGGTTAAACATGTCTAAAGGTTCAGACCAGCCTACGTTAAGGGTGATACCCACTTTACCTAAAGGTAATGAAAAAATCAAATTCAAAATAAAAATGCGTAGTAATTGTGAATTCACTCATTTGATCACCCTTATTATTCATTTGTCCAATCTCAGTAAATTTGTTACTTCTTGAATGGTGGAGAATGCAAACAGTGTTATTAGATTAAACCAAATTATAAGTGAATGTGTGTGAGGCTTTATTTCATTAATTCATTTTAAACTGAACCAACTGTGCGAGTGGAAAACTCTATGGTGGATTCAACCTAATTAATCAAAGACACAAATTATCTTTAGGGGTTTTATCTTTATGTGTACAGTTACATGGGTGAAAGTTCAATTATTTCAAAAGCCTGAAATATCTAGTTCTTTATTCTGAAAAGGCGTGTTTGCTATATGATTATATTGGGACAAAAAGTCTCCAAATCCTGAAAATCAGGACCAATCCTGAACACTTTCAGCCATGCAGTAAGTAAAATTCATACATGAATAATCACTCTAGCACTATTGTTAACAAATCTATGCTCATGATAAACAAATCTAAATTCATAATTTTCATTTGTTTTCAACTTAAATCACTTTCCAAATTCTGAATCTATAAAAAATAAAATAAAACAATTTCAATATCTCACCTCCTAATGAATGGTTATATGCGTGGTAAGCACTGGCATGGGCTTTGATGATGTTGTGGGTCACTTTATAGATGTCTATACCCGGAGAATAATGGTTGGGTGCAAAGGCAGCGACACCATATCCTAGATAGGCCACCACCCAGGGCTCATTGAATGTGATCCACAGTTTTACCTGACAAAAATAAAAGGAGAGCAGTGGTTATTGCCAAAATATAAAAGGCTTACAAAATCATTATCTTCATAATTAAGTTTTTCAAAAACATGTTGGGTACATTTGTGCAGTGGTAGAACATCGGCCTTTTGTACCGAGGGCCCTGGGTTTGATCTCCTTTGGACAAGGTGAAAATTGGCGGGACTAACCCAAGAATCAGCACGAGTACTGGAATCAGTCATCCAGAGTGAATTTAATAAGCTTCAGGTATAGTTATCATTATCTCTTCTCATTACCTTTTTTGCAAAGAGATATAACAGATAAAAACATGAATCTCAATTTCTAAATTTTATTATGAGTTTATATCTTTATCTCACTTACCCTGTCTCCAAATTGATCGAAGCACAGTTTGGCATAATCCCTATAATGCTGGACTATTGTTTCATTAAGCCAACCACCATAAGCTTGTTGTAAACTGTCAGGTAGATCCCAGTGATACAATGTCACCATTGGACTAATGCCTACAAGTATAAGACATGAGAATGTACACTACATGTATGTGTTAAAGAAAAATAAACTGAAAAACAACAGATTTCTTTATTTTCTACAGCTATTTTTGCGCTATCACAGCCTTATCTCCTTTGCCCATTTGAAATAAACTTATTGTCTAAAATTTCTATTCATTTGAGAATGTATAAAAATGTAAAGATAAATGAAAATTTAAGCAGATTCAAAAACGAAAAAAAAGAAATTAAAGGTTTGATATATCTGTCTATGTTTTTTCTGATGTAACATTGGTAGCATTGTTACAAATGAAATGTGAGAAATGTACAAACATCATTACCAATCAGTGAATGGCAATGTTTTTCATGCAATCACACATGGTTGTTGTTTTGAATGATCTCACTATTTGGTTTGTTGCACAAAGATCAATATCTGATGATATCAAAATTAATTTAATCTAGAAACGCATTAAAAGCAATTTGACTTTTAAAGCAATATTTACAATGAATCAATAGCTAGCAAAATCAACTTATATGCATTTATGACAGACATAATCTACATACCTTCAGCAACCAAAGCATTGATTAAGTTGTTGTAATAATCAATGCCTTTCTGATTTATGTTATCAATAGTTCCAGTGGGTAATACACGGGGCCAGGAAATGGAGAATCTGTAATATTTAGTCTGAAAAGGGAACAAATCTTAATCAGTCGCACCCAATCAAAGGAACTTTTCATTGACACATAGAGTATATGCAACTCATTCTATTAACTACGAATGGGAATTACTGAAGTCATTAATGAAGTTGTATTTCACAAATCATCAGCATAATCCTTTGACTCACTACCAACCAAGCTATAAAGGACCACGGTACTGTTTTACTCAACAACTACAAAGTCAAAGCTGATATTCATTGATATTATCATAAATAAAGTAATATTGGTATCTGACACATGATTGGAAGCGTCTCGGAGAGGTGTATCCAATGATTTGTTACATTGCAATAATACATTCCTCAATATTGAAATAAAAGAGAATACTGTTTTTAACTTACACAAATTGTTAGCATAATTTGTTTCGTAAAATGCTTCCAAGTAGAAAATAATACTTAAGAAACAGTTTACTCGGAAGCAAACTGAATTTTTTTTGAACAAGTGTTACAGGAGTAATGAGATTAATTCAAAGTCAATATAAACAATTCAGAGATAACAAAGCTATCTTAGCTATTTAGTATTAATCCATAGACAATGCCAAAAAAATAAGAAACATAAGGTCATACATATAAATATGATCTCTTCAAATTTTCTATAAAAACTTTAATATATAGTCACAAGTAACCAAATTGCTAAGGGCAAGCCCTGAAAACAGTACAAGAAAAGGGATTGTTGAATAATGCCAAGTCTGTAGCAATATTTAAAACTCAAACTTTTCAAAAAATCATTGCAAAAAGACTTTGTCTTTAGCTGTATTTTCAACATAAATCAATCACGTCATATCGATTTTCATTGATACAAATGTATGTGAAATACAAGAGTATCATGTTCATAATGGCATATTGCATGTTTAAGCTACTCACCCCTAATTGTTTAATAATTCTGACATCATCCATGTATTTATGATAGCTGTCACATGCGATGTTTCCGTTGTCACTGTTATAGGTGGAGCCAGGGTTCTGCGCCATCACATCCCAGATACTCTTACCTTTACCTGTAAACAATAGAAACATATAATCTCTATAGAGGCAGTCTTTTATGATCCCAGGGTTGACTTTTTTTTTTGTGTGTGTAAGAGGCCAACTTTTGATTTGAGGAGGCCAATGAAGAAAACACCCAACAAAAGTAAGGTGTTACATACAACCAGCTATCATATTTTTTGTTATTTGTGCCAACCAAAAAGTCATTTGAGGTGGTCAAATTTGCCGGCAGCCGGCTCTTAATGACAACCCTGATGGAACCTTTTCTCTTTCTCAGATCACTATAAAGACCATTATTAAATAGCAGACAATATGAATCAAAAGCAGACAATGGGAATCTGCTATGGCTATTACAGCTGTGGCAAAATTAATTGCTCATTTTGCCCAGCTTGTCAAAAAATCTAAACTGACAAATTAATTTTTATTGAAATCTACTATATAGCTATTATACAGACAAGTGAAGGAAAAGAATTGGCATTTAAGGATAACTAAAACAAAGTCAGATTTTGCTTTCCCTGTTAAATTATTTTAATGTCTTCAGATTAAAATTGTGATGTTTCATACCTGTATTTTCATTCTGTTTGTGGTTGTTATGCGATCTGAACAGGAATTGGTGAAAGATTTAAAACATTGAGACAAAACCAATTAAAGCCAATCACGGAATTATCTGGTAACTATATGGCTCATTGAATAGATTCAATGCAAGAGAGGCGTAATATGGCTTGGTCATTTCACAGGGGTTTGCAAAATCATGTCCATATGCCCCACCTTGTCCAAAATGGAAGCCATAAAGGACAAGTGAATTTTAACTGAAATTTACTATAAAACCATTGTACGGAACAGTGGAGAAAAACATTTTGCACTTACAGACAAGTAAATCATTATCAGATTTCACCACCCTGATTCATAGAACTGATTCAATGCAATTTAGTGATCATCAAAATAGTATAAATGATGGATCAGAGTTGAGGTTACTAAGAATTTATCTGATTGGTTCAAATAATAGAATCAATTTAAAACAATCAAAATTTTATCTGACTTGTTTATGTCATAATTAAGTCATGGAACAGATTCAAGTCAGTCAATCAAGGGTTCATTTGGCTTGGTCGTGTTTTTTATTTAATTCAAAGCAATTAAGAATTTATCTGATTTCAAGAAAGGCATGGGTTCCAATGATCCAGATGTTACTAAGATATTTGATTCTACTTCTGGATGCATTCTATATCAAAACGCATCAGAGAGGATAGCGATTATTCACAGTAATCTCGTTTCTGACTGGTCTACATTTTTAATTTTCATTGCCAATTGGTCCCCTCTGGCCCAGAGAATGAATTTGCGTTACAGTAAGTACCTCGATCCAAGCTGTAACACGGTTACAGCTTGGATCAGCTAAGTTAGGGGTTATCCAGTTCTTACAAGTCTATCTTGCAACTTACCATCGGCATTCCAGCCCCCTTCCACCTGATAAGCCGCTGTGGCGGAGCTCCAGGCAAAGTCTTCGGGAAACTGGTCGTAGTATATGCCATCTTCATGGGCTATTGGACCACTAGGGAAACTACCGGGACCATTGTACCCCCTCATAAACCCATTGTCTTTAATAATCTACAATAGGATAAAATATGTGAATGCTATTTCCCCCATTAGAAATTCATATATTGTTTGATATTTCCATGTAATTGTTTGCAAGAAAACATTAACCCATTACCAAACACTAAGTTTTTGACTGTCCCAAACTGAAAGAGTTTGCAGACGACATTTCAAAATGTCAATTACAATAATGACATTTGACCAGTTTGTTGCAGACTACTCTGGAAAACATTGGGGGAAAGGAGAAATTGCACTTAATGAGCAATTTCTCCTTTTCCCTCAATGTTTTCTGCCCTATTAGTAGATTATTTTTCAAATTCATCACATTTTGAATTTTCGTCTGCAAACTCTTTCAATTTGTGACAGTTTGAAATTTGTCAAAGGGTTTAAGGAGAAAATGGCTTGTTGAAGGGTTTAAACAAGAAGTAACAAGTTAACAAGTTAAACTGTAGTCGACTTACTTGGGTGTATAGAACAGCTGAAGATTTCCTTTTTATCATTTTATCTACATCTGATGGATCAAAGATGAATAGTCCATCATTCTGCATGCCATTGTCTCTATCCATGAGGCCTTCCACATTAAACCCTTTGATGGTGCTACAGTTATCAAGCTCAATTGCTGAAATAAAAACAAGTTATATGAAAATTTGGAAAAAAGCTATTGTGTATGAAAAATAACATCTTTCTGTGTTAACCCATTACCAAACAATAACGACATTTGACCAGTTTGTTGCAGACGACTCTAAAAAACATTGTGGGAAAAGGAGAAATTGCTTTTAAAGAGCAATTTCTCCTTTTTCCACAATTTTTTCTACCCAATCAGAAGATTATTTTCCAAATTTCATCACATTTTGAATGGTTGTCTGCAAACTCTTTCAATTTGCCACAGTCAAAAAATTTGATGTTTGGTAAGGGTTAATTGCTAGAATCCATAAATTGCTCATTCAAAGCATTTTGACCTCTATTTATAGTTGCTTTTTTTTCCAGATATTTTGCCGTATATCTATATGGAGGAAGGGGCTTTTATGCAAGATTGTGTGCATTTAACAGATCATGCCCTAAAACCATTATCACATTATCAGTACTTCAAACTAACTTCTAACACAACTGGTAGCTAAAAATCAAAACATAAGTGTAATGGGATAATTGCTTTGACTGGTTTTAAAGAAACCATTGATACAAAAGACAAAAAGAAATGTTGCACAATCTTCCACACAAACTTGAAAAAGGAATTTCATAGTATTTTTAATTACAGTTGGCATCATCTGACGGGTTCTATAACAACCATCCAAACTTTTTAAAGGTGCTTGTACACAGATGTGAGGAAATTTGGAAGTTGGAAAATAATTTCATTAAAACTGCACAACAGTTGTACTGTTATATGATACCCAGAATAACCATTATACCGGGTAAACTTAGATCATTTTTTATTCTTTAAAGTATGTATACAATGAATTAACATGTAATCCAAAAGCGTGACTTAACTTTTGAAGTCTATTGCTGACGAAATGACTTACAATGCCAATATTCAAAATAAATAGAAAAAAAAAAGGATTCAAGTTTGGTTAAAAGTTGAAGATGACTTGGATCTTTTCAACAATGGGCTGTGGGAAGCTTGAAATCAGATAGGCATGGATCTCTAATGGCGTGTCTGGCTCATCCATAGTCTAGCCTGGATAAAGTGTAAAATTCAAGGTTGAATGAATGAATACCTTTCAGTGTTTCGTCAGCATGCTCTCTAATCCATTCCACACGGAGTTTATCACGGACATTAGCAGTCTCATCAAGTATGGATGTTTTACTAACATAGATGGGCACCTTTGGGAACATGTCAGTAAACTTTTTCAAGAACCATCGCAGACCAACTGGATTAACATATGTCTCTGGGAAGTGATTTCTGAAAAACGATTTATAGAAGTGTTTTTCTGTTAAACTGCAAATATAGCTTGACTTGATGAAGTTGCAGGACATATCTTTTATTAAACATTAGAGTTAATATCCTTATTGACAATATCCTATTGTACAATGTAACAATTTGAGCCAACAATACTTATTTCTATTCCTTAACAGGTTATTCCAGAATTCCTCATTCCTAAGACTGCAGCACCTGCCGTTGATCTCAAAGACTATAGAAACCAACATATCAAAAAGTTGTCATTGTAGGTTGTGGTTTCTAAATGTCACCTAATGAGCATTTGTTTGTGTTGTCACAATGGTTTCTCTCCTATATCATTAAGAAAATGTATTGTTTTCATGTAATATTTATTTTTTATTGCTGTTGCTTTCAATATGGACCAGCCAAATGTGCCCATTGGGAATTGGTAGAATTAGCATCTGCCCAAAATGATCTTTTAGGAAGAATTACATTTATGATAAAATGAACGTCTAGATAAACATCTATATACAGGTGACATTTTGATAAAAAAAAACCTGGTAAACATAGCCTGCATAAATCAAGTTATAAATAAAGTTAATTTGTCTCCATTGATTCCAAAAAATTACTCTATGTATATATATATATAAATATTTGCCTTTTCCAAGTTTCATCTTGGGACAAAATCATTCCACAATCTGGGGCGTTACTGGTATCTTTGCTTACTTGATAAGATGTATCAAAACTTAAGCTTATAAAGTCAGCAGACCCTGGAATATAAGAAGAAATACCTTTCTTTAAAAATATCTATTTACCAATTCCATGATATAAGATTTGTAGAGGGTCAGCACTGAAAGCAACGGCAACAGACGAAATTCATTTGTTGTGTATGAAAAGGAGGTATTTTCTTTGTAATATGGCATAAACCAATTCAATTGTAACTACTTGGGCATTTCTGTGACCTGATAAATACACCTTGCATGTAAGAGTAAAGTTACAAATGTTGAGAGAATTGTCCCTGGCTTATAACACATGTCCTATATTTAGTATCCATGATGAGTAGTTCAATGGGAAATTAAGTGTTGAACATCATTCAAGACCATATTACTTTTGGTTGGTAACTCATATGTTACAGTGGAATTATAAGTTGCGATATATTTTTGTTTCTTTAATCAAATTAGTTGACTGTTCAAAGAAAGACTTTTATCACCAGGGCTTTTAGTCATTGAAATTGGAAGAGGGGTAGTCCTGTAAATTTGAGAAAATTTCATTGATGAAATAGCTGAATTGGGAGCCCAAAAAGCTGGTGTGATTTTGAATGTTTTGGAAAACGGCATGATTTTAGAAAAGAATCCAACTTAACAGATGCCTTTTAAGGGCCCCCTTAATAAGGGATAAGGAAGATTTAAGTTTTGTCGGTTTGGACCGATTTCAATTATGTTGGACCGATTGCAATGTGGGATTTGATGAAAAAAAATCGGTCAGGATATTTGAGCAATATGGCCTTATATACGCATAACAATATCTTCTAAATCCACAAATTAATCAGTTAAATCTTCATGTCAACCAATGCCTGAGGAGTGTATATAAATTGGGGGTTTAATTGTGTATGTAACAACATAAACAACTTGGCAGGCTTTATTTAAAGAAGTAGCTTGTTCCACGAAAACCATTTACATCAACCACCTTTGGTCTGATGTGTAAAGATGCATGTGAGATTATGAGAATTTGAAGAGCGGTAACTAGTTAAGTATGATAATACTGAAAGTTTGATTCCCTCACTGATGCCATGCAATTTCCTTTTAAATACTGAACAGCCATGGGAATCATCAAATGGGAACCTTGAAAAGTTACAAAAAAAAAACAGACTTCAAATCCTGTTTTTCTGACTAAGTCTTCAATTTTGTGACTTATAAAGTAAAGTCTTTCATAAAACCATCAATATACATTATACTGAATTTACAATAAAAGGAACATTTTTAACATACCATTTATCGATTCATTTCATCTGACTTTTGTGACTTGGTAAAGCCTTTCATTGAACCCTCCTAATACATAACACATAATTATTTACAGTAGAAAGAACAGTTTTTTAACATACCATTTATTTGATTCATTTCATCTGACGTAAACTGTTTAACATTAACCTCGAATTGATGTTTCATTTCTTCAGGATAGTCCCCTGTGAGTACAGGTGAGGCAAACCATCCCACGTCTAACATGAAGGCCTTTCTGACAGTGTCACCTATTCTTTCTTCAGACGGGTCTTTCGCTTCGAACCAGCTCGCACCCAGATTAATTCCGACCTGACCTGTGAGGAAAATAGTCAAGAGTAGAAAGTTGAAATGTGGTTTAATGCAATTTTTAACATGCTTTTCCTTGATCAAAACTAGTACATCCTTTTTTCACCTTTCATCACACAGGTTTTCATACTTCAAACCAGTTATAAGTCCCAGATAGATCCTGACTTAGACTGTAAGGACAATAGTCAAGAACCGTTAGTTAAATTGTACTTTGATGCTGTTTTCAGCATGTTTTACCTGGAACTAACCCAAAATTCTTATTTTCTTAATCTTTCATGCCATAATTTTTCTTGCTTCAAACCAGTTAGCTCCTGGACCGATACTGCCTGTGTAGAAATAAGTCTTCAATGTCACCCTTTTGGATTAAAAAGACAAATTATTGTGGTATGTTAGCACTGTTAAAAACAAGTTTTCAATTACCCTGCAACATTCCCTGATAGTAAGCCAGTACTGATTTATGAGTTTCGAGTTGAGATGCTTTTATATGGAATTTAGCACAGTGTCAACACTTCATTATTTTTCAGTCATGTTATGGCTTTTCTGGATCTACCACTATTCGGCTAGGGTTTTTTAAAAAGCCTCTTGTCAACGGACACAACCAAGAAAAAGAAGGCACCGCTGGGGCTCAAACTCTGGACATCTAAGTTTTAAGACTGCCACCTTAACCACTATGCCACCCAGGAACATTACATTGTGATTTCCAAGACAGCCATGGAAGGAAGCTATACTGCAATTGTTGGTTTGGTTGTTTGTTTGTATGGACCAGCATTTACAGATATACGAGGGGCAAATGACATGCAATACATTTATAGATAATTTATGTCAATGTCAAACACAATGTTTGGTGTGTATGCATTTCTTATAAGCTGTCCGTCTTTCAAAATTTTTGCCTTAATTGAATTACTAAATCAAATCTAACCTTTGATATATTCCTACAAACATACTCATTTGATCAATATAAGTTTTTTTTCAAACAGAATAATGAAAGCAATCTAATATCAGGTGAAATTGCTTTTGACATATAAAGCCATCCATATTGTCAGTTAATGTAACTACCTACCCATACCTAATTGCCCTGGGTCAGAAAGGAGAAACAAAGATATTTCTTAGATAGGCCAGAGCCAGAAAGACAAACTTGAACTGCGTGGCTCATTGATTAAGGTGTTGGACTCAGAACACGGGGGTCCCAGGTTCGAGCTCCATCAAGACCCCTGGTTTCATGGGAGTGGCCTTTGGCAAGTCACTTCAAAGCCCTAGCCTATAATACTGGTGCATCAAGGAAAGCCATTCCAGAACTGAAAAATGAAGGTATAGCACTGACGAAGAGGACCCTTATGGGACCTGTGTCAGTTAATGACTCTAATCTAATCTAATATAACAATACCTGAATAATTCCCAGCCTTGTATGCCCTGTAGGCACAGGCATGTGCAAGCATCATATTGTGAGCTGCAGCATAGCCATTGGGTGATGAACAATAGCGACTTGAGCTTTGGCTTTGCTCTTTGTATACAGCTCCAGCAGGATCAGTAAATGTGTTCCAGTGTTTGACCTGTAATATGTAATGATTATAAACCAGTGTTCTCAATAAGAATTGGTTGAACAGTTCTTAAAAAATCTGATCAGGCCACTTGGAGCCGTGGTCCATGGGGGTTCTTAACATCTCAGCGAATTTGAACCGGCCAAAATATAATTTGAAGCGGTCATTTTACCTAATTATTAGGAACATACATGTATATGGATGGCCAAGAAGTGCAATACAGAAGTGAGCAAATAAGAACATCAGATAAATGATGTTTTTACTTATTAAGAGCAAATGGTTAAATGCCAGCATGAGTTTATACTATAAGGGGAAGGACCTAAAAGTTGTTACCACTGACTACAGGTTTATAATTCTCTCAAGAAACCTCTGTGGCAAAATGATGCACTTGCTCCAAATGATAATTTTTTCCCTTTGGTCTTTTTTGTTTATTCTATTACAAACAGACTTCTTATTGTTTTTTTAGGAAATGTATATTGACACCTACTTTTCATTATGGACCTAGTGGTAAAATATTACAGGAAGAATTGGTTAACCCTTTCCCAAACAATAACGACATTTGACCACTTTGTTGCAGACGACTTAAGAAAACATTGTGGGAAAAGGAGAAATTGCTCGCTCTGAACAATATTTTTCAATTTCATCACATTTTGAAATATCGTCTGCAAACTCTTTCAATTAATTTGTCATTTGGGAAAGGATTAAATCATGACTATGTAACGTCATTGTTACTTGATAAAGTCTATATACATGTACATGTAATCTACATCATGCAGTTCTCCAGATAAGGAACATGACTAACTTATTTTTATCATTTCTTGCTGCTAAAACCTTCATTGTGGCAGTGGCATAACCTTCTGTGAGTACCTATGCAGTGGGCTATATGGTTTTGTGATTGTGTACTCACAATGTGGAATTAAATACCAGATAGATTCTAAAACACTGCCATATTTGCAATACATTTTGCAAATCCACCCCTACCATCTGTCTCCCATGCACATCTCTTAACATCCATGATAAGCATTAAACTCATTTATTTACCTTTTGTCCAAAATGACTGAAGACATTTTTTGCAAAGTTGCAATACCTCTGGATATTGGTTTTGTCTCCCCAGCCTTGATGTGCTTGCTAGAGAAAGAATAAATAAACAACATAATGAAAATAAAGATGATACAATATTCCCTTTGTGGTATTGGTTAGAAACCATTTTAACAAATGATGAAATTACTTGACACAAGCAATATTTTCTTTTAATCGCATGTGCTTCAAACAGTATTCTATAGTATGATCCCAATATATTGCTATATATATCACTATGTAAGACAGTCTCTTATTAAGTATATATACATATATTGAGATACAGTCAACTCGACAGTTCTGGATCACTAATAGATAAAAGATCGTTTTTTCTTGTATAAACAAATTTACTGTAGAAATCAACTTATGAATTTAACGAAAAATTCTTCCTCTGTCTATTCATACCAATGATTTACCACTTTTATTTACCATTTTTCAGTTTTTGAAGTAAACAAGATCAGGGTCATCACGAGTTTCGGATCAAATGTGACAGTTCCGAATCACGTTACTTGTCATATCATTTATTGTAACTTCACAAAGGGACAATTAGAACAGAAAATAATATCATCAATTAATACTTTATTTTCATCAAACACATGTCTTGTGCGATTTCCCTTTAAAGATTTTTTTTCTTTTTCCTTTTAAGAGTGTATGAGAATGAACATTTTGCATAAATACATTCTATTATAATTCTTCTTACAAATGATATCAATGTTTAGTGCACATTATCTTTCTGAATGAGCGTCTAAATCGCCGAAAAAAAAATATCGTTGAAATTAGGTTAACTTCTGGAGACTTGTCTCGGTCTTATTTAACTGTTCCAAATTGATTCTGATCGCTTTACCAGAAGTGGAAATGTTATCCTGGTTTTGTTAAGAGCTAACTGAATATGCTAAATGACTGTTAATGTTTTAAGGCCAGAGTTTCTTCGCATTCATAGAAATTTGACAACAAACATAAGATGATCCGGAACTGTCGATGATCCGAAACTGTCGAGTTGACTGTATCATAGAATATCGTTTCGAGCACCTGTTGGTTTCATGGTTAATTGCAACAGCTGCATAGGCGTAGGAGCGTTTTCAACATTGGGGGGGCCAACTTCAGATGAGGACCGGTCTAAGAATAAATGTTCCTAAACTTTTTCATGACTATTCATGCATGTACAAATTCAATAACATTATAAGAATTAAAAGAAAGCGTATGAAAACATGTATCTTTAATAAAAAAAAAAAAAGGATATGCCAGGTCTCGATCTCACGCGGAAATCAATTGTGTTGAACTTAACAAAAAGTAGCGGCGACCAGACTGTCACAGCCACGGATCCAGCTATTCCAAACCGAACAGTTGAAGACAATATACAGTTTGACACCTTTTAAAGAACATGTTTTACACCACTGTTTCCGTCGATCAAAACTTCCCGGGTATTTTAGTGAGCTGAGTTTTCATTGGATAAACCCGATGTGTTCAGATTGCCATTTGCGATGATGACGTCAAAAAGATTTTGGTTATTGTTCGTAACAAAAGGCGAATTGGAATTACATAGAGCACAAAAATACACATTTATTTTTATTCTGCTGTTAAATTTCGTTTCTTTCATTTTTCTATACAAATATCTTCATTTGCCACTGTGAATATTGGGGGGGCCAAAGTATACTCTGGCCCCCCCAGTCTGGATATTGGGGGGGCCGGGCCCCCCCTGGCCCCCCCTGCTCCTACGCCTATGAGCTGATACATAGACCCACAGGTGCTTGAAACAATCTTCGATAATATATATGCTCTATATGCTATATAGCATATAGAACATATATATTATCGAAGATTGTTTCAAGCACCTGTGCATAGACCTATTCAATTATGTACACATGCACAATGCGATTTTCCAATGAATGCCAATGTACTATTTCCTTGAGGCGATTTTGCAATGAGACTGCAACTTGCAGTGCAATTACCAACAACACATGGAAATATATATTTCAATGGCTATGCCATACATAACTGTAACTTTAAAAGAGCTTTAGGATGTCTCCAAAGGTTTAAATTATTAGTTCTTACCAAACTTCGTTTAAAGTTGATTGGCATCTGACTGGTTTCCTTCAGAAGATGACTCTGTATGGGAACCGTGGAAGGTTTTGGAAACCAGTCATATGCGCGTTCGTCCAAAATAAGTTCGCTCCATTTATAACGATTTTATATATAATTGAGTCTTAAGAAATTACAACATAACGCTTAATCAATCAAGTATTAGACATACATAAAGTTAGTTCTAGCGCACTGATACGGATATTTCTTGCTATCAACATCACATTAATTAATTATGATGTCATACAATTGGATTTGTTCTTTCTACAAAACTATGGCCAAGGTGCACAGACTATTCAAATGATGAAACATGACAAAGTCAGGTCATATATGCTGACAATTTTATCAGATTACATCTTCAATCTTGCACATAACTGTTTGACTATTTGACCTAGACTCTAAAAGATATTTACAGTATATATAGATATTGGCGATAGGGCTTTTTAACACTGACAAGAAACAAGTGCACATGTCCATTTGGATAAAGATACCTTTCTATTCCATAAAAAAGTAGGTATCCAGTAGTAAATCCATTAGTGATGCCGAGATGAAAATTATGAGAAAAGAAACAAAAACCAACCAACTGATTAACCACCTAATCAGTTTAAGAAAGTAAATAAACTTCAATCATCAAATAAATCTATGGTAGTACAACATAGATACCTCGAAGTTCACGGATCCTCATGGAATTGTTTGACATAGAAATAGTTCAATTTTATAGAAGTCTGAAATTTAAAGGTCAAATGAATCGGGGTCCCGTTTATACTTAAACATAGGCCTACAGAGAAGTTCGACAGCCAAAAGTTCGTGGTATAGATTTTCTACCGTAGTTCAATACTAACCGTATATACTGGAGGTAGCTCGTTGTGGTTGAGGGACACGACGGGTTCTATCCCGTTATTCAGCAGTTCGTCCAGCAGTGTGTTATAATACTGGACATCCTTAGGCTGAAGCCTGTCGTCAACCGATCTCTCCAATAGACCTGCCCAGGATACGGGGAAACTGTAACTCGTTACCTGGAAATGACGGGGCACAGAGTTATTTTAAGCAAAGTTCACTGGTGTAACTGATAGCACGAATGAAGAATGTGTTTGGGAAACATAGTCGAGACACTTCTAGATTAACTCTCCCGAAATGGTTACCTGGAAATATCGGGAATCAGAGTTGGTTAAGGTAAAAAGATAAAGACCAGTCTGAACAGGTCCTCCGAATTAAGTGAAGCGTCCCGATTAGGAATATTTTAGAAGAATGTCTTTCAGTTTACACTTAAGATTTGCGTCAGTCGAAACCAACAATTCCTTCTATTTCAATATTGGGCTTAGCAATATTGCAAAGTAACGCATCATTGGAAACGTCTCTCCAAGACGCTTCCAATGACGTGTCACATTGCGACATTGTACTTTCATTGAATATACTATCCATGTGTATTAGTTATGACTTACGCGAATACTTTCTTTGAGATGTTTAGTGAAACGGTACCCTAATGATTAGCAGCAAAATGCATTGGGAACAATTTTGACAATAGGAGAAACTGCTCAGTTTATTTCAGTAGGAAATACTATTTTCGTTGTGCTATTATATAGAAATCAATGAAACTTGATTTCACACAGCGAATTTCTTTTTTGACACCATTGTTTGCCCTCTTATTTTTAAGTATTCTTCTCAAAACGAGCATTTAAAGAGGGTGATTGCATACTGCAAAGTATAGAGCATTTAAAGAGGGTTATTGCATACTGCAAAGTATGCTCTAAAAGTTAAAAGCAATAATTTAAGTAATTGCTCGAAGCAGACTTTTCTCGATAGGTTCCCAGTATCACGTGCTTCACCCAATACCAACGCAGGAGTATGTATGTTACAGTTCATTTGTATTAGAATTTGCAATAGCATATGTTTCTAAGTAAGAAAGGAAAATAAAGTAACAAACTTTCTACAGATCTACAGAACATCCAAAATGAGAAATGTACTTTTTTTTTTATCAAATTGATGTTCATAGCGCACCACTACCTCTTTGTAACTACAATTGATACACAAGTATACACTTTTAACCCATTACCAAACAATAACACTATTTAACCACTTTGTCGCAGACGACTCTTGAAAACATTGTTGGAACAGGAGAAATTGCTCGTGACGAGCAATTAATCATTTTCCCACAATGTTTTCAGCCCTATCGAAAGATTATTTTTCAATTTTATCACATTTTGAAGTGTCGTCTGCAAACTCTTTTGAGTTTGGCCAGTCGAAAAATTTGGCGTTTGGTAAAGGGTTAAGGAATCCGTGACTAGTTTAATGAAAGCAAAATAATGTGGCACTTTTTAACCTCTCAGGTTTTTGTTTGATCAAATTGATGTTCATAGCGGACCAATCCCTCTCTGCAAAGTACTACTAGTCCAGTCAATCTGTAAGTCAACCAACAACTAATTGCAACAGAAACAAATTTGTGATTTTATTATAGCTGTACCTTTATAACATATAAAAAGTCCTCAGAAATCCCACCAGGGGAAAATACTGAAAAATGCATTTAAACTTTTTGAAATGTGCAGGTTTTTGCATGGTTCGAAGGTACCACCATAGAAAAGTACATAGCGTGAACTGTCATCGGTAAATTTCGAGGTCAACTTGCTGTTGAAAGTCACATGAAAGGGTAAGTTGAGCTTATTATCATTTATATATGCCCTTATCTGATAAAAAACATAATTGTATGTCCATGATTACATTTTAGATAAAAGATTATTTTTGAAATAGCCTGCAGAATGCTTTGTAATGGGATTTCGTGGGTAATTTAAAAAGTGTTTGTTTTGTTTAATTTCGCCCAAAACATCGATTTTATGACCATTCACACTCAAATATATCTTTAAACATGAATAAAATGACAAAAATGCACCTTACAATGACAAATATATAAAATAAATGTAAAATATTTACCTCGGAATAGCTGTTCTTTTTTTGTAAACTACGGTGGCCCATTAGTGCCATTGTAGATAATGATTTGACGAAAACCCAAGTTTCTCTTACTCACTCAATTAAATCAATCATGTTCATATGTTAAAATTATTTAATTCTTAAAGTTGACCCCTTTCAATTCACAATGTTTATAGGAATAAATCAATTCTAGAAGGCAAACTGATGTGAATGATAAATAAATATGTATATAGAGTAAACCGCTTATCAAAACATCATTTTTGTGTGAATTGTTGGGATTTTGTTCCATTTTGGTAGATATATACAAATATGCGATTTTTTCCAAAAGGCCTGAAAGTAGCAATAATAAATCGAGTTTTTAACCAATTTCCCCTGAAGGGATTTTGGAGGACTTTTTTTTCTGTCATCTCTTATACATTCATGATAACTTTAAAAGAGATTTCGTTTCTGTTGCAATTAGTTGACGGTTGAGTCCATTTTTTTCATAGGATGACTGGACTATACGCAACATAAGTATACACAAGTAAACACTATTGACTCTTATAGCGCTGGGTTATTTTCTAAAAATATATTTTGTGTCGTATACTTTCTTAAATCTTACATATCTGCTTAATTTTGTTGAGGAAAGATACCCAGAGTAGCAAACAGGTTAGACCACAGGCCAGCCGCCAATTTACTTGGCGGATGGCCTGGATCTAACCTGCTTGCATAGGCATGAAGTCGGTACCAGTACATAAGGGTTAAGATAAGAATATTTACGATTGTTGAGACGAGATAACTATATCCCTCTCCATAGTGCAAATAGGTCAAAGACGAGCCAGGTAATTTATACTTAAATGCATTGCAAGGTAACAAAGATATGCAGATTTCTGTTGTACCTCGGACTAGATATAAAGGACTCGTATGAACAGACGAAATGATACCCATCTATCAAAAGGTCAAAATTACCGACGAAGAAAATAAAAAAATCTATAAGAAATAACTGATTTGCATTTGAAAAAATACAATTTGTTGACGATGAGTAGATTCATCTATAGTTCTAATTGACTTGCATTTGACAAATTGCAATTTGTTGATGATGAGTAAATTCTCAATTTGTCTCAGTGTCTTCAAAGTCTCGGTCACTGGAACACTGCCTTTAGCCCTTTACCAAACACTAAATTTTCGACTGTCCCGAATTGAAAGAGATTGCGGACGACATTTAAAAATGTATTGAAATTGAAAAATAATCTTCTGGTAGGTCAGAAACATTTTGGGAAAAGGAGAAATTGCTCGTTAAGAGCAATTTCTCCACATTGTTTTCCAGAGTCGTCTGCAACATACTGGTCAAATGTCGTTATTGTTTGGGTTAAAATCTCTTTTGAATCAAGGTAGTGGTTTATTTGAATTAAATACAAGTTGATCTAAATACAAGTTGATCTACAATCTGACTCACGAAAAGCCAATATTGATCAATCCGTCGTCATCCAGCCGAATGGGCTGATCAGTAAAGAGTCAACCTTCATACACGATGAGATTGGCGTTGCAGAACAACTGCACAATTATTAAAGGCACACAAAAGGAGATAAGTACAAATAAATTACTGAAAAAATATATGGATTTCTTTTATTATGTTCATAAAAGTCATGAGAAATAATTTACAAATGCATTTAGACCCTATTAAAAAGATTCCTTTAACATAAGTTATTTTGTGCTTGAAAAATAGTTGTCTCCAATTCAATCATGTTTATCAACAACCTGTTTGTTTACATATTCAAAATAAAGAATTCTGATTGGTTGGTTCAAATATTTGTGTATCAACTGTCAAGGTCAGAGGTGAAAAATGAGGCAATCTCAATAATTAAACTTGCTAATCTAGGTTATATCTGGTAGACTTTCACGTTCAAGTTTGTCTGATGGTTCTTTTTTGGTGATAACTACCTTAATCTGATCAAAAGTTTACCAAATAAAATAGTTTGCTATAGCATTAATCTCCTTTTACGTGCCTTTAAGGTGGAGTAAAAGCCTAAAAAAACAAACAATAAAAGATTCTACGGGCTGGGCTAACTCGGCTGATCCAAGCTGTAACTGTGTCACATAATGAAACATCTACGTCTGGGTTCCGTTTTACTAAACAGTTTACGCTTAAGATTTGCGTAAGTCTAAATAAACAATTCCGCTTTTATCCATATTGGGCAAAGCAATATTGCAAAGTAACACATCATTGGAATCGTCTCTCCGAGACGCTTCCAATGACGTGTCACATTGTAATATTGTACTTTCATTGAAGATATTATTCATGTTAATCAATTATGACTTACGCAAACATTTTCCGTAAGTTGTTTAGTAAAACGGGTCCCTGGATCTTTCGGACTCAGGCTGGGCTTAGCATTACGCTCGGAAAGTAAAGAGTTACAGATGAATAAAAACGACACTGACCTTGTTTTAAGCTAAAGCCATAGTAAACACCATAACATGTGACAGGATTATTGTTGAAGAAGACGTGGGAATATATGTTGGCAAATTGAACAACGTATGATCCTGCATAAATATGTAATCAATTACAATGTTACCTCGTTCCACTATATGGGAACTTTGATATGCCAAACTTGAAAGCAGTTTAAGAGGAAACGAATGAGATAAAATGATACCATGTTTTTTTTCTGCACGATCACTTTTTTAACGAAGTGGGATATTTACTTTAATCCGCAAGCAAAGAATGTGATACTTTGTTTCATGAGGGTCGTGCGGATGATTCATATGGCGTGATACCGGTTTTGAATTACGTCTTGGTTCGGCGTAAAATAGAAATTAGTTCTTGGCTTGTTAAAGCCATACTTGCGCTCATATACACTAACTTGTGAGAGTTTTAGAATTATTGAAAATTATCTTCAAAGTACTTTAAATTCCCTTTTACAGAGGAACTGAGACGGTAACGCGTTCATATGATGCTTTTAAAGAGTGAATACGAAAAAGTTTGTTTACAATTAGCTATAAAGCAATGTCATCCGAGAAACGCTGTGAACTAATATAACCTAAGAAATTCTCCATTTTGAATGTTCATGTTGTCAATTTTGGAGAAATGAGAGTATTTTTATGTGTTTCACATGCTTTTGTAAACAGGTGATTGTCATCCGTTAATCCGGGCGCTCCTTTCAATTCTAGATGTTACTCGAATGTAAACAATGAGGTTAATTTGATGGGCACCAAATTTGTGAAAATAGCACTTTGAAAAATAGATAAAAAATAGTGCAGGCGGTAGATTGTCACGAGCCTGTGTTTTTTCGCTATGTTTTAACATACTATATCATAATTTATAGCTCATTATTCCAAGTTTGGTAGTTTTTCTGAGCGCTAGTATGCTTATAAGATAACACATTGTGTATAAATTAATAAAGAACGTGTCAAAAGTATAAGTTTGTGTGAATTGATGTGGGAGAGCCTTTTCGCCAAATTATAACTATATACATGCATTGCACTAGGTACTAGAACTACTTTCCTTGGAGGATGAACGATAGATGACGTTTAACTGCAATGATCTCTTCATTTTATTGACTGAGAATAGAGGTGTAGAAAAACCTGTCTTTAAATAACAATGGCAGGCTACACCCAAAAATATTAAAATCAGGCTGGAGTTGAAAAGAACAATACACGGAATTTCTTCTATTTTCAATCTGGGTCTGAATGCGTTTTGATAATATGCTCATGGTGTGACGGGTTCATATAATTGCTTATAGCATCCAGGACTGAATTTAACGAATTGTATAAGTAACCCGCACGTAGAATTACTTCTGGTCCAAGTTGAAGGCTACTGCAGACGACAATTGCAATGAATACTGAGTAATATTCCTCTAATGTTGTTTTTGTTTTTGATTTAAAAAAAAAAGAAAACCACTGTTGACTCAAATGCAGGGTAAAATGTTTGTGAGGAACATTTCATCTTTTCATCCCAGTGCTTACTTAAGTGTTCTGCAGCAGCAGCGCAAAGGTGTGGTATTACGGTGTAAAGTGTATACCTATCTGTGTCATGCCCTCAAAATGAAAATCAAAAAATTTGCCCGGGGAGATAACCAACTTCTTTAGGGTTCAACAGTAAGCCCACTCCAAAAACCGAACCCGTTAACCTATTTGTAAGAGCGCACTGCGCAATAGATCTATAGAAAATTGTTGGCTTTGCACTTTTTTTCTTGTTTGATTGGAATGGAGAATATTATTTATCTGTCTCGAGATCGGTTTGTCGCGAATTTGCAACTATGCGGCCATAGTACAAGCCTCATAAGCAAAACCGTGGTGAGTATTAGTTGATAGCCATGGTTATTCAATTATGACATGTCGCAAATTCAAATATGGTAGAATTAGTTAATTTTCAATTAGAACTGCATTAGCCATTATAGTGCTGGAACCGACTTCATTCTTATGCAAACAGGTTAGGTCCAGACCAGCCGCCAAGCAAGTTGGCGGCTGGTCTGTGATCTGACATGTTTGTTACTCTGAGTATCTTTCCTCGTGAAAATTAAGCAGATATTTATGGTTACGGAAGGCAGACGGCACAAAAATATATTCTTTGAAAATTACCCAGCATTCTCAGGGTTAAGGAACCTGAATGAAAGAAATAAGCGAATACGTAAACTGTTTGATGGACGTTTGAAGGAATATATGGCCAAGTTGTTTTTGTACAAGATAAGAAGTGAACCAAGATAAACTGTGATTTATCGGGTAAATAAATCTCTCAAATCAAAATCCAGTCTTATCTAGATCTATGCAAGTTTAACCCTTTACCAAACGTTAAATTTTCGACTGTCCCAAATTGAAAAATTGACGACATTTCAAAATTTGATGTAATTGGAAAACAATCTTTTGATAGGGCCAAAAACCTTGTGGGAAAAGGAGAAATTGCTCGTTAAGAGCAACTTCTTCTTTTCTCACAATGTTTTCAAGGGTTGTTAGGTAATGGGATAAAACATGTCTTACCCCTAGCATTTTCATCGCCTCTATGTCGTACTTGTCTGTTCTGTTTGACCGTCCTGAAGAGAGACACAATAACGATTTAGCACAATTCGTTCAGCCAAAGCAGGGTGGATTGGGTTATTAAATAAATGTAAATAACAAGTGGACGACAGTGGTAGAGCGTCGGCCTCTTGTACCGTGTAGTATACAGGAAGCAGTCATCGAGCGTGAATAAGCTTCAAACTTCCGTCACAATCGATGTAAAATAATTTTGAAAGTCAAATAACAAGAAAAGGGGTACTTCCTTTATTTGACGAATAAAAGGATACTGCTGAGATTTTTAATCCCAAAGAGGTATTCGTCCAAGGTAGACATTATGCAACCGTGTTTTAATTGATTTACGGGACATACAAGCGACTGCGCCAGTTTGTTCCTGAATTCATATCGCATTTCTGTGTACCAAGGAATAAACCCTGCCTGACCAATGACCATATAGCTATATAAATGTGCTTGAATTGCTCGAATTTTCTGTCAGAAATATTCAGACCTGATCGAAGGTGGACAGTCTCATGGCAGTATGGTAACATAGGAGTCTATAGTTATCCTGAGGTCAGTCCTATGTAATATAATATACACCTTTATATTATATAACATAGAACTGATCCAAGGATAACTATTGACTCCTATGTATAAGTATGTGTGTTAATGTCACTCTTATGAAACATGTAATCGCAACACAAATGCTACACTGAAAGAAACTGTACGAATTGTCAGATCGGGAGTAGTTTTCGCCCCTACTCATAATATTAACCGGATTTTGACAAGACAAGAGAAAAACTCGTTTAGTACGACAAAAACGATACTTCCAATCAATTTGACTATGCAAAGCTTATCGAAAAGGAATTTGTTTGAAGTTGCGACAATGTCATCATTTTTCTTAAAACTGCAAGAATGCATTACTTACCATTCGAGGACATTGAAGACGTAACTCCCCATTTAAAGCCGTTCGGGAATTTTCCGAAATAGAAATTGTCCTCTGTGCATGCTCCAAGTTCGACGAAGACGAACACAGTTAGTAGAAAACAGAAGTAGTTTTTGAGCGCCATGTTGTCTTCAAAAATTGAAGTTCAAGCAAAAACGTTACGCGGTATGTTTTTCAACACCCATATTTTTATGATTTCAACATGCAAAAGTTATTTTGGATTGTCTTTATGTTGGATTTCCCCGCCTATAGTCTTCTCACTTATACACAGCTCTGAAAAAGAAGAAGAGAAAATAACTTTAAAGACTGATTATGCACTGCATTTTTTCTTCGCATGTCGCCCAAATCTAACCATTGTAATTAAATTTCATGGAAGAGTGTGGTTAAAAATATGAAGAAAGCTTTATAAAAACGGCCGAAAAAGGCTGCAATAAAGTAGAAAAGAGGAAGGCTTTTGATAAAAATGTCGACCAGACTAATGTCCATTTCGTTAAGTACATACATATCAGTTTCACTCAAGATACAGTATAATTATGTTTTTCTCCCCTGAAGTCGTTGCATTTCAATGCTTTAAAAATATGTGTTGAAAACGAACAAATGTAAAATTATAATCATTCTTATTCTTTTGTTGGCACTTCTACGACTTATAGTAATAAAATTTCTCTTTTCTTTTTCAATGCGATTGGTCTTAATAAAATTTTTTAAAAAAAAACCTTTATAAAGCCCAACAGTAACCAATGTCCTTTCAATTGCAAAATATAAACGAAAAAAAAAAATAGATGGATAAAGACATTATAATCACTCAAGAATATTTATTCCCACAATCATAAAACCGGCTATTCCTTCGTATGCTACTGACCGAAGTAAGTATGCTACTGACCGAAGTAACCAGAGCGGATTGTTGTATGCACACTAACGATCCGGTGTCGATGTGAACCGTGCTGACAAGTGTCGTCCTTATACAACTCATATCTCTATAAGTAACAAGTCGGTAATTAGTAACCGAACAACCTACCTTTCGGGGGAATCACAGTAAGCCCCTCCTGGGAAGACCCAAGATAGTGGAGGAATCTAGACCTTCTTTAACCCTTTAAACGACAACTTTTCGGCTGTACCAAATTGAGAGAGTTTGCAGACGACATTCCAAAATGTGATGAAATTGAAAAGTAGTCTTCTGATAGAGTAGAAAATATTGCGGGAAAAGGGGAAATTGCTCGTAGCGAGCAATTTTTCCTTTTCCCCCAATGATTTCCAGAGTCGTTTGCAACATACTGGTCCAATGTCGTTATTGTTTGGTTATGGGTTAAGAGCAATTTCTCCTTTTCCCATATTGTTTACCAGAGACGTCTACAACAAAGTTGTTAAATATCGTTATTTTGGTAACGTGTTAAGTAACATGTCGGTTATTAGTAACCGAACAACCTACCTTTCGGGGGAATCACGGTAAGCCCCTGGGAAGACCCAAGCTAGTGGAAGACCCTCGACGTTCTTTAACCCTTTACCAAACGACATTTTTTCGACTGTCCCAAATTGAGAGAGTTTGCAGACGACATTCCAAAATGTGATGAAATTTGAAGGTAATCTTATGATATAGTAGAAAATATTGCGGGAAAAGGAGAAATTGCACGTGTTGAGCAATTTCTGCTTTGCATTCGATGATTTTAGAGTCGTCTGCAACACACTAGTCACATGTCGTTATTGATTGTTATATGTACATTTTAATGTGATTAAATTGGAATGCAATATTCTGATAGGGTAGAAAATATTGTGGGAAAAGGAGAAATTGCTTGTTACGAGCAATTGCTCATTTTCCCACAATGTTTTCTAGAGTCGTCCGCAACACACTGGTTAAATGTCGTTATTGTTTGGTAATAGGTTAAGACGAATATGTACACAAAGCAAGCTCCATACATTGCAGGTCTGTGTTGTCAGAGAGACATTTTGTTTACGCTGAGCCAAATTTATATTTACGCATATTATTATCTTTTCAGTACATAACCCCGTAAATTGCTGGAACCGACTTATGCAAACTTATGCAAACAGGTAAGATCCAGGCAAGCTGCCAAGTAAATTTGCGACTGGCCTGTGATCTAACCTATTCGCTTTTCTGTGTATATTTCCTCAACACAATTAAGCAGATATCTTAGGTTTTAGAAGGCAGACGACACAAAAATCAATTTTCAGAAAATTAGACCTGTGATATAACCTTTCTTTTACTTCTCTGTTTCTTTTCTCAAGCAAATTAGGAAGATATTTTAGGTTTTGGAAAGCAGACGACACAAACATATTTTTAGAAAATTACCCAGCATTCTAAGGGTGATACTGAATAATGATAGCATGTTTCAATATTGTTTTCTATGGGTTCATTTGTACATGGAGAGATTTGATTACTACACATGTTGAGTGTGACATGATAGAACATGACGAAGAAAACGAAGATAGAAGTCCGTTGATCTACAACGACCGATTCAAGCGTACTTTACAAAAGACTGCCATGGGGTAGAGCACCGGCCAATAGACACGGGGTCGTTTGTTCGAATCCTGTAAGAAGCTGGGTCTGTTTTGCGACCTTCTATGATTTTACATTCGGTGCGAGTACTTGTTATGTATCCAGGAAGCAGGTTTTAGAAAGCAGAGGACCAACAAGATCTATTTGTAGAAAATTACCCAGCATTCTTAGGGTAAATGCACCATGTACAATGCACTCGTTGTGTTCGGTATGCAATACGATGCAATCGTAGACGTCTTGTAGGCTGATTTTGGAAGCAAATGTACAGTCACACATCACAAAGACACTAGACATTCTCCTACAACGACCTCTTGAATTAATATACAATGGTTGGCTGTTACCAAAGCTATGATTAGTCTCCGTAATATTTCTGAAACCGTATTCCTTAAATAGAATTTCTGACCGTTCCAGATTGGAAAAGAGGTTTTAAATTATCCTCAATGAAGTGTTCATAAATGACTGGGTAAGGTGTTTTTGGCCTATCTGCCTTAGTAGCCCCTTATTAATTCCTCAGTCACCTTATTGTACTCGTCTTGTGCTACACTTTATTGTACTCGTCTTGTGCAATACCTTATTGTACTCGTCTTGTGATACACTTTATTGTACTCGTCTTGTGCTACATCTTATTGTACCGGTCTTATGCTACACCTTATTGTACTCGTCTTGTGCTACACCTTATTGTACTCGTCTTGTGCTACATCTTATTGTACTCGTCTTGTGCTACATCTTATTGCACTCGTCTTGTGCTATACCTTATTGTACTCGTCTTGTGCTATACCTTATTGTACTCGTCTTGTGCTATACCTTATTGTACTCGTCTTGTGCTATACCTTATTGTACTCGTCTTGTGCTATACCTTATTGTACTCGTCTTGTGCTATACCTTATTGTACTCGTCTTGTGCTACACTTTAGTGTACTTGTCTTGTGCTACATCTTATTGTACTCGTCTTGTGCTACACCTTATTGTACTCGTCTTGTGCTACACCTTATTGTACTCGTCTTGTGCTACACCTTATTGTTCTCGTCCTGTGCTACACCTTTTTGTACTCGTCTTGTGCTACACCTTATTGTACTTGTCTTGTGCTACACCTTATTGTTCTCGTCTTGTGCTACACCTTATTGTACTCGTCTTGTGCTACACCTTATTGTACTCGTCTTGTGCTACATCTTATTGTACTCGTTTTGTGCTACACCTCATTGTACTCGTCTTGTGCTACATCTTATTGTACATTTGTGTACTCGTTTTGTGCTACACCTTATTGTACTCGTCTTGTGCTACACCTTATTGTACTCGTCTTGTGCTACATCTTATTGTACTCGTCTTGTGCTACACCTTATTGTACTCGTCTTGTGCTACGTTCATTTGGTATCGTAAACGGTTTCGTGATGTAAGTCTTTTAATTGAACCAAAACAATAGCACTTCACGTTCTATCTCATTTTGCAGCAAATTTATATTTGATCAGCCAATGTTAACCCTTAGAATGCTGGGTAATTTACAAAAGAAAAACATTTTTGTGTCGCCTTCTTTCCAAAACCTTAGATATCTGCTTAGTTTAAATGAGGAAATAAAGCAAACCGGGTAGATCGCAGGCCAGGAAAGATACTAAGAGTAGCAAACAGGATAGGTCACAGGCCAGGAAAGATAATAAGAGTAGCAAACAGGGTAGATCACAGGCCAGGAAAGATACTAAGAGTAGCAAGGCGGATAGATCACAGGCCAGGAAAGATACTAAGAGTAGCAAACAGGGTAGATCACAGGCCAGGAAAGATACTAAGAGTAGCAAGGCGGATAGATCACAGGCCAGGAAAGATACTTAGAGTAGCAAGGCGGATAGATCACAGGCCAGGAAAGACACAAAGAGTAGCAAACAGGGTAGATCACAGGCCAGGAAAGATACTAAGAGTAGCAAACAGGGTAGATCACAGGCCAGGAAAGATACTTAGAGTAGCAAGGCGGATAGATCACAGGCCAGGAAAGATACTAAGAGTAGCAAACAGGGTAGATCACAGGCCAGGAAAGATACTAAGAGTAGCAAACAGGGTAGATCACAGGCCAGGAAAGATACTAAGAGTAGCAAGGCGGATAGATCACAGGCCAGGAAAGATACTTAGAGTAGCAAGGCGGGTAGATCACAGGCCAGGAAAGATACTTAGAGTAGCAAGGCGGATAGATCACAGGCCAGGAAAGATACTTAGAGTAGCAAGGCGGATAGATCACAGGCCAGGAAAGATACTTAGAGTAGCAAGGCAGATAGATCGCAGGCCAGGAAAGATACTAAGAGTAGCAAGGCGGATAGATCACAGGCCAGGAAAGATACTTAGAGTAGCAAGGCGGGTAGATCACAGGCCAGGAAAGATACTTAGAGTAGCAAGGCGGATAGATCACAGGCCAGGAAAGATACTTAGAGTAGCAAGGCGGGTAGATCACAGGCCAGGAAAGATACTTAGAGTAGCAAGGCAGATAGATCGCAGGCCAGGAAAGATACTAAGAGTAGCAAACAGGGTAGATCACAGGCCAGGAAAGATACTTAGAGTAGCAAGGCGGGTAGATCACAGGCCAGGAAAGATACTTAGAGTAGCAAGGCGGATAGATCACAGGCCAGGAAAGATACTTAGAGTAGCAAGGCGGATAGATCACAGGCCAGGAAAGATACTTAGAGTAGCAAGGCGGGTAGATCACAGGCCAGGAAAGATACTTAGAGTAGCAAGGCGGATAGATCGCAGGCCAGGAAAGATACTAAGAGTAGCAAACAGGGTAGATCACAGGCCAGGAAAGATACTTAGAGTAGCAAGGCGGATAGATCACAGGCCAGGAAAGATACTTAGAGTAGCAAGGCGGATAGATCATGGGTAGATCACAGGCCAGCAGCCGATTGACTTAGCGACTGGGCTGGATCTAACCTGTTTGCATAAGCATGATGTGGGTTCCAGCTTTATAAGTAAATGTATGTTTATCATCTGTGATATCAGAGGATTCACACGACTATTTACAATCGGACTAAAACCTTCAAATTGTACCGTTTAAAATCAATACAGTTTGACACTTTTCCACTTTCCCCCTTACTCCATGATTCGTCCCATTGTATCAAACGCTAGGGAATACTTAACCCATTACCAAACTTAGTATGAGCAATTTCCTCTTTTTGTCACAGTTGTTTCGACAGGTTTCAGAAGAGGATTCTCCAAACAAAAAAGGGTCAAGAATGCTTTAGCACGGTTAACCCATTATCAAACAATGACGACACTTAACCACTTTGTTGCAGAAGGCTCTAGAAAACATTGTGGAAAAAGGAGAAATTGCTCGTAACGAGCAATTTTTCCTTTTCCCACACTGTTTTCTACCCCATCAAACGATAATTCTCCAATTTCATCACATTTTGAAATGTCGTCTGCAAACTCTTTCAATGTGTGACAGTCGATAATTTGGCGTTTGGTAAAGGGTTTATATACAGATAAACGAGGGATTCTTCTTCTTCAACCCATACAGCAGTTCTATAGGTACAGCTGTAATCCGAAATTCGCAATATAAAGTCGTTTGAAAATGTGTCCTTGTCTGTTGACGTGATATCGCTTCTTTTCCATCACCTCTTTCTTCCCCTTCCTACAATCTTATTGTGTGAAAACGAAATAAGTTTTAGTATTGTTTTTTTCCTTGCATTTTCCTTTTTACATTTCAATACGTTTGTCTGCTATTGTTTTCAGACCACTCAAGAAATCCATCAGTGTTTCTTTTAAGTATACAGAATCGAGAATGATTAATCATAGTTGTAAGAACTTGTTTCATAATCGATGTAAAATAAATACGTTTAAACTAAATTCTTTTAAATCTAACATTAACTGCAAATCACATTGTTCTAACTGCCCATCCATAGATCTTTTTAAAACGCTGGTATGACATTTCTTGGAAACACAATTTTCGTTTTTTCATAACTATTATTTTTCTTTTCGAAGTAATACAAACATTAGTAATACTGATTTAACGTCCTAGGACTTTCAAAGTGTTTTCATGAAAAATGGACTGACTTTTTCTCCCAGTATAGAAAATTTAAAGTGAGCAAAAAGAAACGGCTAACAATAAAATGAAAGTAAAATGTTCTTCCTTAAGTATTTAGAAACCATTATTTTTGTGTCAAAGTGATTTCTAATATCTATAGCAGCAGAACAATGCCTGTGGTTTCCTCACATTGGTAACGTGCTTGGTACAATGTATAAAGAGAGAAAATCCTTCTTCGCTAGGTAGATACGTCACATTGTCCAACATTGCTTACTGAATCCAACCCAGGACATGCTTGTGTCTCTACTTAAACCACTCTTTGAAACTTTGACTTTGCGATTATGTTACCAAGTAATCCACAAATTTATCTATCAGGTATACCTGTTTCAAAATCGGTTTGGTTGGAGTTTCGCGCTCAACACCAATCGTCAATTTAGATATGGAATAGCTTTTTTCTGTTTCATTGAATTTTTGAATGGTCACCTTGTCCCATTTGAAGGAATGTTTGATTCCCTTGTCATATATTGCCTCTCATACCTCAGCAAAATACTACTCTGGACGAGCAGTTTTTCATCTCACCACAATGACCTCTACGTATTATTACGAAAATATGCAAATATTTGGACTTCTCAATTGTCGTCTGCTGTTGCTTTCTATTTCAATTAGCAAGAACAATTTTACAAGAAATGGTATTAAGCCCAGCAAAATATGAACCAATAGTAATAAGTATACTAGTAAATACTAGTCTTTTTCATGCAATTTATCAATATATCAATATATCATATCATGTTTACTACATTGTGTTTACATATATAGATCACCATTTTGAATACCGTAAAATAATGTTCGACAGTTTCATATAAAAGAATTGAAAAGCATTTCTATTCAGCATGAAAAAGAAAGACGTTTATGTGTATAATTGAACCAAAACTTGCAATTTTGACTTTGCGATTGTGGAAGGAAGTACTCCACACATGTGTCTGTCTTCTTCAACCGTACAACCGTGGACGTGGTATAAAACCAAGCGAAAAATGAGCCAATAAGCATATGTAAATACTAGCCTTTATCGAACAGCAGATCACCTTATTTACCTGTAGATCAGCATTTTTAAGGCCTTTCCCACAATGCTGTTGTTTATTCAAATAGAAATGGGACGAGTGCAACCAACCCTTTTATTATTTAGCAATAAGTGGCTGTGACAAGATGACAAACATCAATAGGTGATGATACTATGTCAAGAAACATTGAATTTTCACCTTGAAAAACAGTAGTAACTTAATGTAAAGAATTGAGCTGTTTATCATGACAAAATGTTTCGTTTTCGTAACAATATCTCATTTATTCAATTGCAACATATTCGTGTATATATCTATGGTGTAATGGTTTAGACTATAATAGACAGTTTGGATAGGGTTTGTGCGCTCTAAATCCCTGGTATCCCAGCAATGTAACAATGAAGACTAGTTACTGACACAGACCAAGATAGCATGGTACAAGGTCGCAACTGCCCCTTTTAAATAATATAATCAGTGAATCCACATACTCGTGTCCTACAACATGATGTTTTTTTTTGCGTATTTTTTACAGAAAGAGCATTTCCCCATCAGTTCTTTTTTAACCATTGGGCTCTTTTATAAGCATGCACGATACATATGGCAGGTGAATAGAGACACCATTATTAAACAATGCTCCTATTGCTTTCAAGTCAAAATCACATAGGAAAGAGTGTAATCGCTGTTATATGCTCAGCCTTAAATTTGAATCTATAGCAAAGTCCCATATAATGAAATGAGATGATGTTGGAAATGTCAACACATCAATTAGGTGTAATTGGATAAATATGTGAACATACATGTAAATTCCAGATAGAGAATTTGATGGCACGTTGAGATTAATGCATATAATTATTAATTCAAATGAATGAATGAAAGAATGAACTACTTAATGAACGAACATTAAAATAACGAATGAACTAATTTATGAACGAAATAATGAAAAAAGGTCCAAACACATCATAACCATCGCCCGTTATTGCTTTCAAATGGGATTAGTCTCAATGCTCCAAATGGTAGAATTTGTATGTCGTTAAGCAGTTGTTCTAATATAAGTCCTTGAATTGCAATGGTACACGTCAGCATAGTCCTTGTTGGAGGGCGGGGCCACATGTCATGACTTTGGGCAACAGACGTACGTGTACTTCCGGTTCAAATTCCCGCGTGATCAGATCAGTATTTAGTCTTGGGGATGTCATGAGGGACAACATTTCTGTGTAACCGGGCATTTTAGATATATTTAAATAAACAAGGTTTTCTTTAGCATTCAGCTATTCTTTAATGACTTTTGGGCAGAAGCGATGGGAAAACACTAACGCATTGAATAGTCAACTGACTGCCAATGAATGATTCCTCAAATGAACATAATGGATTCATCGCAAGAGATGGGATTGTAAATTTTGGATATGGAACTATTTACTAGTGTATATATCAGAGTACATGCTTAATGTCAGTCCCAATTTGTTATGGCTTTTCATATCATTGGGTCAATAGGTATTTGACAACTTTACCTGATATGATAAAAACGCGATTGTAACAATGCCTGGACGCTAGCAAATGGTGATTTATATTGGCAAGAATACTTTAAAGAAGGATGCTATACCAACAAATCATGTACATGTATAAGATACAGGGCGTTTTCTCGAGTTGATCTAGATTTAACACGAATCTTTTTATGTAGTGATATATACGATATTATCTGGATCATCGTGGATACATCTTAGTCGATGTTATACCACAGTCGTCCATTTCAATCCCTTAGACTTGCTACAGAAAGCTAGAAAGAAAATTTCGAAAGATAAGCTATTGCTCACGGTGAAGAATCTATTCTATGTCACAATGGCTTCTGTCCAATATTTCAAATATTTTATTTCATGATTACTTATAGGCATATTCGAATATATTCGAAGAGAAGTTACAGAATATTCGAATAGTGATTTCAATATTCGTTTCCATTCCTAGTATAAACATATTCATTAAGCTGATTTTGTAGTACGAGTATCGTGTTCAAAATACCAAGACATGTCATGCAGCAGTTTTGGACCCCCCTCCCCCCCCCTCCCCCACATTACTTATAGGTATCTATAGCTCCATTTGAGCCATTTGTTTTGCATTCTTTCACAATGCTTTTATTATTCATTCAATACGGAAAGAAACGGAGCTTCAACTAGACTTTTACTTACCTACCTGAATAAGGTATTACTATAGACTGCCGAAATAGGAATATAGTTGTAGTTGTTGAGAGACACAAGAATTACGCATTCAATCAAAGAGTTTTGAATTCAAATTTATTACACACATAAGAAAAATCGGAAAAGAATACTTGACCAAAGGGAGCAGGTAAAGGAAAGGGCTTATTTCCACATTTTTGTTTAAAAAAGACAACCTGTCTGTTGTGTAAAAAGGAGTCAATAAAAACATGAGCCAGTCAGCAGATCTTCCAAGTTGGTATGTAACATGTATCTAATAATTGAAATTAATTGTTATCACAAATACAACGTTAATGTTATCTGTAAACCAATCAGCATGTTTTGTTCAGAATTTAAGCAAAAATCGACACACTTATAAATAATAGAAAGGAAATGCTTTTCATTTGAGGTAATTGTGTAGAATTCACTGCCAAAAAGTGAGAAGCTGCTGGTAACGCCACATTCCTTCCTTATCAAACGTTTAAGTCGTTTCCTACAAATACATTAAAGCTGTTTCTGTAAAATCAATTAGAAATATTGTTAACGAAAAACTTTTCTTATGGTAGAATACCCATAGCCCGCCATTCTGAAACTCACTATTTCTTCGGTAAACTTCGGTATACGTCGGTCGGGGCCCGAACTATTTGGTATAATGCAATCTTAAAATAGTTGACCTTCAGCAACTCTAACTCTTACTTTTGGCAAGGTTAAGATGCCTGACCAAAGTGCAAACATGAATTATTCAGAACAACAGAGTAAAAAAACCTTGCAGATAAATAAACATTATGCAAATAACTCAATAACAATAAACAACGGTCAATGAATAACGATCAAAGACCATTTTGAAATTTGTTAAATACTTCGAAGTTTAACCCTTTAACCCTTGGACCGACTTCATGCTTATGAAAACCGGTTTCATCCAGGCCAGCCGCCTTATAAATTGGTGGCTGACCTGTGATATAACCTATTTGTTACGTTGAGTGTCTTTTCTCATCAAAATAAAGCTAATAGTTCAGGTTTTGGAAAGCAAACGACACAAAAATCTATTTTAAGCAAATTACCCATCATTCTAATGGTTAAACAAACTCATAAACTATGCTTTTGGTCTTTTCAAAAACTTGTACATCAGATGAAGTCCCTGTATAATTCTCGACGAATCTATCAAGAGGAACGAAACGAATTCCAGAGTAAGAACCAGTATGCCGGCTGATCCAAGGGCAACGGCCGACTTCCGGTTGTCTACGACAGAGATTAAGCGCCGCCTGGAGGCGCCCGTGACGGCTTTATCGATTGTCAAGTTCTTGATCAGCTGGGAGGAGATCTCGTCCACGGTGAGATTACCGAACAAACCTTCACTGCATAGACACGACCGGATGTAGATGTTGGTGAAATTGGGAGAGGTTGTTGTTTGGACTGAAATACACAACAAAGGATTCGAATGCTTTCCTCTCATCTTATGAATATATAGGAGGAAAACGGCTTTGTATCAACATTGGCTCGTCTTGTACCCCATGGTGATCGTAGCTGGCGAATTGTTTTTATGATCCTGTGGTGCTTCGCTATGTTTCAACATATTCTATCATAATTAATAACTCATTTTACCAAGTTTTGAAGTTTTTCTGAGCGCTTGATTCTTTTAAGGAATCTCGAATAATAAAATGTGTTACCTGTGAAGCGAAACATATTTCTAGAGTATTTGGATGATTAATTTGTACTATTTATCAGTTTTGTAAATATGCATAGGTAAGAGTTGCAACTTGGAATATAGATCATTACCTGTCTTAAATAGCGCCGAACATGAACTTAAGGTACTCAACCGCAAGTTTATTTGTCTCCTTTTTATATCCTATAAAATGACTTTGCAAGAGACACTTCGATTTGAAAGAGAGAACCAAAACACCGTTATGTTGTTGAATCCTAGATTTCCTTTTATACAATACAGTAGAAAATCTATCGAACTGCTGATTGTCGAAAGCCTCTATACGTCGAATTAAATACAAGATCCCGAATCATTTGCTCTTTATTTATTTTTATTTATATTTCAAACATCTTTACGTCGAATTCTCTCTCTGACGAACATTGTTTGAGGTCCCGTGAACTTCGAGATATAGAGATTCTACTGTACTGGTCAATTGTTAGCAGTGTTGGACATAAGAGTGTCGTAAATAGCGTATTTGTCGAACTAAAAGGTAACGTATCTTGATATACACATATGAATAACCTATATGTTATGCAGAAGGGATTAGGTCACAGTGTGACCCCATTTAATCGTCAATTTGACGTTTATCATAAGTAATGATTGAATTGTATCCCTACGTGGGGTGCGATACAAAGATTGTAATCATCGGGATTTTTAATAGAAACATATGCACTAAGAATTGTGTGCCATTTGAACTCTCGCAACTTCAATGATGAACATTGAACACAAATACGCGATATCTTACCCGCCGTGTTTGATGTGCTTATTAACAATGCTACAGAGGGTGCTGTAGAAAGTGTTGCAGAAACCGTTGTTGTTGTTGTTGTGGTGGTAGAAGTAGTTATTGTTGTTGTTGTTGGTGGTGGTGGTGGTGTTGGTGTTGTTGTTGGTGGTGTTGTTGTTGTTGTTGGTGGTGGTGGTGTTGGTGTTGTTGTTGTTGTTGGTGGTGGTGTTGTTGTTGTTGTTGGTGGTGGTGTCGAGTGGCAATCCGGGAACTGTTTTGGCGGAACAGTGACGTTCGTCAACAGGGTAGACTCGTTGAGACCTATAAATTAATGTAAGTTATTTTAAGGACATATCTCACCAATTTGGATTAAAAAAGATGTCTTCAAGGGATAAAATGAAAACAAAAACATTTTTACACAGTTACATAAGGTAAGATTATTTTTTAGCTTCTCAACAACGTTCATAACTGTTTTTAACCCTTACCAAACACCAAATTTTCGACTGTCTCAAATTGAAAGAGTTTGCAGACGACACTTCAATATGTGATGAAATTGAAAAATAATCTTCTGAAAGGGAAGAAAAGAAAGTAGTTAAAGAAGAAATGACTCTCCAAGAACAATTTCTCTTTTTCCCAACAATATTTTCCAGAGTCGTCTGCAACAAACTTGCCATATGTCTTTATTGATTGGTTATGGATTAAAGGTATACAACTTTTATCTTGTACATATGGTTAACCATTTGAACGGTTATCTCCATTTGCATTGATTAGTGAAACGCCTTTTTTATTCAACACCGTGCAAACAAAACCGTAATTCCTTGATTCTTTGACGTTCACCATAAAAAACAAGGGGGTAACTAAGTTAAAAGATGTTTCATTATATCGCAATTCATGCCATCTATAACAAAACTTTGAGAAACAATGTCAATTTAGAGAAAAATGTTCAAAAGAAGCAAAATGGTGTTTTGTCCATTTAAGATGTGAAGGAAAATATGAAACATGTGGAATTGAAGAATTTTCTTCTTTTCAATTTAGGCCACAAGCAATATTGTTTAGCTTGGACTAGCGGTATTGCTTGTATGTTGCCAGTACCTGTTTAATCTTTTTTGAATTAAAACGAGAATCGTTAATACTCGGGTTTCTCCGTGACCTGAGAAATACACCTCGTAAATAAATGTTACGGCTAATAACACGATTTCTAGGAGCGTCCACGTTGAGTAGTTCAATGTATATTGAAGAGTTGAATGTCATTTTAAATCACCAGCAATGGTCGGTAACTGATACATTATGGTGAAATAATAAGTTGAGCTATATATTTGTTTCCTTAATCAATTACATGACTACAGTGAAGCCTCGTTTATCAGGACCCCGACAATCCGGATGTCTCGCAATCCGAACGAAATGGTAAGGGAACGGAATTATTTGACTAGTGTGTTGCAGACGACTTTTGAAAACATTGTGTGTAAAGGAGAAATTGCTCGTGACGAGCAATTTCTCCTTTTCCCACAGTGTTTTCTGCCCTATCAGAAGATTATTTTTGAATTTCATCACGTTTTAAAATGTCGTCTGCAAACTCTTTCAAATTAGGACGTTCGACAATTTGCCATCTGCTAAAGGGTTATATGTATACACGTGCATACAGACCGTTTATGTCTTAATGTGTATAAGAACATGCTCTGCTTCATCAGTCAGGATGATTCGGTAATCCGAACATTTTGTTTGGAAAAGACGTGTTCGGATTAACGATACATCACTGTATTTAAATATTACATTTAGATTCATATTTGTAAGCGGAAGTAAAATGAAAGTAGTCTTGCAAGAAACAATATGGCGGTTTCCATATTATGTCAGAGGTGTTTTCATTGAACAAATCCGAGGTGTTCATGTTGATAAAACAAGTGAAGAGCCTAGTTATGTTCATAGGGAGGCTAGTTTGTTTAAACTTATTCATTTTACATTGGTTGTACCGGAAGCTTAAAGCTTATAAATTTCACTATCAATGACTGCTTCCTGTATATAAAACCAGTACTCGCTACGATTTTTGGGTTAGTCCCGGCAATTTCCACCTCGCCTAAAGGGGATCGAACCAGGGACCCTCGGTACAAGAAGGCTCTACCACTGCGCTAATATCACATGGGTGCCTGGTTGGTTGGTTTGATGTCGTCCAGTACAAATATCCATGCTTTAGTCCAACACCATTACTGCACAGCACTTTTTCCAAATCTGCTGACTGCTTCCCCATGGGACTCATATGAATACAACCGATATGTCGCTAAAGACGCGAAAGAATCATGATCCATCGACTTTATAAAATGTCAATTTGATCATTATTTCCTTTTGTTATATGGTTTCTAAGGTCATCTGCAACTGATGAATCCAGGTTGTTTGGAGTAAGAAAGGGTTAAACCAAATGGGTTATATAGAGAATGTCCTTACCGAGGAGGCAATATCGCCACATAAACGCCGTCTCAAATGCTATGTTTAGCTCCTCATTAGCGTAGCTGCAATCACAGGAATGATAGAAACATGTTTTGTTTTTCGCCCAATACGTCACCGCCCTACATCCGGGCATTCGAAGACAACGTTCAAAACAGATCTCCGGATGGTACTGGAACTCTTCTGTTCTCATGACGTTACAAACGCCTGAATGATTGGATAGCTGATAGACTTCGAAAATGGGACAATCTACGAAGGAGATAAAATAGTAATTGTTAATGTCATTAACCCAATCGTTGATTTGATATAACGTGACTTGTACAGCCAATTCTCTTTTTACATGAAAAGTGGCATCATAGTAATGATATTTCAGCAATTTAAAAGAAACATTGTTTCATATTCTTCTATCACGACTGTCTCTTGAATCGTCTCTTTTATCAAGACTGGTAGGAAAATCATTGTCGCCTATTCAATGCTTAAATCTTTAATTCGTGTCTATCATGTACATCCTCGTATGAATGGAAGACCCATGACTGTGCTTTTGATGTCGAATTTCTTCATCAATCAGTTTCAGAGAACAATTTTATAATATCTGCCATCTGACTTATAAATGGAAAGGTGGAAAGTGTGAAGCCAGCAATTTAACATACTTCCAGTAAAGCATATCTTCCGGTACATCGTGGTCAACTTTAAACAAAGCCCCAATCTTATATCCCCAACGACTTCTTTCTTTAAAGATAAATCGTACCTTGATTAAAGCATTCTTCCTACTTTCGTCACCATCATTTTATGAGCTGCATGTATATTATCAAGAGAATGATTAATCATACCTTCAGCTAAGCATATCTTGCGGAACAGCGTGGCGCTAGTACTATATCCCGTAGTCACTTACATATCAAGGAAGTGGTGAATCATACCTTCAGCAAAGCATATCTTGCGGTACAGCTTGGCGCTAGTACTATTTCCCGGAGTAACTTACATATCAAGGAAGGGATTAATCATACCTTCAGCAAAGCATATTTTGCGGTACAGCGTGGCGTTAGCGCTATTTCCCGGTGTCACTTGAATATATCAAAGACGTGGTAAATCATACCTTCAACAAAGCATAACTTGCGATACAGCGTGGCGTAAGTACCATTTTCCGGAGGCACTTACATAACAAGGAAGTGGCGAATCATACCTTCAGCAAAGCATACCTTACGGTGCAGCCTGGCGTAAGTGTTATTTCCCGGAGTCACTTAAATATCAAGGGATTGGTTAATCATACCTTCAACAAAGCATTCCTTGCGGTACAGCGGGGCGTTAGCGCTATTTCCCGCAGTCACTTACATATCAAGGAAGTGGTGAATCATACCTTTAGCAAAGCATGCCTTGCGGTACAGCGTGGCGTTGATGTTTTTTTCCCGGGCTCACTTACATATCAAGGACGTGGAAAATCATACCTTCAGCAAAGCATACCTTGCTGTACGGTGTGGCATTAGCGCTATTTCCCGGAGTCACTTGAACATATCAAGGACGTGATTAATCATACCTTCAGCAAAGCATATCTTGCGGTACAGCGTGGCGTTAGCGCTATTTCCCGGTGTCACTTGAATATACCAAAGACGTGGTAAATCATACCTTCAGCAAAGCATAACTTGCGATACAGCGTGGCGTAAGTACCATTTTCCGGAGTAACTTACATATCAAGGAAGTGGCGAATCATACCTTCAGCAAAGCATACCTTGCGGTACAGCGTGGCGTTAGCGCTATTTCCCGGAGTCACTTACATTTTAAGGAAGTGGTGAATCATACCTTCAGCAAAGCATAACTTGCGATACAGCGTGGCGTAAGCACCATTTTCCGGAGGCACATACATAACAAGGAAGTGGCGAATCACACCTTCAGCAAAGCATACCTTGCGGTACAGCGTGGTGTTAGCGCTATTTCCCGGAGTCACTTACATATCAAGGAACTGGTGAATCATACCTTCAGCAAAGCATATCTTGCGGTACAGCGTGGCGTTAGCGCTATTTCCCGGAGTCACTTACATATCAAGGAAGTGGTAAATCATACCTTCAGCAAAGCATACCTTGCGGTACAGCTGTTTCCCGGGGTCACTAGCATAACAAGGACGTGATTTAACATACCTTCAGCAAAGCATATCTTGCAGTGCAGTGTGTCGTTAGTATTATTTCACAGAGTCACTTACATATCAAGGAAGTGATTAAACATAACTTCAGCAAAGCATATCTTCCGGTGCAGCGTGGCGTTAGCGCTGTTTCCCGGGGTCACTTACATAACAAGGACGTGATTTAACATACCTTCAGCAAAGCATACATTGCAGTGCAGTGTGGCGTTAGTATTATTTCACAGAGTCACTTACATATCAAGGAAGTGATTAATCATAACTTCAGCAAAGCATATCTTCCGGTGCAGCGTGGCGTTAGCGCTGTTTCCCGGGGTCACTTACATAACAAGGACGTGATTTAACATACCTTCAGCAAAGCATACATTGCAGTGCAGTGTGGCGTTAGTATTATTTCACAGAGTCACTTACATATCAAGGACGTGATTTAACATACCTTCAGCAAAGCATATCTTGCAGTGCAGTGTGGCGTTAGTATTATTTCACAGAGTCACTTACATATCAAGGAAGTGATTAATCATAACTTCAGCAAAGCATACATTGCGGTGCAGCGTGGCGTTAGCGCTATTTCCCGGGGTAACTTACATATCAAGGACGTGGTCAATCATCCCTTCAGCAAAGCATACATTGCGGTGCAGCGTGGCGTTAGCGCTTTTTCCCGGGGTAACTTACATATCAAGGACGTGGTCAATCATTCCTTCAGCAAAGCATATCTTGCGGTGCAGCGTGGCGTTAGCGCTGTTTCCCGGGGTAACTTACATATCAAGGACGTGGTCAATCATTCCTTCAGCAAAGCATATCTTGCGGTGCAAGCGCTGTTTCCCGGGGGTAACTTACATATCAAGGACGTGGTCAATCATTTCTTCAGCAAAGCATATCTTGCGGTGCAGCGTGGCGTTAGCGCTGTTTCCCGGGGTAACTTACATATCAAGGACGTGGTCAATCATTCCTTCAGCAAAGCATATCTTGCGGTAAAACGTGGCGTTAGCGCTGTTTCCCGGGGTAACTTACATATCAAGGACGTGGTCAATCATTCCTTCAGCAAAGCATATCTTGCGGTGCAGCGTGGTGTTAGCGCTGTTTCCCGGGGTAACTTACATATCAAGGACGTGGTCAATCATTCCTTCAGCAAAGCATATCTTGCGGTAAAACGTGGCGCTAGTACTATTTCCCGGAGTAACTTACATATCAAGGAAGGGATTAATCATACCTTCAGCAAAGCATATTTTGCGGTAAAACGTGGCGTTAGTGCTAATTCCCGGAGTCACTACATCACACTGCGACATCGTACAGTTGTTTTCGGAGTAGACAACGGCCTCACAACTCGGGTCTGAGCCACATTCAGACAGACAGAGGGATTCCGAAATCCCCGACGTTAATGCATATGGAGATTGACATAAACTCGCGTCTAAATCACAGTTCAGGCATGTCTGGAATGTCGGGGTGGCACAGCTCAACGATGGCTTTAACAGATGCGTTGTGTCTGAAATACAAATTAAACTTTTTTTTTAATTAATGGCATTTTATTTATCTTAAACATTTCTTTTGTTTAATCAAAATCTCATCCATGGAATTTGATTTATCAGTAACATCATGTTACTTTCATTCATATCTGGATGAAAATCTTATGGTAGTCGTGATCGATGTAGTTTAAGAAGGGGAGATCACTGTGAGGAGTTTGGTGGTGGACAAGTGAATAAATTAGGCCGGGAATAACGAAGTAACAAACAGATACATACCATCAAAGCATACTCTTTCCATGAACCATGTGCGAGAAGCGGCTGCAGTATAATTGGTGCAGCCATGGAATGTGCAATTCCTATTTCTAAAGTCGTAAGCGACACTTCTACATCCGGGCACATCCAAACAATGACGTAAACAATACAGTTTATCCACAAGACCCTCTTCGTAGTGGATGGCGTCACATGTGGCTTGTTTATAGACATAGAAGAAAACTTCATATTCTTGACAATCTGTTTTAAATAAAAGCTTGAATATAGTACATTTATAGACTCGTCGGGTCCGCTGCATTTCATTGGTCCACTTGCTTTTGTATATAGTCAGTTGTTATGATTTCAAGTGGCAAATCGGAACAGCAGGCTCTATTGACGCGTTGATTGTTTTTGTTTTGATTTCGATGCTCTGTGCTCATGCTCATTATGGTTGGCAAGACAACCGACCAAACAATTACGTCGTGCGTCAACATGACTATATCGACATTTGTAAACAAACGCATTCCGAATCATCAGAAGGAAAATTGACTTCGGATAAAGGTACTTAATGTTTGTTATCCGCCTTTGATCAATACTAAAAAAGTCGAATGGCTACAATCTATTTTCAATGCATTAGTATTTGAATCTGACCAAAAGTTTACCAAATAGTATAGTTGGATATAGCATTTATCTCCTTTTATGAACATTTAACCCTTTCCCGAACGCCAAATTTTGGACTTTCTCAAATTGAAAGAGTTTGCAGACGACATTTCAAATGTGACGAAACTGGAACATAACCTTCTGAAAGGTCAGAAAACATTGTGGGAAAAGGAAGAATTGCTCGTTAAGAACAATTTCTCCTCTTCCCACAATGTTTTCCAGAGTTGTCTGCAACAAATGATCAAATGTCGTTATTGTTTGGGAAAGGGTTAAGTACGTACTGTAGCGACTCTCATTATTAATTCATGAGGACAACAGTGATCCCTATGTAGATTGACCGTCTCGGGACACTAAGGGCGTGGGTTTAAAGCACATGAGTAATTGTCTTACAACAATGCACATTCGGCGCGAGTAATAGTTATGTTCATTCGGAAACAGAACCAAGACCATGACCAGGGAACTCGCTTCTAAAACTTAATTTCGAATCAATATACGACCTACATGTATTTATTTGCTTCTGCTTCATACACCGAAGGTTGGCTGCATTGTATATAGACACCATCGTTTATTGAGGCGAGTGCCTTCACTTCTATTTCAGGAAGAAAAAAATAAAAAAAACGCAACAGACGGTGCGTCTCTTTTCTGCTTAAACAAAATATACACATGTGCTCTCAAATACATGCCAGAACGCACCTGAGCGATTTCAGACTGCATTTTTTTTTTCAGGGGTGGGGGAAGCATGCTCCCGGTCCCCCTAGGTAAACGTGACTACACATTCTAGTCAAGCCACGCCCCTGAAGATGTAAATCATGGATATGTTGTTACCTGAGTTATTTGTAGCAAAGAACGTAACAGACATTTTAGTAGCAGCATAAGTGCGGTCACAGCCATACTGATAGCATTTCTCGTTGTTCGGGTCGTACCAAACCATATCGCATCCAGGACACGTGACATTGCAATCTGTGTCACGTGTTACTCCAAGTTGATTTGATATTGGTTTCCAGCACTTATTGCCACAGTTGGAACATCTATGGACAAACGGTTTGGAAGGTTCTGAAAGAAAGTAAATATCAAAGTAGGCCTATTAAATCTATAATTATGTATACCGTCCGTTGAACTTCTCTTGCCTTCAACCAAATAAGAGATGTGTCTTGTAGTCGTAAAACATCCAAAGGAAAATTTCCAAAGACAAACGATAATAAGTGAAGAGCCAGAAGAGAAGATCAGTTTAGCTGCTCCATGATATGGTTCGCCTTCGAAATGTACAGATATATTATCTCACGAATAGGGACTCACACTGCCGCACTTCAGCAGAAGTATATAAAAATATTTTGGTATAAGGAGCATTCCCTTCTTTCACAATACCTCCTTCTCATACCACAAAAGAAAGGGTTTAATGGAACTGACATGTGTGGATTGTGCTGTTCCATTTGTTTTGATCGAATACCCACCCCATTGAGGGTCAATGGTATTGTTCACCAAGATTCACCGTCTGTTGTCCTCTATGCATGAATAATTATGACGCAGTATATCCAATACTCGACAGTCTTCCGAACATAGACGATAAACAATAGAGATCTACGCATTAAATATCAACAGGTAAGCTTAGTAGCATTGATTAAATAGTGCACATGGACGAACCACGTGGTCGAACATAACGGACGGCTCGGAGGATATTTTAAGATTCTCAGTATATCGTGTAATCCATGCTAATCAGGGAGGTCAAAAGACGGTGAATGTTGGAGAATAATACAGATACAAACTGGCCAACTGTTCACAACCACACATAAAAGGGATACCTGCCGATGCAGTGTGTTTTACCTTTTACAAAGCGCCAAATTTTCGACTGGCCCAATTTGAAAGAGTTTGCAGGCGACATTTCAAAATGTGATAAAACTGAAAAAACATTCATTTGATAGGACAGAAAACATTGTGGGAAAAGTAGAAAACTGCTTGTTAAGGGCAGTTTCTCCTTTTCCCATAATGTCTTCCAGAGTTGTCTGCAAAAAATTGTCAAATGTCGTAATTGTTTAGTAATGGGTTAAGTCGATAACTTAAGCCAGGTTGTCGCGGGTTCTGTCCCCGCTTACGGTCAAGTAATTCGTAATGGATGGACGCATGCGTAAATGATTGAATTTGTTTTTAGAGTTTAGAGATAAACCTGAGAGAAGGACAGATGAATGACAGTGGTTCAGGGGTAGAGCGTCAGCCTCAGGACACGAGGGTCATGGGTTCGAATCCTGTGAGTGTCGGGATCGGCCTTGCGACCGTAAATCAACATTCGGCGCGAGTACTGGTTATGTATCAAGGAAGCAGAATCGAGAGTGAATTATCTTTATAAAGAATTACGCAAGAAATATATAAACCCATATTATTATCAGTTTCGCAATGTTTTTAATTTCATAAGCCTTATGCAATCAAAAAATAAGAACATAGTAAAAAATCTTGGTAAATACGTATATGAAGCCTTTCATGTTAGATCGATTCAAAATGTCGACATCCTATAATGATATGTGATTACATAGTTTGGATTATCCTCCCTGATTTGTTTAAACAATGTTGTCAGATTAACTTCAGAATGCCTTGATCATGTGAATGTATATTACATGTATATTGTATATCTATATGTTATAACGAGAAACTTGTAAAAGTTTAAGTTAATAAACATCTATCTATCTATCTATCTTATTTGTAAGAACTTGTTTCACAATCGATGTAAAATGAATAAGTTTAAACTAAGCATGACGAACATTATCAAACAATCAACAAGCAAAATAAAAGAACAACGGAATAGTTTGTCCATGTGGACATAGTAAAAGTACGTACAATTAAAAGCCAAAAGATGAATCAGGAAAACCTTACATCTTTTTATGGTGTTCATTGGTGCTCTCCAACCACATTAAACTGGAAACACAACTACTGGGTACACACTACATGTGTTCATGGTATAAGTACGGCCCACATATATATAATAACATAGCGATGTAAAGAGGATAATCAACTCATTTCGATTGGTATTGAAAATATGTCACGAGAATGGGTTGATATCAGGTTGAAAAAACGAGTTCGGAGAACGAATATTTTCTACATGATATCAACCCATTCAAGCGATTTTTTTTTATATAAATCGAAAGGAGTCGATTATTCTATCTATCTTATTCCACTTCATAACATCTTTCTGCCAAACTATCTCCATAAACACGTCCCATGACGTCATTCACGTGTATGGATACATTTGAGAATACAAACATTTTAATGTCCTGAGCAAAAATGTGCAGCCATGGCTTTAATGCAAAGAAATGGTAAAAAGGGAGTTCTGTCAAAACTGATATCATCACTAGTGATGATAATACTTTTTGATAGCATCACTAGTGACGATATTCACTGTTACAAAATGTGAAATTAATACACTGAGAAATCCCTGTATTTCACTGGTAGGAAAATAATAGAATGAAATACCTAACACGTTTTGTTGTGTTTCATTGATGCACTCCCGCCACATGAATTTGGTCACACTGCTATTGGCGACTTTATCCGTGCAGGAATGGTAATAGCAATGCTGGTTGATGCCACTCGTGAAGCTGATAGCACGACACCCTGGCATGTCTAAACATTTACTCAGACAGGAGTCCTCCGTCACGCCCCCTTCGTCTTGACCAATCACAGGACACTTGGAGGCGTAGGAATTCAACGAGGCTATACGGTATATAGGACAGTCTGAAATTTTTAAGAGGGTTGGGAATGAATTGAACTAAAATATTTCTAATCAAATTCATTTTTTTTTTTACTATGTATATGTGTTAAAACACAGTTATTGTATTAACAATGCCAAAGGATTTGTACATGTAGTTAGATTATTTGCGGCTAAATATAAAGGGAGAAGGGGGCACACTTCTTTAGGGTTCCAAAGCGGAAATCGGATTTCTTTTCCATTTCACAGTGTTGGAACCTGTTAAACGGTATGGAATTGTGTGTGGTGATTAATTCAATTACAAGGTTCAGTTATTTTGCTCATCAATTGCCTTAGATTGATAGAAACTTAGATAAAACGATTTTCTAGCATCCTGCGATGCTGACATTTGTTAGGCTGACTGATTTCCGGTTTTAAACCGCACTGAATATGAGGATGAGTTATCATTATTAAATTTGCTGTAAAAAGTTTCACTTTGATGCTATAAGAAGTACCCCAAAACAATTCTCATGAGCTCCCACAGCGAAAGGCTAAGCAAAGAAAACGACGAAACTCGTAAAGAATTGGCACTATCCTCATTTAAATGACTAAACGAAACGGTATATTTTCTATTTCATTGGCAGACAATGTCTGTAAAACATTTGTAGTTGCCCATTGTAAGACTAATTTAAAGTACAGATTTGACTGACAAATAACGAAACTTAAATTGCTTCCAAATACATTTCAATTATCTCACGACAACCTGTGCATCTACATGTAATCATGCAACTAAATCTTTACCTGAAGCGCATGACTTTCTAAGAATAATTCTCTCTTCGTCTTGGTTGAGTAGTGAACAATTGTATGTCTGACATATTCCTTTTTTTTCACCGTAAGTTATTATGCCTGCATGGTCTCTATAGCCTGTGTTGTTGAAGCATTCCTGCCATGTCGGATATTTAGGCAGGTCTGTGAAATTTTGCTGGCAGTAGGAGCTCACTTGGCAATTGAGACAGACTTGAGTGTAGTTTCGTATGCATTCTGGAAAATAATAACACATACAATTATAGATAGTATATATAACCTAACCTTGAAATGCATATTAATAATGTGTTGCTCTATATAGGTATATGTGTGTATGTTTACGTATTTGGGTTTGAGTGTATATGTGTGTGTATGCACATGCATACTCATGAATATACATCTATCTGTAAGTGAGCATGTATGCATATGCATTTGAATCATGGTTAGCAGATAACCCAAACAATGACTGGCACTTTCCTCTCGTAAAGATTAAAAAACAGTATATCTAACACTTTTTTAGCAAACAACGACGAAGACGTATGATATATTACCTTGTTATTGGCTCGTTTTTGTAATTTAAAATGATATATGCCTGTACTTATGGGCCTGAGGCCTTTGTACCATAATAAAACATATATGTATATCTATCTATTTATACAGCAATTATTGACGAACAATAATTGGCGTTTTCTAACTCCATAAGCCTGTAAAAGTCGCACAAATCTGTGCCTGACGTATAACAATTATTTTCTCGTATCTCCGAATATTTCGATCACTGAGGACAACACATGGTTATCACATTTAATGTCTTTTCTATTTAAATTAGCATAGATTGAACCCAGGATTCACGAACATGGTGTCTTGCAGGGTACCGTTTTACTAAACAGTTTACGCTTAAGATTTGCGTAAGTCCAAAACATCAATTCCTGTTATTTCATTATTAGACGAAGCAATATTGCAAAGTAACACATCATTTGAATCGTCTTTCCGAGACGCTTCCAGTGACGTGTCACATTGCAATAGTGTACTTTCATTGAATATACTATCCATGTTTATCAGTTATGAGTTACGAAAATATTCTCCTTAAGTTGTTTAGTAAAACGGTCCCCTGAACCGAATGCTCTTCTCCATAACCGCTGAACATTACATCGAGAAATTTTACTTTTTAAAAATAAATCAAACCTCCAATGACGCATTTCCGTTCGATAAACGTCGTATTCATTCCGTTTACGGCATTTGACGTATCCGAACAGTTGTGGTAGTGGCACGTTGACGTGTTTCCGTAGTACGTGACGCCACGACATCCGGTCATGTCCACACAACGTTTCGCGCAGTATTCGATTGACACACTCCCAGCATCCCCTCCTATGAAGTCACAGACACCTTCCACGTCATACTTCCGGTATAGCTCGTATGTCGCGCAGTCTAATAAATATATGAGTCATTTGTTACGTAGTTTGAAAATAGGAGTCATTTGTATCGTTATTTAAAAATAGGAGTAATTTGTTTCGTAGTTTAAACAAATTCCTATCAATTTGTAGATGCAAAACAAAGAATGATTGTTCTTTTTTCTTTTCAGGGAAGACTTATAAATGCCATATACTAACTTCAAATAAAGAGTCTACAAGCAACTTATCATTCACTCATGAACGATTTTTAAGATGATTAACTTTTAGTTCATATTTAGTTGCAATGGTAGAGGTCCTTTCAATGGACTGTTGTAATTACCATACTATTTTAATAGTGTCAATATCAATGGTTCAAATCTAAGTACTTCCACTCAAACCGATGTCAATGTGTTCATGTAAATCAAATACTTATTATTTTCTGATGGACGTAATACGACTCTTAATCGTCTTTATGGCATACGAAGTAGTGTCATCGAATGAAGTTTCAACAGATAACACATTCTTCTTCTGCCACATTCATTCGAAAGTTGGAATATTTAAGTATACACATGTACAGCAGTACTTGACGGACACTCTTGTAAACATAAAGTTTGAGTGGTCAAAAATGTAAAGTTATAAAGGCTGTCTTACACCAAATCGTCACTGAAAGCTCCTATTTCTTTCATTTAACACATTCTCCCATACTAGTATATGTGACTGGTCAAAATATATTTTGTTTATGGTGTAGAACTGCAATATATGCAACAAGTTAAGTTTTAAAGAAAAATATATGTTAAATCATAAATCCAAGTGAAAAATATATGTTAAATCAAAAATCCAAGTGAGCATCTGTTTATTCATATTTGACGTGAATTATATTGGTCCTTCGTGGCTAAGCGGTGGACCTAGAACTCGGGGGTTCCGGTTTCGATCCCCACCGACACCTTTGGCTTCGTGGAAGTGTACTTCGTCAAGTTACTTCAGACCCCTAGCCTAGTACTGGTGGGATCAGGGAAGCCGTAGGAATCACAGATTTGGTCCTTAATCCTGCACCAAACGATACACGATGAAACGGATATTTTGTTTATGATATAGGACAATTAACATTATGACAAAAAAACATTGATCACATTGAAAAATTCAAGTTTTGTCATTATAGATACAAAATTCTACTCCAACCGATGCCATCCTTCAGAGTCCTAGTCTAGTACATTGTACTGGTAGATCCAGGGAAACCATAGGAAAAGCAGGTTTTAGAATTTTGTCTTGTACCAAACGGTACACGATAAACGGTAATGATTTATTCTGTCACTAGTGTCATTTTGGAACCGATAACTAGGTGCCGTATAACATTTGTGATATCCGGCACTAACCATATAACACATGCGCGTGACGAATCATGACGTCTTAAGAACGTCATGCCGTCATGTTTACATCTTTTTCTACTTTTTTTCTCTCTCTTTTCTCCTGTTTTATTTTCATTTTGGTTGTTTAAAATAATACATAAAGGTATTAGGATGACTAGAATAGAAAGTTGGTGTCTTTGAATAGGAAAAGTTATCGGGCTCGGCTTCGGATTATTATCCCTTTCGCCTTCGGCTCAACGGATGATATTCCAAAGCATTGCCCAATAACATTTCCGATTCCCGACACCAACCATCTATTCTCTATATATTTACCTTGATCACATGACTTCCGGTAGACGGTGTTACTGATACGGAAGTCCACATGTCCACATTGGTAGGCGTTACACTGATTGTTTACCTGGTCGTACCACACAGAGTCACTCTCGAGTTCTAGAGGAGGAAAATAAGGTATGTCGCAAACTACTCAAGGTAATCTCCCTTTGATTAGTGCATTGATCACTGCCACAACATGCTATTCATCCAGACTCGGATGGAATTTAAATGTTTTTTTCTTCAAGTATTTGCCGGATATGGTAGTGAATTAAGTGATAGTGTCTACTTGTGTTGATTTTTGAACAGTCGAATTGAAATATATTTCTTTTTCTTTAAAGTTGATCACAAATGATTGACCTTTTTAGTGTCGCCGCCACAGATGGTCGTGTGAGATTTGTGTTGGCAGTGCTCAATTCCATAAAGGGAGATCACTGTGAGGAGTTTGGGTATATCATTTAACCCATTACTCCAAATAAGAATACTCCACTTTGCAGTAAATGCTGAGGATGATTCTAAAACAATAGAATACCATTCCCTGCTCGTATGTTCAAAACACGCAGTCTTGAGAAAAATACATGAAATATTACGGTCTTGGCCCTGCTTAGAGAATTCCAAAGATATAATGAAATAATAAGATAAGGGGAAATTGTAAAGCTTATGAAATATATACATAACGTAATGATACTAAGACAAAATACTTTTGACATTTATAATGAATGATGAAAAAGACAAACAGAATTTAAAAGAAACTCCATACAAGGTTGTCACTTTCTTTTCTCTGCAAGAATCGAATAAAACTTAACAACTTATACATGTGTCTTTTTTATATGATATAATGGCTCGTAATGCTTATAAATATGTTTAGAATGTCAAAATTAAAATCAAGAAGAGCAAATAAAGTTCGGTAAAGCTCTTAGACTAGGCCTACTCAAGTTAGTTCGGAAATGGTTTGAAATTCAGACAAATAAATTACATGAAGGCAGTGGGTTTCGAAACTTAGTGAAAATAACTCATAATGTTGGGAGCATACTGCTTGTCATGACCTGGCCAGGGTTTCGAACAAGTGATCCTCCCTCCAGCGCAAGCTTTATAAATGGACATCTATATTTGTATGGGGGAACACTTACCGGTGACTTTCAAGTCGAAGCATTCCCCTAGGTAGTAGCTATTGTTCGTACTGCTGAACTCATCCTGACAGATTTCGCTTACTTCACAGTTAAGGCACGTTTGTAGGGTATTGGCAACACATTCTGTAATAAAACATTTATATTTCATACAATTTAGATTTACAGTGAAATATCGTTGTATTTTACCTTCATGAAGCTGCTAAACTCTTAGAATGCTTGGTAATTTTCTTAACATAGATTTTTGTGTACCGTCTGCTTGCAAAAACCTTGAATTTATAATGTCTGGTCTGGATCCAACAAGTGTGCTAAGAATGATGTCGGTTCCATATATATATAAGGGTGTAAAGCAGAACGTTTGCAAGGCATTGATGCAGAGAGAGATTTAATTCGATGCACTTGAACAACATTTGTTTATAACGGCTTTATATCTAGATCTGAAGTCGAAAGTGAAAGGTGTTCAAAACTATAAAAAATACCCTCTCGCTCATTCATTACCATTTGCATGTAAATGTATTGTCCAACGCCATTCACCGTCTGTTGACCTGCCTGATTAGCATGAATTACACGCTATACTGAGTATCTTAAAGTTTCCTCGGAGCCGTCCGTAATGTTCAACCACGTGGTTCATCCACGGGAAATATTTGATAAATGCTACTAAACTTACCTATTGATATATAATGCGTACAGCTCTATTGTTTATCGACTGTTTTCGGAAGACTATCGAGTATTTAAGATTCTGCGTCATAATTAATCATGCATAGAGGGCAAAGGTGAATATTGGTAGACAATACATGCGTGCATATGCTGTTTTTGGTGACCGTAAATGTTAATCAACCGTCTTGCCGTTACAGAATGTCCTTCTAAAACAGTTTCAACGGCTATTCAAAGATTTAAGTCATCACAGCCTGCAACATCGTTGCCCTTCAACGAATAAGTTATCAAAAAACTCGTCTAATTTTATATTTCTGATTTAAGCTTTCTGATTCTTATCCACACACATATTTGTTTTGTTTGCCATGCGTTGAACCATGGCGGATGGAGCCAAAATTCTACAGATTCTAAATGTCTACATACATGTGTTACATGTCCTAACAATAATTCTCTGTGAACAAGACCAAATAAATCGGTAGCATTCAAAGCATAGCAGCGTGTCCTGGACGGAATAAACAAGAATATACCAACATACGATACGTTTATCGAGTGACATTCAATCAATGAAAAGGCCTTATATCGGTGTGTAAGGGGTTAGTATTTCAAACAGAGACACACATGTTTATAAAAGAAATATGTAACGATACGTACCGGTCGCGACGTCGATGCATCTTCGTCGAAAGAATGTGTAGTTATGGTTTGAAGCATAAGTATTGCAGTCGCCATACAAATCGCAACTGTAACGATAAATGGTTTTCTTGAAACTATTTGCTCATCTAATGAATATGCGCTTCAAAAGCGTCTTAAAGCAACGTAGCTTAGGATGATACATGCTGTTCGGATCTATATTTCTTTTCTGCTCAATTTACGTAAATATCATCCTCTGACCTAATTTTGCTATGGTCGCTTGCCATGCAGTTAAAAAAAGAAATGAAAGAAAATGTATTAAGAATAGAGAATTAAGATTAGAGAATTAAGAAGAACTAAGAAGAACTTATGCCGTGATAAAGCATATTTTCATTTTGTTAACATGCATAATTAACCACTTGATCAGTAAGATTTTCTCCGGCTCATATCGAAAATTAAATGGATATTCGTTGTCCTAATTCTTCAGGGACAGTGATTTAAGGAAAAATGTAGGGATTGGAACGAATATTCGAATATTCGAATAACGGGTCGAATATTCGAATAGAAAAATAGTATTCGAATATTCGATTTTAATGAACCCATATTACTGTATGTTTACCATAAATTTTATTAAAAAATAATGTTGTTTTATTTTCATTTTCTTCCTCTAAACCGATCCCAAATATCGAAGAACGTGCCTAGCTCCCAGGTGCAGTTACGGTGTTTTTACAACGTATGTCACACAGTAAAACACCTGTGACAAATTACCACATCTTTTGACAGTTTGCAAAACGATTAATTCCTAAGTGTGAAAATAGTCGATTTTAAGCCGCTAAATCTAACACCTTAATGATCTGCACTTGCTCCGTATTATCCAAAACAAGTCAATCACGCTTCATTCTAATTTCTACATCTATTCGATAAACATCACAATGTCTCCATCACGTGTCTGGAATTACTTTACTCGTTCTGCCGACAAGTCGAAGGCGACCTGTAACCTGTGTAACCAGGACTTTGTATTCAAGAATACAACATCCAACCTACTGAATCACTTGAATGGCAAGCATCCATCCGTTTTGACGTCCGAAACTGTAAAACAGACGACCATGAACCTGTTTGTCAACTCACCGAAGAAATCGAAGGCGGACAACGAAACCATTACACAGACCATCGCGGACATGATTGTTTCATACTGCCTACCACTTAGCCTTGTAGAGGGAGTAGGGTTCCGCAAGCTGATGACCTAAGTAGTACTAGTGTACTAGTATTCGGACATGCAGACATTCGGACATCAAAACGAATTCTAAAATCGAATATTCGAATATATTCGAATAGTTCTAGTCGAATATTCGAATAGTGATTTCACTATTCGTTCCCATCCCTAGAAAAATGATATTTTGGAAGATGATTTTTCAAACTGGTGGCAGGTAGAGCTAGGAATGATGGTCCATTATACACTATTAAACCACATTATTAACACGTAATTTTCCATTTTCCTTTTTCAAAGGTCTGGCCAAAAAAAAAGAAATAAATCACAACAATGTCATTTCAGCCGTAAAGCTGACACAGCTTATAGATGCGCCTCATCGAGTTACAACGTCTTTTGCTAAGGAGCTGGGTGAAGTGCCAAAGTTTGCTGTGTGTAAGACTTGACTTTGCCCCTATGCTTCCTGTGTTCCTTAAACAAATGATACGGACCTTGCGTTAATGTTGTTGAAGTTGACAGCCCGACAACCACTTCTATCCAGACATTTATCGATGCAGTAATGCAGAGATAGACCGCCGGTTAACGTGGATAAGGCCGGCCCACTGCATTTGCCTAATGTCTCAGTGTGAATGAATATTTCGAATTTGGGACAATCTGAAAGAAATGATGAGGAGCATTCTTGAGAGGCTCATGAAAGGAGATTAATGCTATATCATACTATATTATTTAAGTAAAATTCTAGGCAGATTAAAATAGTTATCACTGAAAAACCAAACAGCACAACTTAAAAGTGAAAGCCAACGAGAAATTCAATTCACAAAACAAAGCAAAAGCGATTATAAAAAGTTCAGGTTGGATAAAATTAGACTGATAAAAGACAAACGCCTTCCGTTATTTACCATTTGTACACGATGCTCTGTGAACGATATTTCCTACAGCCATATCGACCTCCGAACAATAAACGGCCCTGGACTTGTTTGCAGTGGCATTATACCTGTATCAAAATGGAATTTTGTTATTAGAGAGGGGTATAAAGTATGTTAAGATAATATAATTCAATTAACGTGATATGGTTACGTGTAATGAAATCCCATTTAGAGTACTGGCAGTTATCAAATACACACGGCATCATATGACATTTTATTGACTCCAGCTTTTGGATTAAGGGTGCATCAGCACCTTAGTCCATTGAATTTACATACCACTTTTTGAGGGACGGTACTTTATCGATACACAAACAGCGGTCTGACCCCAATTACTCATTAAACATCCGCCTTCACTGTGCGGACTAATACCTTCTTGGAACTAGGAATGTAGTCCGGATTTACTCGCCTTTTTTACTCTATATTATAACTGTTGCCTCATGGGAAATTGTAAAATGTGCAGATGTTCGAAAAATAGACTATCGTTCACATAAATAATAATTATAGTAACGGTGGTAAAAGGAGCAGCTGTTTTCCTCGAGATGTTGCCCAAAGACATTTTCAAATATATCCTCAACCATCTTGCTTTAAACGCACCTTAGTCTTTCAGCGCTATCGGCGCTTTGATTAGCTTTGTAATCATCTATCATTGATGCTTTTTTCTAACCAAAAGAATAAACGACTTGGCATCTTTTAGACGAAGACAAGCTTTGTCCCACATTCTCTCAATGCAGAGATACACATGCACATTAATATTTGAATACACATATACATATCGATAGAAAGGCTCTTGTATAAGTTTACGTAGGCAATTAAGTTAATAGGATCGTTCTTTTTCTCATTGCATTCATTAGATATTTTGACATGCCAGTAACTATCCTTTTTTGTAATGTAGTTTCATTGGTCTGATAGGGACTTATTAAAAAGGTTTATGCAGTTAAGTATTAATGCATAGTAAGAAGGTATAACGTATATCATGTAAAAATCTAAAATGTAAGGGACACATTTAGTGTCTAAGAGCACATGATGTTAGAGGCGTATACATGTATTGTATGTAACTTAAAGAATAGCAAAATCTTTCAACGTAAATTTTGAAAACACACTTCTTATGACTAAACTGTTTAGTTACCAAATCTGTTTGTAGTCTGTGTCCACGCCAATGCTTGACGTGTCGATATTTCTAGGCAAGAGCTGGTCGGTTTTCTTAAATCGTGTCTGACAAGATGGACCTTTCGAGCAGTCAGTACACGTCTGTTTCTCGCTTCGTACACACACATCGAAATCTGATGTACACAACATATATATATATATATATATATATATATATATATATATATAAAGAAAAAGAAAATTACCATCTGGATATATAACATATTCGACTGGCTTTGTTGCTTTTTGAAACAATTGAAGAAAAAGGAGATTTCCCCCTAATGATCTCCACATCACTAGAGGTAATCCTGTAACGATATCTCTCTGCTATTACTTTGCTCAAGCTTGGAACGATTGCCTCGTTTGGAAAATCATATTACGTAATGTACATATTGTTCCAAACAACCTTAATCCATTATCAAACTGTAACGACATTTGACTAGTTTGTTGCAGACGACTCTTGAAAACATTGTGGGAAAGAAGAAATTGCTCTAAACGAGCAATTTCTCCTTTTCCCACAATGTGTTTTGCCCTAATAGAAGATTATTTTCAATTTCATCACATTTTGAAATGTTATCTGCAAACTCTTCCAATTTGAGACAGTCGAAAATTTAGCGTTTGGTAAAGGGTTAAACCATCGCATACAGAGAACCTGAGGTCATTTACAAAAAATCATAAGAGCAATATACAAATTCAACCGTTGGATTAATTATCATACATATACATAAACATGTGGACGAATATTGCAGTTTCCAAACAACGACTGCTATGGATTCACCTTTATTAAGCTAAAACGACTCTTTCCGGAAAGAAATTCTCCCAATCTTTCGGTATTAAAGAGATGAGGGATCCAATATAGATATTTTATTCTCTTATGATAGAACGTAGTTAAGGAAATTATATCCTTTTTCAATAGTACTTTCAAAAAGGGTCAACAAACCACGCGGTGTTCCAAATATTACATTGGGTAATGTGTCAAGCTATTAACGCTAAAGTTACTTTCATCGCAATGTTGATGATGTTGAGTGTACAATTCGTTAATGTTAACATGTGTATACAAAACTAAACCAAAATTACAAGAGCAGCCTCGCTTCCTAGCACTATTGGTAATACGGATGATACTTTAACTGATTTATTCAAACTAGGATTACAGACATACTGGATTGGTTCAAGAGTAGGCCGTACTATGGTTGAAGATGTTTTTGGAAACACCATTAAAGGTGCTTGTTCACAGAAGAGAAAATTTCAAAGTCAAAAATGTCGGTGAAACATTACAGCTTGTGTACTGTTGTGTGATATACAACTATACGAAGCTGTAAAAGAGTATCACTTAATTCAGAAAGCGTGGATTTCACCAAGTATGTACAGTTTGTATGCAGTAGGTCTCAATAGCAATATGACGCATTTAGATTAGAATACATGTTGATTCACTGAACACACACTTAACAGAATTAAAAATGATCTAATTTTGCTTCAAGTGACTATTCTTCGGCGCGTATCATATAACAGAACAGTTGTTGTGCAGTTTTAACGAAACTCATGGTTAACTTACAAATTTCCTCACGTCTATGAACAAGCACTTTTAAGCCACAAAGTTGTATAAATATTGTCTATCCATCGTTACCTGGACTGCAGACTCGCTTGATAAATGTGTTATCAGTGGATGCAGTGTAGTCTGTACAGTTGTGGAAGTGGCAAACTTTGTCATCGGCGTAGTAGGTAATTCCTGTCGTATAAAACAATACAATCTTTCACTTACATGATTGAATATTGGGGAAGGTTTTGAACTATACAGATCAAAACACTATCAGATGCAACAGGAATCAAGATAAAAAATAGGTCACTGAATAAACAAAAGAAATAAAAGGACACTTGAAACGAGCATACGGGTAATATATGCTCGGTTTTAATTTGGGGCTTTGTATCGCTTCAACAATATTGTGTTTGATAAATACTGTGATACCCAGCATATACGCCACAAGGAAACCTGTAACACTATGATGCCTTTTATGCATGTAAGCTTGTTGCCTGGGCAATGCGGGGTAAGCATACTTGAGTATGATAGGTACCCGCCATCACTGACGGACATATTCTCGCTAAGCATTGACCAGAGTGGGTCGTAGAAATACTCTTTTCTTGTCAATTAGAATAGGTGTGTCTCCACCGTTGTAGTGTTAGGATTTCCATAAAATGTAGAAAATGACTATAATATCTTTGGTACTTTTCATTAATGATGCTACAAACCGCCGCTCTAATCATCTTAACAACGCCGGGCTAAGATGGGTAGAGTAAGCACTTTTACGTACATGAATGAACAAAGAGACTGCATATCGTGAATGTCAAAATATACCGGTTCAGAAATTTGTACCGGTATGGGGGAGGTGGGGGGTTTGTATGATCTTTGTTAAAGTCAGAGGCTTTCAATTTTCTGACGTGTGATCGGAAATACGTATAGGAAGTTTATTTGTTGTTGAGCGGGAAACATGAGATAATTCCGCCACCATCTCATGGAAACTTGTGACAGATCCAATTGAAGTCAACGTCAGACAGGTCTATTAGATTGATACCTTTTTGTAGGGACACATTCATTGAATTTCCTGCGTAAATTCGGATATTCTTTATCACGCGATTACTTATCAATGTCACATATATATATATTGATTTTTGTCAAGACAGATGTCAATGCAGTTCTCTGAGCTTGTTGCAATGGAGTCAAAGGGCTTATTTCATGGATATTCGAAACTTTACGTCTACATTTTTAAGATTGTCGTTACCATTAAATCTTAGAGTACCATTGTTTTTTGAAAAAATAAATTAAAATGCGTTTAAAAGTATGTGAATAATTTTATAGTTAGGACTCGCATTCCGTTCGCATATAAGTAAATGCGTTTCTGAGGTACTATTATCCTCTTTACATTAACGTTTACAAAGAAATATATCGTACGGACCTTTGCCAATAGCCTGACAGTTCCAAGCTTTTTGTCGGAGCACAGTCATTGAACAAAACTCCTAATATATAATTCATTGATTAGGCAATATTATCATGTAAATCAGATGCCGCTTTTGAAGCTTGAAGTTATCAATTTCCGTTTAAAGTTTTATAGGAACCCTTGTAACCACTGTAACCAAAGTATTAATTACTCTGTTTAAACAATTAAGTCTTTTGTCAAAATGTGAAACTATACTTTTTCATTCGGATGTTTTCAAAGGTGTATACATGAGAGAAATATTGATTATACACCGTTCAGCGAGGTTATTCCTGGACGCAATACTTCAAACTGTATCAGTTTGTATTGTAAGTAACATTGGGAATAGAGATGTCTCACCCTTGTACTGGCCTTGTACTGGTACAGAACACAGCCAGCTGTATATAATATAATTAAACAATATTTTTAAACGGCATTAAACTCGAACTACCTCAACACTGTCACTGTTAAGTGACACCAGAAAAAATAAATTTCCTAGAATTGCACTGGTAAAATAAACAGCAAGCCGTATATAATATAATTAAACACTATTTCAAAACGGCGCTTAACCTGAATTACCTCAACACTGTCACTGTTAAGTGACACCAGAAAAACACATTTCATAGCCTTGTAGATTTACTGGTAGAGGTCACAGCACGCTGTATTTGATATAATTGAACAATATTTAAAAAATGCGTTAAAACCCTAAATACCTCGACACTGGTCCATGTCCAGACATAAGTCCATACAGTACTCCGGCCCTGTCGCATAAGTGGCCTGCCCCATCTCGTTACATGCACCGGCACTGTTCTCGTAGGTAAATAGTTCGAACTCCTGGCAATCTGCGTTAAAAAGGAAGAAGCGTCAATACTATAAATATATTAACCGGTCCGTGCAGTGAAGCCCGTTCCGCCCGGACCTCATCGTGCTGTCGAGACGTTCTAACCCGAGTCTCTTAAGTCTTTTCCGTATTGGTCTAGACCCCGAACTATCTTCGAGGCCTACCTTATATAGTTTACAGATAGTCATATATCTTGGTGAGAACCACAGTAACGAAACAAGCAAGTCTATGTATTATCTTATGTAATTTCAGCCAATGACACACACGTTACATCAATAAGGTAGACGTGATTGTAGAAGATAACTGACCCACAAGGTATATAGAGAATAGATGGTTGGTGTCGTGAATTGGATGTGTTATCGGGCAAGGCTTAGGAATATTATCCGATGAGCCGAAGGCGAAACGGATAATAATCCGAAGCCGAGCCCGATAACATTTCCCATTGAAAGACACCAATTTTCTATTCTATTTATCATGTTACCCTTTCAAACAAACAAGATGTAAATAAAACACGAGAAAAAAAGGAAAAGAATAAGTAGAGAATGATATAATAATGACGTCATGGCGTTCTTGTGACGTCATGATTCGTCACGTGCATGTGTTATATGGTTAATATTATACGGCACCTACTTATCTGTCCCAAAATGACACTAGTGACAGGATAAATGGCGGTAGACCCTTCTTTAACTACAGGAAGACTATGATGTTGTATCATTTGTATGATATTACTCTTATTCTAATCACGTATCAGAGGTCAATAATGCAATAATAAACATTCCACAGATTCTCAGATTATTAAGGTACATAGGAACTTTTGTTGGTCAAGGCACATTTTAGATCTCAACTATTTTTCAAATCGTTAGTTGAGAGATATTGTTATCATAAAACTTTGAGAAAGTATGAAACTAATGTGCTCAATGGAGCATTGGTTTAATCCTAATGATGCTGTGATGATGATTTATTTGTGTGTCTTCTGGTTTCTCAATCTTTCAATATCTATTAAATTTTGGTAAGAAAAGATACTCAGAGCAACAGACGGGTTATATCACATGCCAGCCGCCAATTTCCTTGGCGTCTGCCCTGGACCCAACCTGTTTGCATACGCATGAAGTATGAGATATATAAGGTCAACGTCATTGGAACAATAATAAACTTTGCTCATTACATCAAGCGGCTACAACATGAGATTGTAATTCTAGTATGAGATACACACTTCCTTTGAAATTGTTTGGTGAAAGTACTCTTTCATAATAAGTTCTTATGTGCGTATTCTACTGATTGTGCACTGAAATTGGTATATCAAATTTCAACTAATACAAAGTTTTGTCACAGGGTCGTCAGACCTAGCTGCGTACAGTTGCATATAAATGACGAAAGGACAAACATGTAGACAGATTAGACATACAACAAATTTAAGCACCTGTGTTGTTGGTAAGCCTGTAGACTGTATGGCCGATCTTTTGTTTAACCTGGGTGCACTGATACGTATAGCAGGCGGAAAGCCCCGCACTGTAATGCAGCGCTTTACAGTTTGCACTTCCTGCACAAGTATTCGCACAGCCGTAGTCCTTATATTGAAAGGCCAGACTATCGCTCATGAAGAATGGACAGTCGGGACCGATACCGCAATTGTGGCATGTCTGTGTTAGGTTACCCACTGGCGGATCTGTGGATAGAGAATAGTGGGTTTGTAACGTTAAAAGGACAATCTCACAGATTCGGATTTTAACTTTCTCCTAAGAAAAACGTCTTTTACGTTTTTTGATTGCCTGTTGTAAGACTACATTTTTTTTTATTTGTTTAGAATGTATGAACACAAATACCGGTGCTTTGGCCTGATTTGACAGCTTGTATACTGATTTTCGGACGATATTAGTATACTTTGCTCCGTAGAAAAAAATGAGACGGATATGGTGTCCATTTGATTACAATTTTTATGTTTAATGGACCAAATTGTTGTTTCTGCATATTACTAAGTGTCGAAGACATTATTCTTAATCCAGAAGAGTATTGAAAATATCTTATTTAACATTGGAGTAAATGGGAATTCAAGATCTCAAAACTGACAGGTGTATGAATATATAATAATTGATAACAATTAATGATACTGACCATCAGGCACACACTCCCGCCTTACATAGTAATGATCTGCCGTGTTGGTAATAGTGCCCGTACACTGGCTGTGATACGTGCACTTTCTGGTGGTGGTGTTATAGTTGACCGCCCTACAGTCTTCTATGTCCAGACACGTCTCGATACAGTAGTGTACATTGGGTATCCTGTCCTCCCCGGAATCGCCCAAATCCACACAGCCCGTGCCCATGGACCCACTCGTGTAAATCTCGAATATCGGGCAATCTGAACATCGATATATCGGGAATTAGGTTTAATTTGTTTCAAAAGAGGTAATAGCACTGAAACCATACGCACGCTGAACGAATAAAAATGCAAGAGTTTGCAGACGACATTTCAAAATGTGATGAAATTGAAAATTATCTTCTGACAAGGGAAAAAACATTATGGGAAGATGATAATTTGCTCGTTAAAGGGCAATTTCTCCCTTTCCCGCAATGTTTTCCAGGGTTGTCTGCAACAAACTGATGAAATGTCCTACATACACACTCGTTATGACGATTCATGTTTATACCTCTATTTATACAGATTTCTAACAATTTCAACATACATGTATTTACAGTACATTATCAATTTCTCTAAAATGATTCAAAACCTTCAACAACACGGTATCTCAAGTCTTTAAAATATTCAAGAAAAGCAATTGTAATTCTAACACAATGTTTTGATTGGTCATGAAGAAATCAGCCGACCAACAAAACACGCCAATGACCAAGAACTTAGCGTAAACTTAGTGGCAGTTTGTTAATGGTCGAAATGAACAGCGGAATATACACACAGAGTATATCTTCCGGAAATTTTGAATATGGAATTTTGTTACGTGTAAAACATAAGGAAGATTTTATGATTACACAACAAACTCATAAATTCTTCAGAATGTCGATATTCTACAGAAATTATTAATCTAAGGTGTGAAAACGTTTTGAAATAAATCATAAACCCTTTTCCAAACAACAAATATCCGACTGTCTCAAATTGAAAGAGTTTGCAGACGACATTTAAAAGGTGATGAAATTGGATAATAATCCTCTAATATGGCAGAAATCATTGTGGGAAAAGGAAAAATTGCTCGTTACGAGCAATTTATCCTTTTCCCACAATTTTTTCTAAAGGCGTCTGCAACAAAGTGGTCAAGTGTCGTTATTGATTTGGAAAGGGTTAAGAAATAAATAATTAGACGAGATAAGGAGAGTTGTTTTACCAGTGGTACAAGACTTTCTATACACTCGATGATATCGTTTATATTCACTCACTTGGCCACAGTTGAGGGTATGACATCTGCAAATGATAAAAACAATATGTATGTATACATTACCGTGTATAGTCATAGGGTAACGTTAAATTAAAAACTTTACGGAAAATATTTGCGTAAGTCATAATTGATAAACATGGACAGTGTCTTCAATGAAAGTACAGTATTGAGAGACGATTCCAATTATGTGTTACTTTGCAATATTGCTTGGCCCAATATTAATAAAAGAGGAATTGTTGTTTTAGACTTACGCAAATCTTACGCGTCAACTGTTTAGTAAAACGGTACCCAGGGTACAATAAGGGTTGTTATCTCCCTTGAAAATTATTTCTTTTTCGAACTCTTCAATCTTTTGAAACTCGTTAAAGCAATCGCTTTGAAAAAGACAGAAGCGTTGTTTGTAAGACATCAAACACATTAATCTGAGAGCCGAATCATAGATAAATCCCAAAAGTAGGATCTTTGTGAGTAGCTTGTGTGAAACACACTTTAATCACCTTTCTTGTACATTTCAACATGATTTACTTGTAAAAAGCTTATTTGTGCAGTTATGATGCAAAGGTCATTTGTGATTATACTACATATGGTACTGCACATGTGACCGAGCACCTTTGGGTCGTGATACCCAAATGATGTCCCATTTAGAAATTTTGACTTTAGACTGCTGATGCGATGTTTTGCTAGTAACTGGTGACTTGTTAGAACTCTGGTGTGTTTCTCGTATATGATACTTGCAATGCTCTTAATAATTGTATTGGATGCCGAGTGAATGGCTATTTGTTTTGGATTTATTAATGGAATTGCTGATGCATAGGCCAAATTTGTTACTTGGTGTACTGATTTTCGGACGATTCCAGTAAGCATAGCTCAGCAGAAAAAGTAAATGAGACCATTCAGATGTCCATTGTTTTTGCAATTTTTGAGAGTTCGATTGACCGACTTCCGATCAAAGCATAGAGCTAAGGCGAGAAAATTGAAATCTTAATTTAGCAGAGCTTTGGAAAGACATGATTTGACATTGGAGTCCAAGAGAATTCAAGATCTGAAAGTTATCAGTTGTATGACCGTATTCAACTAAATTCAAACAACAGTATGTTCAATCTATTGGTTTAACCAAACAACAACAACACATCACCAAAAGCAAAAAATACTTAATCGCAAATAAGATTTGTCGATACATTATAAAATGAAACCAATGGCCATTAAATTAACGGTTATATACATCATATAATGATACTTTTCCAATTAAAAAGATCTAGATAGATATGAAAATATAATTTTTTTCAAAAGTTCTTACTTTCAAAGGACAAGTTTATATTGCATGCTGAGCCTTAAACGGTCAAAACCAACATTCCAACTAAAATTCCAACGTTCCAAAACAAAATTTCATAATCCATATTTCCTTTCATTTTCAATCAACGTGTTCTTTTGTGTTATTTTTCTTTACTGTTTTTTCCTTTTTCAGCATGTATAGACGCAACGTCACGTATCCGATAAGGGTACTGAAAAAAACCTGTTACAAGCAATGCTTTCGTTCTAATTCATTTCATCTGGTTTGTATAAGTTGTTATCTATGTAAATTGTGTGTATTTTGATAAAATAAATATGTTTAAACTAAAGGACAAGTTTTCACTTAAATAAGGCCGACTCACAAGCCTTGAGGCATTTCGAAATACGAAGCCAGACAGCTTGAGGTGTTGCAGCGTTCTTCACACTTGTTTGTAAGACTAAACATTTCTGGTTTGTAAGGGTTGGCGGGTACATTCATCGGAATCTGGCAGTTTGGTCCGGACTTACAGTTCATACAAACCTGCCTATTGGTCTTCGCACACTCTGTAAATAGATAAATTGTACTGACTGTATCAGGACAAATAATAATTCGCTTAACATACTACATACAACAAATACAGTTTGATATTGATAGTTTTACAATAACAAGTTCAATGGCGGAACATGATCAGAGAGGGAAGTTATGACATTATTTTGTCAAAAGAAAACGAGCGAACACTTTCTGCATTGATTGATTACTCACACTAAACCGTATGCATATAAAATAATCAAAGACATTCAAAGAAATCTCATGTTCATCGTGTTGTTTTGTTCACTAATTTCTATGCTTGAACATCAATGATACATAAAGAAATCCATTGCTATTTGATCTTACGGGTCTTTGGGGGACACCTTTGTCACTTCAATCGACTGCTTCATGGCGAATCTTTCGTAGAATTCGAAACTGGGCGTGTTAGAAATGATTTAATACATCAAAACAAAAAAACAGAGGGATACTAAGAGTGTATAGTCTTACACAATTTGACCTTTTTTTATTTATAAAAATGAGAGTTAGTGAAACTGAGAAAAAACACACCTTCTTTTCTAACCATTTACTATGTTGAAATGTTTTATGTTGTTCCTCTATACATGTTGTGTTTGAATTTAATCAAATAAATGCATTGTTGAATGAAAATTATGAACAATAATCTTACACAATTACCTTCGAGATTACACGTCAGAAATACAAACATGGTTGGATCTTCCCCTGAATACGTTCTGTTACCACAGTCATGCAACGTACACGTGAGACTCAATTCATAAAAAGTAGTCCCTTGACATCCGTCCAAATCTAGGCAAATCTCCACACAGTCGTCCAGTGTAGGAATACCGTCATGCGTTTCCAAGGTAGTGCAAGTTCCGGTTTCATTTCTTTTCTCTGTCAACTTGAACTTAGGACAGTCTGCAACAATTCATGATAGAAAAAGATGACAAATTTATATACCTCTATTTAATCATATAGATAAAAATAAATCAACAAAAGACACGGTACGCGAGTGTTGTTTCGAATGGTTCTCTAACAGCTGTTTACGTGCTTCGAAAAGAGAGCGTGTTTTCGAAAGAACACTGTGCTTTTATCATGCACATGTACTCTATCCGCTTAACTATTGTCTATGATACAGCAATTCCTTATGAGTGCTGTCTTTAAAAAAACTTAAAAAAAATGCCAATACTCGATTGTGAAAAGACGGCGGCAGTATGTAGTAAAGAGTTAATATTTGTACAGTCAGTATATTCGAATATACAAATTATATCTAACCCAGAATGTATACGCGTATGTGGTTTGTTGTATGGAGTTTCCAGCTAATTGCAACTGTGTTAACGATATGCACATATTACATTTAAAACAAAACACTTCAATATGATTTCCGCTGACATGATGGAATAAAAACCTGCTTATTCTAAAGGACAGTCTTTAGATAGACACATATGTCTATATTCAACCATAAATACCCAGTCACTTTAGAATGTTCTTCGGAAAACTAAACGAGATTATGAAAACTAGTTGAGAGTGTGATAAAGGTGCTATTTTCAATTTGAACCTTTCACAAAACCATCTTTTTCTGGGAACAAGTTGAAGTGAATCGTAACTGAAAGGCCACATTACCCGCTCGACAGGATTTCCGGAATGCTTTCCTGCCCCAAAACATTCGAAGTCCGGTCTGGTTATACATTTTACAGGACGACTGTGTTGGATTGTAGACTGAGGCGCCACATGGTTGTGTCTCATTGCACGTGCTGCTACAGTTAGAAGCCACCGCCGTTTTGCTAATATAGCTAAATGCCCAATTAACGTCATCGTGAACGTCACAGTTGATGCATTCCTGCACGTATATACGCTCACAGACTGAAAACAAGAGGTCATTGAAATGTTAATAGATAGAGTTATAGTAAGATTCTGACACAGGTCATTTATGGGTCCTCTTAGTCAGTGCCGTACCTGCATCCTTCAGTTTTGTAACGGCTTTCCTTCATACACCAGTACTAGGCAAGGGCGCTGAAGTGACTTGCAAAAGGCCATACCCACGAAACTAATGGTTTCAGTGGGGCTTGAACCCATTGACCCCCGAGTTCAGAGTCTGCCATCTTTATAACTGAGTCACAGGTTAAGTAAAAAAACAACTTTAAGTTTTTTCTCTTAAGGTTTGACCAGTTTTATACCATTGTGGTGGAACTTGATAAACATGTAACCTTTGCCTAACTACGTTTGAAGAAACATTGTATTGCCTTATAACACTGGTCATCCGTCGGTTGACTGAGTTGATTTCGATTCGGCATCGTTCGACCTTAAAACGGTGGGCCAGAGTTTTCTTACAAGTGTATGCCCCAGACGATGAATATTTGCCTACAATCGTCGACACAAAGGAATAACAATATAAATCGCAACGGGAATGCGTCAGTAAATGCTTTCTTGTTGTTACTTACGATCTCAGATCACAGATTAAATGACAATAGCAATAAATAGAATGTCTGCTTACTGAATTAAATCATATTGCATTGTATTGTAAAACACAATCCAACAGATTGCATCTTTGAATGCTTGACATACCTTCTGGGTCACACTGGCGCTGAGCGAAGACCATATCGGTGCTGGTGGCTATGCTCATTGAAGTGTTACATGCATGGAACCAACACGTCTGGTTACTCGGCATATATGTCATCGCCATGCAACCAGCATAGTCCAAACATGCGGCAAGGCAATATGTGTAGTCTGGATACTCCAACGTGACGTTCAGGATCGAACAATTTCCGAACTGACCGAATTGAGTGTCAATCTTGAATCGTAGACATTCTATATAAATAGGCGGGTCGAGATTAATTGACATACGTGTATGCGATAATATATAATATCATTATGTAAATGGTTCTTATTTGCCAGTTTATTTTTAATTTCATAAAACATTTTGGCCCGTCAGATTCAATATTTTATTTATTATCTACTGAAGTCGTATGTCAACCGAAAGTAAGCATATATAGTAAGCACCAGTCTTTGCCAAAGTCTGCTTTAATAGCATCTAAATGGCCATTTCCTTGTTTTCCTTTTTAACATTACTACTTTACGCATGCTTAACTTATATTCATGCTTTATAACGGCGTTGCGTCTAACATTCGTCAAAAAAAAAAAATGACATTCGACGGGCGTGCATGTCCAAACAGCATGTTTTCGACTGTGATTTCTCTGCCGACCAGAACCGAAAATTTGATGGGTATCTCATTCCGGGATACACTATGAACATGCAGGGTTATCATTGGCAAACGTAAGTGAAAAAAATACCTGTTCCGAATTTGGCGTGACCATCTTGTTCGGTCTTAAGATCATAAACATAAATATTAGTCACGTGATTTCCCCGCTTGTTAAATGAATGTATAATGTCTGCCTTAAATATATGTGGATTATCTGCCTTAAACGCATGTTGAATACTTTACCTGGGTTATAGGTCCGTCGATAGGATGTGACCCCGTAGCTCTGTGTTACATACGGACAGTCATACAGCAAGCATTGTCCGTAGCTATAGACGGCGTTAGTGCAGCCTATGGTAGTATTACAGCTTTCACTACACCAACTGGACACGTAATTTGGTGGTGCCGTAATATACCCAGGACAATGTGCGCTTGATATGTTACAGTTCACACACTCCTGTGTGTAGTTGCGTGCTGGTTCTTAAAGGCAAGTGAACATTCGTTATACATTTGTGGGGGAAAAGGTTTCATAGTCCGTATACTTTTACCTAAATAAACCGAAAGACCCCCCTCATTAAATAGGACAAATACATACTTAAGTGCAAACGTTACAATACTGCCCTCTTTTGTGAAGTCAAGACAAGTGTCTTCTTAGCCTGTAGGCAATGCGCAGAGAAGGCAACATCCAATATACATTACTTTATCTTTTTATTGCAAAAACAGTTATAGCTAAAAGTAATATCAATAAAATACAACTATTTCATAATAAAGAACATATAAGAGGATAGATGTTAGCAAAAGAAGAAGAGCAAAATTTGTTAGAAAGTATATACTTACTAATGATTCATTTTCAAAAAACGTTAACATCTTTTGAAAACGAATTACTAGTTCTATTACCCATAACCAAACAATAATGTCCTTTTACCAGTTTGTTGCAGACGACTCTAGAAGTTATTGTGAGAAAAGGAGAAATCACCCAAAAAAAGCAATTTCTCCATTTCGCACAATGATATGTACCTTTCGAGAGCAATATCTTCCAAAGTTACCACAATTTTGATTGCCGTTTTACTTCATTTAGGGCCATTCGAAGTCTGGCGATATGCAAAGTGTTAAAAGATTAAAGATGCGTTTTGTTTTTTTCTATATTGCGTAATATTTGATAACCATCCATGCGTTTCGAATCAGCTTTAGCATTTGAACTATACTGTCACTGGACTAGGTATTTGAAAAAAACTCGGCACTGTTCCGAACCCGCACCCTACCACACAAAGCGCGGATAACTACCTCTGTTACCGCGGTCTTACCGCGCGGACGTACTTTGGTACATATGCAGCTAAACTCGCAACACATTTGAAGCATAATTGGCACCAATTTACCCTTCACCAAACGCCAAGTTGTCGACTGTCCTAAATCGAGAGAGATTGCAGACGATATTTCAAAATGTGATATAATTGAAAAAATAATCATATGATATGACAGGAAACATTGTGGGAAAAGGAGAAATTGCTCGTCACGAGCAATTTCTCCTTTTCTCACAATATTTTCCAGAGTCGTCTGCAACAAAAAGGCCAAATGTCGTTATTGTTGGGTAATGGGTTAATCTAATTCACTGCGTAGGAATTTGTATTTTGCCCTATTTCGTTACTTCAGCAGCGGAAGAAACAAGGCAAGAGAAAAATAATATTTCTTCATAACATTATTTGAACCATTGTAATAAAGTGATGAACTGCTCATAATGAGCGGTTCATCCTTTTATCACAATGGTTTATATAGTCCTCTGCCGCAGCGATAGCATGTTGAGGTAACACAGATTAAGGACCCACAGCAAATGTCGATCAATTCGGGCGTTTCACTTTATGATCAATTTCTGGGTCTAAGATCAAAATTGACAGGGAATTGTTTGTTTAAACTTCTAGATATTTGTATAGTGTTTAATTTTCATACGTAATACATGCTTATATTAAACTGTTCTTTTGTCGTAATGCCTTAAATGCGAATAAGAAAGGTAAATATGCGTACAGATATTGAACTATCAAACACAATAAATCGATCAGAACACATTTCGTGCCAATGTCAGACAATCCCCCCCAAAAGCTTTGTTCTCAGCACATGTTAGGCACTTGGAGTAAAAGCGTCCAAAGGTTGAGACCCGGTTTGGTTTAAGATCTTTTCAACTTTATTTCATGCGCATACGTGAATCTACATGTATAAGGTTGATAAGCGAATAACATTTGAATTAAAGTCTTTATGACTATATGATTTTCGATCTTAATATCATATTTTTTTTTATTTACTTTTTCTTACTTCTCTGACAAACTCTTATATATTCTTTGTCTTGAAATAGATGATATAATCAAAATTAAGGTGTGTCATCATGTTTGCTCAATAACTTATTATTGTTTACATAGCTATAAACATGTTTATAAGTTTAATGCTGAATACATTATATATTATGTATGTTATGCATGTTTTGTATGTTATATTGTGATATGAATAAAAGTAATTGTCTTAATGCACTCCTACAGTGATAAAGAAAATGTATCGTAAACATTCAAAATGATCACCCCGATATTATACAGTAGAATCTATACCTCGAAGTTCTGATTAGTGAACTCCTTTATATGTCGAAGTCAAAAATGGTACCAGAATTGTTTGTTCTTTAATTGCTATGTCGTTATATATTTCAGACATCTATACGTCGAATTCTCTCTTTGTCAAAGATTGTCATGAGGTCCCTTTAACTTCGAAATATAGAGGTTCTACTGTACCAACCATCGTGTGGCGGCAGTGATCAATCGCATAAAGGGAGATCACTGTGAAGAATTCGATACCTACCATCCATTCGGAACACCTCGGCCATTTCTTAAATTAACCTCGGATGTAATGGGGAGCCATTTTTGAAAGTAGGTCAGCAACGAAGGGCCAATCGTATCAACTCGGCAATCCCCGTCACAAGCCGGGGATTGCCGGAAAGAGCTGATTGACAAAATATGAAACAAAGATGTGTTCATATGATCATCTTTAATGAAAAGGGTAAAAATACCATTCAATTGTGATATATAACCAATTTACGTGTATCTAAATACATATTTAGTGCCTGTGTGCATTTTGCGTTATCCGCCGGAAATTAGGCGAATTACCCCAGGATTTCTGATGTATTCATGTACTGCCTACGAGGTATATCTATCGACTTGTTACGGGGATTGCCGAGTAGATACGTTTGACCTACCATCGTGTGGCGGCAGTGATCAATCGCATAAAGGGAGATCACTGTGAATAATTCAATACCTACCATCGTGATGCGGCAGTGATCAATCGCTTAAAGGGAGATCACTGTGAAAAGATCGATACCTACCATCGTCTACACAAATCCTTCGTATAATTGTTCGGGGCGCTCCATCCGCTTCGCTTATCATCGACATGCTTGAACAGTTGTGGTATCTACACGATTGATTGGCCTCATTAAACGTGACAGCCCGGCAGCCAATCATATCGAGGCATCGGGTCATACAGAAGGTCAAGTCTACCCCACCCACATCTTCGCCTATAGACGGGCAAGCAGCGGATCCGGATGTCTGCATTTCAATCTTGTACCGCAAGCAGTCTGAATAGAAAATCGGTCTGAGAATCATTTTCTTTTAAATTATCAGTCATAGGAGTTTGAATATTATACACTTATGATGAACTCAACCATTATCTCTTCTAGATGACAAATATCCTCAGGGTCTGAAACGGCTATGACTCTATTTTCAGTCAAGTATCGACTAATCAGATACCAAATTGAATTTCTACACTCCGTATACGTGAAATATAATGCAAACACTAAACATTTACCATTTAATTGGAAAATGGAAAACATGAATATCGAGTTTGGATGCGATGTTTAAAGAGTTGTGGGAAACTTAATTTAAATGATTCACATTGATAACAACTTATAGTCTGACATGCATATCAATTAAGTCTTGGAAGATTTCTATAACTGGTTGAATTTGAAAACAGTGCTTTTCAAAACTAGATACACCATCATGTTGTTTGGTTTTAACACAATCCAACATAACGTAAAAGGAGAGAATGCTTGCCACAAGCAATTTCTCTTTTTGAAACAATGCTTTTTAATGTATTCATATAGAACAACAGCAGAATTGAAGGTTTTTTTCAATGTTTACAAAGAATTTCTAAAAGCGCAAGCTTTAAGAAAATACCATTGTTGTCTGCAGGTTGAAAAGAGTTTAACCCATTACTAAACAAAAACGACCTTTAACCACTTTCTTGCAGACGACTCTGGAAAACAATATGGAAAAGAAGGAACTGCTCGTGAATAGCAATTTCTTTAATTCACACAATGTTTTATACCCTAGCAGAAGATTTTTTTTTCAATTTTATCACATTTGAAATGTCGTCTGCGAAGTCTTTCAATTTTGGACTGTCTAAATTTGGCGTTTGGTGAAGGGTTAACTAAGGAAAACGTTGATAGATGTGTATGCAATAGATATAGGTATGTGGATCAATTGAACGGGATGGACTTGAGGATGATATGCGATATACCGTCGGAACATGTCGATCTAAATGCGGTGTTCCCAAAGCTAGTCTGTACTGCGGAACACTCGTACATGTTACACATGCTTTCTACCGGAAGGAATACCGCCATGTTACACGCATGCGCGGATGTACACGCCGCATTGCAGTCCATGGTGGAGTAGAGAGTTTCGTTTGCTATTTGAGAGCAGCTAGAACTGGCTTCACAGTCTACACAAGTCTGAGTGTAGATCCGGTCACAGGCTGAAACAAGAAGTGGAAACAATTACTTGCTCATAACCCGTAGAATGCTGGGTTATTTTCTAAAATTAGATGTTTGTGTCGTCTGCTTTCCAAAACCCTTAATATCTGCTTAATTTTGATGAGGTTATATACTCATTTTACAATTTACTTGGCGGCTGGCCTAGATCTAACCTGTTTTCATAAGCATGAAGTTGATTCCAGCAAAGGGTTAAAGTTGTTTGTTCACATATGTGAACATTTGAAAGTCAGATTAAAGTATCCTTGAAACAATACAGTATATGTTTTTGACAAACAATAACAATAACAAATTGCTATTGAAGGTTTTATCAATTCAGGAAGCGTCAATTAATTCAAGTATGTACAGTTAATTTGCAATGAATCTTTCTATCTCTTTTTTATTAGCATTTCAGAAATAAAGTATACTCTATCGTAACACACAGTGTATTTATCCATGTCTCCTGTAAGAACAACCCCAGTAATACAAACATTTTCCAACAACTGGCTGATCAAAAGGCTAGGCAAACAACCTCATCATATGAAGGGTTCAACGCAGGATTATAGTTTGACCGTTACGGACAAATGACCTTGTATTTGACCTTCGATGAATACGTACTTTCCAGGCAATTCCTCCAGTAAAACACAGATCCCACTGCCCCTGTCCTGTCGGTACAGGTATAATGATAGCAAGTGTTGGTCGCCACATCGAACGAGATTGACATACAAGTAGGCGTGTCCAGGCATCGGTCGAGACATGTGGTTACCGTCAAACCGGAAGTATCAAAATCGTATGATGCGCAGTTCGCAGTCGTGTCAGCCATTTTGAAAAGTTCGTATTCACTGCAGTCTGAGAGTATTTGGTAAAACATGGGAATTAAAATGTGACAATAATGATGAGTACATTAAGAAAGAATTGGACAACTAGGGCAAATATGAATATGAAAAAAGACGTCTCCTTAGAAAAAGAGACAACGAAGAGTTGTAAAGGAAATGGAAAGGAGGAGAAAGAAGAAGAAGAGAGGGAAGAGAAGACCAAGAGGAAGGAGGAATAGGAGAAGAAAGAGAAGGAGAAAATTGAGACGAGGAAGAAGAAGAAGGAGAAGAAGAAGAAAACAGAAAGAAAGAAAAAGAAGGCAATAAGGAAAACAGTGAAGATGATTATTGATAAGAAGAGGAGCCGATTCTATAACGGTAAACGTACCTTGATAGCAGGCCTTTCGAAATGACATTGTATTTACATCCATGTCCACCTGATCGCATTCGGAAAGCTCGCAAGTATTCGCCACCTTATTATAGTAGCTGGTTCCACAGTCTGCGTCATTGGTACATTCGTCGGCGCACGATAGACTGGAGACCGGCCCCGGCACAACATTGTAAGGCGACTGGCATTCTGAACCTTGTCCACAATTAACACATCGCTGTACAGTTTCAATCTCACACTCTGTTGGTAAGAATATGTAAGTAAAGATATTATTATCTCATGAATTATGAAATCTGATACCTGCTTTGACTGTTCAAAAAGTACATTAGATGTATATAGAATATATTTTAGAATTATTTATGCTTTTATCGCGAAAAAGAGTTGGAGGACATATATCAGCTTTAGTCTTTTCAGATGTATCATCTAATACCATTGCAGTCAGTGTTTGTGTTCATACTTTTGGTATTTACTATCTAGGATAGCAAAACATAAGATGCATTTGGTGAATAAAGTGACATATGTCTATCTCTCAAGACACCTTTTCATGAATACAGCTGGAAATCATGAAATAATAAAAGATTGGATCAACTTTGATCAGTAAACTGTCCGTATAGAAACACATGTAACGCAATGTACCCGTATCAAACATACTCACACTGTAAATAAAGCCATATACCATACGTTGTCATACAATCTGCAGCTCCTTTCGATTTAAGTCCATTCATAAAAACACACATAAGGGAATGACAAGTAACCCTGTACTTATATACCTGAATGGCATGTCCGTGTCCAGAAGACATGACCGAGTGCGGCAATGCTTGTGTCACAGTGGAGCAGCTTACAGTTCGAACCGTTAAAGGAGGCGGAGCTACAGTCTGGGGTGTCGAGACATGCCTCCAAACACTCGTACTCGCTCGTCATGTTAAAGGTCGGTAACGAGCTGTTACCGGAACCGGAACCGGAACCAGAACCAGAACCGGAACCGGAACCGGAACCGGAACCGGAACCTCCACTACCTGATGGTGGACATGCGCCCGTTTGGTCTTCGTATCGAACTATTTCATAGGACGAACAGGATGTGTCTGCAAACGTAAATGTTAGCTTGAATACATTTTCACACGTTAATTCAATAAACCTGTATGGCGATGGCTTTTTATTCGAATTTCAAATGAGATTTGGTAAGTTTTCTTAAGTCTAGTTGGCAATTGTCAAGTAGGCAGAAGTCTTCATTTGTATGGTGTGTGTAAGCTGTTATGACAAATAGGTGAAATAGTTCATCAATGACTTTTCATTCCATTCATAATTATCATTCTTTAAAGGCCCATTAAAGGATATTAATGCTATATCAAACTATATTATTTGGTAAACTTTTGGACAGATTCAAATAATTATCCCCAGAAAAAACCATAAGCCCAACTTAAATGTGAAAGTAAACCAGAAATAACCCAGATTAGCAACTTTTATAATTCAGATTTCCTGATTCTTCACCTCTGACCTTGACAGTTGATACACAATCTTTTGAACTGACCAATCAGAATTCGTTATTTTGAATATGTAAACAAACAGGTTGTTGATAAACATTATTGAATTGGAGACAACTATATCTCAAGCTCTAAAAAACTTATTTTAAATGTGTCTATTTAATAGGGTCTCAATGCATTCCTAAACTAATTCCCATGACTTTTATGAACATAATAAAAGAACTCCATATATTTTTTCAGTAATTTATTTGTACTCCTCTCCTTTGATGTGCCTTTAAGTTGTCTGAGATGCATTGCCATGCAACAGGTACATCAGAAAAATGAGGTATGCGAAACAGTGTTTACATGGCATGAAAATCTTAACTAACATGTTTAGGTATGTCTATATTGAAAAAAAAAAACTTCCGCCCCCACATGTATACATACATACATACATACACACATACATACCGTTGTTGCATGACTTCCTGAAATATGTATTGCCGATTTGTTGTTGGACCTGAGTACAGTTGTAATAGTCACAGCGTCCTGTTTGTCCCGGCAGGAAGGTGAACCTGGACCCTGAACATGTTAGGACACTCTCGCATTTGCTCGCACAATGGCTCGACTGTGCAATGTCAAGTTGGCTAATAAATGGCGCCGAACAGTTCGGCCCGGGTCCACAATTAGTGCAAGTCTGCAATGTTCCGTCGGTACAAGCTAAAATGGCAAAAAACGGAAATGATTGTTTGAAGAAGTTAAATAGACTGAAACAGTTCCCGTCTCACTATAGAACACATGCCCATTACATGTTTTATTGCTCGTCTAGGAATTTTGGTTTGTCGAATTACAGGGCAAACATGAAAGGTAATTATACAGAATGTAAGAAGCATTTTTATTTTCAAGACTTTAGAATCACCACCCAGCTTCTATCTGACTTTGTAATACCATAGCTCTATTGAATCATTTTTTACAACAGTTGCTTTGGCTGCCCTTCAGGGAATTGATTAAATTCATCTCGTGCAATTAGTAAGGACTGTCGTATTTTATCATAATCGCATTCAATTTTTGACTTTGTATGGAGTATTGCGTGAACCATTTCGAGTATAGGGCATTTCAATTTTAACCAAGCTCCAGATCCATTTGATTAAGAAGATACATTCCTGTTCAATAGCGTAGGAAATTACGATAGCTACCTGGTTTATTGGAATTGATTAAAATGATTATTAATGAGCGAAAAGCATGAAAACATAAAATCACTGAAACGATCTTAGACATTACATTTTAAACCCCATTCAATTTACAAATCAAAACGTGAAACTTTAAAATTGAAAATATTTAACGTAAGTGTCCACAACGCGAATCATCAATTTCAAAAACAAAAGATTGCACCACCACAACCATTACTTCACATGGACTAAATTTGTGTTAACGAGAGTAGAATGCTTTGGAACCCAACTGTGAAAGAAGGAGATAATTGCACACAAGTTGGATATGTAATACTTTGAAGCAGCTGTTGATCACCACCTAATGTCGAATTGGTTTCCCTCGTCATATGAAACAGAAGTGTTTAACACGAATAAAGGGATTAAAGTCGTCGTTCATTTCATATCAATAAAACTGTATTTATTGTTTGCCGTTCATAATTGCAACTGCAAACACTTGTACGGTCAGGTTATAACAGCATGATTGAAACACGTGGACAACCACGTTATTACATTACATAAAATTGCTTATACAAGATTTTGACCATTATGTTTTCCTTTTGTTACACATTGTAAACGGCAAACATAGAGAGAACTCGACGTATACATGTCAAGAAATTAAAGACATAAACAACAAAAGATACCCGTACTTGCTTCGACGTATAGAAGAGTTCGACATTCAGGAGTTCGAGGTAGAGATATTTTACTGTATGAATGGATTGGAATGGAAAGCACCTCAAAATCTCGGGAAAATTGATGTAAACTTGTAAAGGGCCAATTTAGTTTCATGTTGCTTTTGATTTGAACAGTTGTCAAGAATTAACGCTTTAGTCCATGATACATGTACTTCCTTTCCTCCGCGTATACTTTCAACTACGATTAGTCTTTAATTCCAACATGAGGGAATTAGTTAATGCAGTGGAAATTATTGTTTGGTCGTACATACAGTGGTCTAACCATGGAGGGGAAAGAATGAGAACTATATTTCCTATCTTGATTATACCCCCTCTAAACCTTTTATTGTGGGTATATTCTTTGTATCTTGCACAAAGAAACGATGTCACTGATACCAAACGATATACGATATCTGTTTAGTTAAAACTTGTTTGTTTTACATTGATTATGATAGAAGCCTGAAGCTTATCAAATTCACTCTCGAAGACTGCTTACTGGATACTAAACCAGTACCGGTTCCAGTCGAACCTCGCCTGAAGGGGCCCGAACCCCTGATCCTCGGTACAAAAGACCGGAGTTCCACCTGAACCACTGTCGCTGACAATAAGTCGTTTATCAGTTAGTGCTTTACAGAAGGACTAAACGACAATATTTGCTTTAGTCCAAACCGATATAAATGGATTTTATCTTTAACTCAAGTACAATATTGCAATGTGACACGTCATTTGAGGCGTCTCGGAGAGACGACTCAAATGACGTGTCACATTGCAATGTTACTTTGCTTAATATCGAAATAAAAGGGGCCCTGAACGTGTATCACACCACTTACCCGACACTCTTCCGATATATAATGATGTCAATATCAGCACAACCCATATCAGCTGTCCTGTAAAACAATGATTCATCTTAAATATTTTACATCTATAAACTGAAGCCTGTTCTTACATCTTACACATGTATAAATCACTCTCTTTTCTGTTTTTAAGATGGACACATAAATTGTTTAACATTCTTTTGTCAAAGGACTTCTTGTGTAATGACGAATTATCAAAAATAACAATTATTCAAAAACTATTCGGTTATAGTAATACATAAATTAAAATCGTCTACAATAGAATCATACACATTTATATTAATGTGACAAATGCCGAATAAACTCATAATGAAATTTGGTTTGATAGCTATTTTCGTCGAATCATTTTTGTCCAGTGGTATTGCGTTGTATGGCTTATAAAAAAGGGGAAAACTCCAAAACTATACCAACCGTAATAATCGAATAATGGATAACCAACTTACGCTTGGTATAATGTCGATTGGGTCGTTGCAGATTTCCCAAGAAAAATAAAAGAATTTAGATGATACCAAATTACTTAAGAGATGCATGTTCACAGACGGGAAAATTTGAAAGTTAATATAAAAGTTCGGTTAGACAGTACATGTTTTGTTATTTCGCTTGATATGCAATTTAAAACAGCTATTGAAAGCATAATCAATTCAGGAAGCTTTAATGTACCTTAGAATGGTCACTCTTTGTGCTGTAGATTGCAAAGTGATGCCGAACTTTTGTATTTAGATACATAGCAATTACTGTATATATGCTTTGAAAAATCGAAAACGAAAGATTTTTGCTATCAATGTCTTTTCCCCAATCCATATCTTGCAAATGTAAAGCTGTTTTGCAAGAAAAAACATTGTTTTGCAAGAAAAAACATTGTAACTCAGAAATTGCCTCACATCTGCGAATGTGCAACTTTAATTTAACTTTTATGTGACCAAAATATCTTTATATATAAGAGTTATGGTTATTTTCTCATGGTGACTACCAAATCCATAATTGACTACAATCATTTGTATTTGAATAGCAAACTGTTAAACTACATTTCAAACTCGCATGTTATTTTCTCATGGTGACTACCAAATCCAGAATGGACTACAACCATTGGTATTTAAATATCAAACTGTTAAACTACATTTCAAACCCGCCTGTTATTTTCTCATGGTGACTACTAAATCCAGAATGGACTACAACAGTTGGTACATGTATTTGAATAACAAACTGTTAAATTACATTTCAAACTCGCCTGTTATTTTCTCATGATGACTACCAAATCCATAATGGACTACAACCATTTGTATTTGAATAACAAACTGTTCAACTACATTTCAAACTCGCCTTTTATCAAACTTTACAATGACCGATGAAACATATGATATTTAATTCAGAATTAAAGGTGTTGGGAAAGAAGAACAGACAAATAAGTAGGGCATTGACATAACGCAAACAAATTGTAATGACAAAATGGGTGAAATATATAAGTATATGATTCAATTGGTAATCTTTTTTTTTATGGAAAATTAAAGATTAAGAAAAACATCATGAACATACCCATTGCCTTATCATGTATTTCATCCGTAACAAGTCTGCATCTAAGACACACCCAAATGAGGCTGTCTAAAGGTACTTCGTTCTACCCCTTACTCCACGATTCCTTAGTTAAAGTTCTGCATAGTGTAACGAAACTTTGAAAATAAATTGTGACAAAAGGATTTTTTGATTCTTTAAAGCAATTTATGATTTTGTCAAAAATCGAGGTTTTCCCCTCAGCAATCATAGAGAGAATGAATTTGTGTCTAGATTTTTTGTTTTGTTTTGCTTTGGTTTCTGCTGTCTGCTGAAACTTTCAATATGGACCAATGGGGGAACGGGTTAATCGATAATTGACCCGAAGTGTCGTTAACTCATTACCAAACGCCAAATTATCGACTGTCCCAAATTCAAAGAGTGTGCAGACGACATTTCAAAATGTGATGCAATTAGGAAAAAAAATCTTATGATGGGACAGAAAACGTTGTGGGAAAAGGATAAATTGCTCTCCTTTTCCCAAAGTTTTTTTTCCAGTGTCGTCTGCAACAAACTGGTCAAATATCGTTATTGTTTAGTAAAGGTTCTTTGCCCTTTACCTACGTTAGACGAATTGATCGGTGCATTATATATATTATACCCTTTGTTTAAAACCAGCAGGCAGGCATAACTGCGCTTAAATACCAAATAGACTCGAGGAAAAATTATCTTTTTTAAATGACAAACGGCTTTTTGCCCTACTTTTCTCTTCCCGGTGCATCAATATAAGGCCAATAAGTTACCTTTGGGTAAAGAAAGTGTTTCTCTCTCTTTCATTGGTGAATTTCTCCTAAAAGTCTTTTATATCCTTGGAGTTGTTGAAAACATCTTTAAACCAAACAGTTCGTATGTACTTTATAAACCCATCGGTTTGCGTTTCGAGCGCTTTTAAAAGGGGTAGAGTTGTCTTGACACGCACAGCTTAACGCAAAATTATATAGATATACTAACATCCTAGCAATTATTCATTTTAAACTATAGTTTTACAGACTATTCCGATTGCTGTGGTGCTTTGTTTAGCACATCGAAAGGAAAACATTGTTTATCTAACACGAAAATCCAAATACCTAACAGTTCTGGTTAGCGTTTTACTAAACAACTTATGCTAAGCATTTGTGTAAGATAAAAAAACCTTTCTATCATTTTGATATTGAGATAAACAATATTTGTAAAGTAACACATCATTGGAATCGCTTCCAATGCTATGTCACATAACAATATTGCTCTTTTATTCATGATGCTATGAATGTTCATCAGGTTTGACTACGTAAATATTTTCCGTAAGACTTTTAGCAAACCATTGCCACGAAGAAAATTTATTCAGAACTACGAATGGATTTCGGCACTTGGAACAAGGTTTATCATTCCCACAAACCACGGGGCACCTACATTAGGTCAAAATATCTAGATCGCTCAATTAAAGTCATTAAAATATTTCTACACTTGAACAGGTATTACGGAGCTACGGAGCACACGATTCGTGTGTCTCTATCAGGGGTTTCCTGGACCGCCAACATATATAGCAAATGATCCCCAATTCCTGAAAACGATCTATAAAGATTAAGTTACCATCCAAAAGTTCATGTATAAGGGGGTCAAAGGTCCCCAAAATAAGCATAGATCAAGTGGTCAATGGAAAACCCTTATATATGTCTATACGTTTATGATGGGGCACGTGGTCCAAGGTTAGAGTGTCGTGGGTTCGAGTCCCGTGAGAAGTAGGTTCAACTTTGCGACCTTAAGTTAATACATATAAGGTGCAAATACTAGTTGTGTGTCAAAGGACAAGAATTGAGAGTGATTAATTAGATTTGTATAAACTTGTCTAATAATCGATGTAAAAGGAATATGTTTGAACTAAACTTAATTAAACCAACTAAACTAAACGTATCTACGTTGGTGAAGCGTCAACAATTTCAGATCAGGCGATCTTGTTTTTACTCCAGGTGAAGTCTAATTGTTTCCTTTTTGTGGATTATCAAGGAAGCTTGAATAAGTGAACTGACGCTGTAATCAAAATGTTAACGTTAAAAACAATGAAAATCAAAGAATTGATAATGCAACATTGTTTTATGGACTGTTATGACAAAGTATGCCATTCTCTCTAGGAAAATGAAGATTTCTAATTGTAAAATGTAATGGAGTATGTTAGTGAACAAAAGAATGATTGTTTACCATAAAACATCAAACATAAACAACGACGTCAAGCTATGGCCGTACTGTTGAAAGAAGGGTGTCAATTCTATTATGAAAACTTGATCTTGAAATGAATTTTTTTTTTATTTACATGGACGTTATGTGTCAATATCACACCCAGAAGGTATTGTATCAGACCTTTCAACGGTTAACCGAATTAGCCTTCCGACATTCCCTCATCGGTGTTTCGTTGAGCGTTGCAATAAAACTTAAATATTGTTGATACGATTTAAAGTTTATTTTGTACAGCATACACATTTTCAAAAAGGTTGAATCTGATACATTTAACAGAAACATGATGTTTCGGTCTTCTTGGTTTCTATTTTAACGCATTTCTGATGAATTGATTATTTCCTCAAAGAACGTACAGTGGAACCTCTAACCTCAAAGTGGAAGAAAACTCATAAAAATGTTCGACTACGAGAGAGTTCGACGTAAAGACGTCTTGAAATAAAAAGAAGTAAAAACACAAAATACAGGACCCCTAATTAACTTCGACATATAGAGGACTTCGACAGTCAGAAGTTCGAGGTATAGAAACTCTGTATTTGATATTTTGATGTACAAGTATGGTGGAAATCTCAACATGTATACTTTTACCCAGATGCTTGATACTTTGATCATGAGAATCGGTAAATGTATCTCTATCCGCTTCTCCGTTATTTCATTTAATGTTTTAATAAGGTTAAGTGCGGAAGGGTAATGACATTGAAAGTTATTATTAAGTAAAGGTCAATTAACTCTTGCAAATGGACTGGTTAATAATTCATTAAACAAATAACCGTTTTGTAGGCGTGTTGTTCCTTTGCCATAGAATAGGCGCCGATTCTTTATTCAATTAAAGCAGTCGGCTTTAAACAATTTTCTAACAATATTTACGCATCATAGGCATTTTTCTCTTTTGTCGTAATGATTTAGCTTTTTATTATAAATGGATTATGCAATTTTGCAATATCAGTATTTCAAAAATAGTCTTTGATGAATTTAACGTATGTTTATCAATCTTCGAATTTGGAGGATTTTTTTTTTAACCCTTATAGTGTTGGAACCGACGTCATGCTCATGCAAACAAGTTAGATCCAGATAAATTGGCGGCTGTTCTGTAATCTAAACTGTTTGCTACTCTGAGTATCTTTCTTCATCAAAGTTTAGCAGATATCTAAAGTTTTGGAAAGCATGTGGCACATTAATCTACTTTTAGAAAAGTACCCAGTATTCTAAGAGCTTACACGTTCGCGAATATTTTCAGGTCACGGGTTAAACAATACTTCGAATAGGATTATATTTAAATGATTGGATGTTTTTGTATGTAAGTGCAATACAAAACGCGACCACCCCTTATAAATACGTGTAATACATGAATATGTTGGTATTTTCAATTTCTGGAAATTATTCTATACACATTATTTATTTATAGAAGTCGATTCAAATGGGGAACCCATCTGAAATTACCAGATGAATGATGAGGTAAAGTCAAAGACTTTATTGTTTAAGAGACATTTTAAAAGGTATGTCATGGTTAAAATACCTACAATCGATTATAATGGTTAGGGTACATTTACTAAGGTCTATCATATACAGCAAAATAAGACATATCAGGTAACCGTGTCGTACATGTATCTCACTTTTTACGAGACTGTTTTTTAAAGCATTCTATGACAACATATGTCAAAAGATATGACGTCATTAAGACCAAACAACAAATGTATATGTATCAATGAAGACAAGGTGGACTTATCATCCTAGAAAGTCAGTATGTGCTTTATTATAGCGATATAGCGATATTCTCCTCGTATTTACCAAAGGTTTTGTAGTCCAGGGGACACAACTACTGCATACTGTACTATTTGTGGACAGATTATATAGCAATCTCCCATGCAGAGTTATCGTCCCCCGGATACTACCTCTGGTCAGAGTACACTGAAGAATTACTTCCGGAGGTCGTTGTACAGTAAAAAGTAGTTCTTGAAAATTTAGAATGTTACTTTGAGTGTTGATTTTATGCTTTTAGGACATAAGAGGGGGTGTTTTTGACTGTTTTTGATATTTTGTGGGTGTTTGCCATGTTTTAAACCCCTGGTTTGTTGTTTTTTCCAGAACTACTTCTCGCGGAAGGCGAAGCGCTGAGGGAGACGTCCTTCGCTGACCCACCCATTTTTGTAGGCGATTTAAGAGGTAGGTAAAAAGTAATGGCCGGTAGTGAAAAAAGTAGCTGATCTTCGATATGTTTGCTTGTCAAATTCTGATTGGCAACAGAGTGTGGAATAGTGAAACAACAAGGATTAACTCTGAATCTTTTCATGAAAGGTACTGTGAACATGCCAAAATGACTGTTTTTGTATAGAACAAAGAAGGGCCAAAATAAGCCAGACTCCGTCCTAGATAAACAAGTTTAATTTTAATTTCTCTAGAAGTATGAGGGTAAGGACCCTGAATTTTCTCCCACAAGTTGGTCTACTCATTAGAAGCCTATGGATGTAAAAAAATTATTCAGTTTGTATTTTTTTTTTAATTTTGATGATTTTTGTAAAATATTGCGTAACGAGTCGGGCCGAGTGAGCCCCCCTGAATGAGAATAGGCGGTGTTGATGTAGAATTTGTTCTTCTGCTACAATACTTTGGACATTGTGATAGATTGAGACCATATTCACACAGAGGACAGCAGAATTTGATTCTAATTAGTTAAAATTGGATAATTTCCAGTGAAATACATAGATATATATATATATATATTTCATAACTTTGCTAATTGTGCTCTATACTGTGTTTGTCATGGAATCATTTCATGTTGAATGTGAACAGAAATTGAATGAAAACACCCTGATTCATGAGAATAGGGAATGTATTGTATGGAAGGCTGTGTTAATGCCCAGGTTTATGTTCAATTTTGATATAAGGATCCGATGGCTAGTCCCACGGCTGAACACAAGACTCAAACAGCACACCCAGTTGCCTTGATGGTTAAACTAATGGATTTTTCTATTTCAGCTCAGGACCACGCATCACATTCACTGCAACAAAAAGCTCTGCAACACAGATCACCTCATATTTGAAACCAGCCATAATAATTGCCTGCGGCGGAAGACATGTTTTCGGGTAGGAAGATGCAGCGAACATTTTAACCGAAATGAGAAACCGACGGCAGGATGCCGCGTGGACCTTTGGATTTACTCGTAAGTGATCACCAGAATTGTCTGATATTTGATTTCAATTTGATTGATTTCAGGCTTGGGGCTTGTTGGGTGGTAGGTTTGGTATGTTTATTCAGATATTCAGATGGGGGGGGGGGGGGGGGGCTAGTACCCAGTATGAGGTGATGATGATGATTATTTTGATGACTTCTTTCTCTGTGTTTTTTTTGTGTAAATACCGTTTCGGCCGGCAGCAGGCCATCATCAGGGCTTTTGCCTTTAACCGGATGTTTTTTGTGTTGTTGTTGTTGTTGTTAAGCTGTCAATTTTTTTAATCAATCGAACATAGAGTATTTATTATTACTTAATGTTTTAGTCAAGCTGACCTTTCGCATACTCGCGCTCTTCATGCCAACTTCCTTTACCTAACGGACCCCTAGCTCTGGTGTACCGGTATTCAAGATTTGCTCTTCTTTCTTTTCATTAAGTTTTGAAGTGTGCAGGTTTCTTTCTAATTTTCTTTTAGTTTCATGTTTGGAAATGTTTTCTAAATAATTGGTCTGGTTCGGTGACAATTTTTCCGGTTATCGATGAAACGTTTGCGTGAGTCGCATTTTCCGAACTATTGTTTACCTGTTAAGTTTTTGAGGCTAGCCTTCCTGCAAAATTCTTAGAGTGATTTATTTCCTTAGGAAGTGATAAAAGGAGTCTGCGGTCTCCTTACAATTTTGTGTTGTTGTGTTGAAAGAAACACTGTAAACTGCTTTCTCGCAAAGCGAGACCTCCAAAATTGTTATAAAGAGTAACTTGTTATTATCGGCCATTTTCAGTTGATGGATATTGTGTGTCGGTAGGAACTCTGAACGTTACCACCAGTCCCCTCCACCACATTTGCCAGCATAGAGGAGACTATCTGACCATCCATAGCTGAGATTGTTTCGGGCTGGTTTTCATCTTCAACGCGTCTCTTTCGGGTAAGAACTTATGCATTTCCCTGCTCGTAAAGGCTTCCTGCGGCTTTCCTTTCCAATTTTCATTTGGCCATAGTAGCAGATAGAAATCTTGAATTTGAATGGCTTAGCTCTGGTCATGATCTTCTTATATAAACCTATAGTGTATTGGATAAGTATGCAGGAGAAGTCAGTTAGACTGGGCATGATATTAACTAGTGAATCAGCTCAGAGTGGCAGGTAAAGGATGTGGGATTAGGGGGTGAAAGGTGTGAAAAGTCAACACCATTCCCTCTCAATTCTTTCACCCTTGGACCAAGTGGGATTTTTTACCCTCAAATATGCTTAAGGTATTATATGTAAGGCAAATTAATGACAAAACATTATAAATATTATGTTTTTAATTTAAAATAACATATAAAATGTCGAAAAAATAGGGAAAAATGCACCTTTTTTGGATAAATTCACTACCCTATTACTCCAATGTCAGTCTTTAAGGGACAAAAAGATCATTTTCAGAGAGAAGAATATGTTTCCAAACTGAAAATTGTGGTTTGGTGAAAATTCATAGATTTTTGAATGAATGAGAGTGGTTCTCATGAGACCCCCTTTTCGCATTGATTTTGAAAGTTCCGAGCCCAATTTTAACAAATCTGGGTACTTTGCTTCGACACGCATAGATCTGTGAAATATTGATAGAAATGCTTGCGATTGGTTCCGTTTCACTTGAAATTGGCTTAGAAACTTAAAAATATTTTATCGGAGCGATTAAACGAGATTTTGATTTTTATTTTGGTCAGAGTACACTGAAGAATTACTTCCGGAGGTCGTTGTACAGTAAAAAGTAGTTCTTGAAAATTTAGAATGTTACTTTGAGTGTTGATTTTATGCTTTTAGGACATAAGAGGGGGTGTTTTTGACTGTTTTTGATATTTTGTGGGTGTTGGCCATGTTTTAAACCCCTGGTTTGTTGTTTTTTCCAGAACTACTTCTCGCGGAAGGCGAAGCGCTGAGGGAGACGTCCTTCGCTGACCCACCCATTTTTGTAGGCGATTTAAGAGGTAGGTAAAAAGTAATGGCCGGTAGTGAAAAAAGTAGCTGATCTTCGATATGTTTGCTTGTCAAATTCTGATTGGCAACAGAGTGTGGAATAGTGTAACAACAAGGATTAACTCTGAATCTTTTCATGAAAGGTACTGTGAACATGCCAAAATGACTGTTTTTGTATAGAACAAAGAAGGGCCAAAATAAGCCAGACTCCGTCCCTCTGCAACGGGCTCACGCCATCTTTGCCACGAATCGTGGCAAACTCTGTAATATTGCGATCCAAACTGTTCTATGCATACAATTAAGTAAAAAAATATACGAATAAGGCAAAAATACTTTTACTTTATCCATACAGGAGACATTGAATATGTATTTCACCGATTCTTGCTAGAACTATTGTAAAGCCTTTTTATGATATTAAAAATCAATCCGCGGAATGTTTACGTCTTTGGTCTCCCGCTCGATGCATAATAAGTCTTGGTTATCGGACAGCTTGGATACCAGTGATGTAAACAAACACGAGGTAGAAATTGGGAACGATGTCCTCACTTTACAACTGTGATTTTTAAAGATTTCGCTACCTGCAATTACTAACTTCAAAATACGTGATATATTTGTCTTTTGAAAAGGCAAAAGCTTTTTAGATGGCACATTCTTATCATCTGAATGGAAGCAGATCTCTTCAAATTGATGTTCAGAAAACTTCCACGAATGTATGATATCAATGAGTTGTCGCTTTTAAAAAAGTACTGTACTTCCAAATAACCCCCAAATAAGCTTCACATGCTATGAAATGAGAGATGAATGGGTTAAAAAAGGGTTGCAGAGAAAACACTATGTAATGGCTGCCAGTGATTGAAACAATATGGATATTTGGATGATGTGTTCATGGTTTATGGGGCCACAGGAAATGCATGAGCATAGTGATAAAGATGAGAGGAAAGAACCATGATGAATAAACTGTAAGTACCTTTTTCTAACTATGCTTTTTTTTAGTATGTGATTCATGGTTTACTAGTAAATTTATGATGTATGTATGCTCATACTTTGTGCAAAAGATTAGACAAACCATTAATGATTATGAAGAAATAAGAAAGCTTTACACTCTTGGTTCTCCCCTTTTAAAACTACCACAGCTGTCAATCTTCGCATTGAAAGGGGGGGGGAGGATGGGGGGAGTGACCTGGTTATGGTTGTTTTAAATGAGGACCCAGTTATTTTAAAACGGGTCAATGGATCATGCAAATTTATGCTTGATTAAGTACACTTCGGGGTATTTTAGTAAAGTGGTAAAACCTCCAACAATAGTGAGCAAAGCGCCATAGGAATAAAACTAAAATGATTGACAGATTGTCAAGTTATATCAAATCCCTTTATCATATAGTTCATATAGTTTTTGAGCCAGATTTTTGTTATGTTTTCCCTCCTTTAGATTATTTTAGTTGTTTACAGCTATGAGTACATCAACTACTTTGTGGTAGACTTATTACTAATTACAATGATGCATTCGGGATGATGAGCTTTCAAACGATAGGGCATCCCCTAAACAGCCTTTAACCCATTATCCATTTTCCGAATAGTGTAATGATTATCATATTTTTATGTTTGATAAATTACTGACATTGAGTTCATACATTTCTATACGTATTAATTTTATCATTATTTTATTCATTAATGCTTTGGATAAGTAGGGCTCTATGACGATAGGGCTGCTCCTACACAGTCCCAGAACCCTACATCCAGTTAACATTAAATCATTTACTACATGTTTATCACACACTAGCACAGATGAACGATAGGGCATCCCCTACACAGTCCAGACCCATATGGCATATATGTTATATTATAGTTGATTTAGTGGACAAAGAATGGTGCAGTCTCTGCAGTAGAGGCCTCTATGCTCATATATAGGACAAACAGATATACTGTGAAATGTGTTACAACTTACTTTAATACTTATTAATCATCTTATTCGACTTTTTTCCTGTTTTTGGTGCTTATGTGTTGCAGGATTACAATAATACTTTTTATCAAACTGATTTCTACACTTTTCGATGTAACAAAATGTTATTTTCAGTTCAATAAATTCACAATTCATATCTGAGAAAGTTGGTTTGTGCTGCTGTTAATTGTAATTTAAACATAACATAACATTTAGTCTTTCAATTAGTTATTATAAACCTCTCTTATGAAAAAAAATAGTAGAAAGAATTGATAATTTGACATTGGTCAGTTATATGATTCTTTTCTTCTTCCCATTACTGAGCTGGTCCTCTAAGGAATGTATGTAGTGTATAGGATGATCTAAAGTACGTATTCTAATGAAATTTGATAAATGAAGAGTAACAATCCAGTTTTCATGTTAGATGTTCACTCTACTTGTTTATATAATTTGAATTTTACATACAGATATAAGATAGTTGAATGAACAATACTCATGCTTTGAATAAAAATTCATCATAGTTTTTATAACTGCTAAGCAATGTCAAAACAATTATGACAACAGTTTATTTCTAAAGTTTTTGTCATAAATACTAATAACAAAAATTCACAATAAGTGACTAAATGATGAATGCAGGAAGCATCCCCAGATATGATTATAATTGCTTCTTAGTTTTCAAACAGTTTGAACTGCTTGTTAATAGGAACTTAAATGACAGATTGTAAGAGTTTTCTTTTATAATTCAAAATGTTCTCTATGAATAATCTTAATCTTTTAAGACAAATATATACATGTATATATCATTACAGCATACAACAACCAAATTCTTTAAAAGACAAGTTCATCATGAGAATATTACTGTTTAATGATATTATGATGAAATATTGTATTAACAAATTAGCTGATCTGTTGTTTGTTAGAAACATTGTCTAGTTGATTCATAAAGGTTTGCATTCATTATATTTCAAGAAAGATGATGTCAGTACAGTGTTCATAAAAGTTGATAGCCTTTCAACCATAAATATTATTTGCTGTATAAAATGGAAAAGTAACTAAAGCAAAATTACTCAACCAATTACAGTGCCACTTGAGGATCACCAAACAAATAAGAACAGTGTCCATTATGTGCATTATCAAAGTATGATTGAAGAATATGGTGTAGGTGAAGAGATAAGATAGGAACTTTCTTACCAGTAAAACTAAGTAATGAAAAGCTGTGTTTGATCTGAATAAAATAACGCTTGGATCTATTTGATGAGTTAGATCTGGTTGTTAATAATTCATTTGTTCGTTCTAATGTCTCAAATGAGTACCCACAACATAGAATTTAAAGAATCAATAATGGCTGAATACGCCTTTTATTTGGACATCTGCTTCACCCATTCCTCCATATAAAATTATTGACTTGATTAATTTGAAAGCAAAAGCAGATGTTAGAAAATGGTTTTAAAGCAACTTACTCAGAGAGTTGTGTTTTGGGTGAAAAAAACATTAATAATTTGATATGAAAAGGACAATCTCACAGATTGGGATCTTTAACTTTTAAGAAAAAATTGTCTTCTACAATTGAAATGACAACATATTTTCTAAAGTAATATAAGACTAGATTATTGACAGCTTTCTAACCCCAATCATAATTATTTAGAAAAGATAAAAATAATTTATTTTGCAGATATCACAAACCATTTAAACGGGTGTTTCTCTAAACAACAATCTAAACTTAAAAGACATTTAACCATTTTGTTGCAGACTACTCTCGAAACATTGTGGGAAAAGGGGAAATTACTCTTATCGAGCAATATCCACTTTTCAAGCAATGTTTTCTGCCTTATCAGAAGATTATTTTCAAGATCATTTTTGAAATGTAACCTGCAAACTCTTTCAATTTGGGACAGTCGAAAATTTAGCATGTGGTAAAGGGTTAATCCTTTCCCAAACAATAACGACATTTGACCACTTTGTTGCAGATGACTTTAGAAAACATTGTGGGAAAAGGAGAAATTGCTCGTAACAAGCAATTTTTCCTTTTCCCACAAGGTTTTCTGCTCTTTCTGAAGAATATTTTTTAATTTCATTACATTTTGAAATGTCGTCTGCAAACGCTTTCAATTTGAAACAGTCAAAAATTTGTTGTTTGGGAAAGGGTTAAACAGTTTGCATTATCAACAATATACACTGTAAATGTTCTTTATAAACATTCTAAACAGTTTAGAATCGTATTGGAAAGCTGTCAATAATTTAGTCTTCTGTTACTTTAGAAATTTATATTTTCATTTTATTTTAAATTGTTAAAATCACAACATGTGAGATAGTCCTTTCAAATGAGTCTATTGAGGCTTAACATTATGATCTATGTCAACTTATCCTAATAGTATTGTCAAGGTCTGAACTGACTGAAGGAATTGAATTTTCTTGAGAACGTTTCATTTTGACTGACAACTCATTTGTTAAACTACGTGGAGGTTTGCTTTGTCTTGGAGAATATATTTTCTAGCTGTCATTCACTTTGTCTTGATCGAGGGGGCGGGTTTCGAGTCGTATGGAGCGTCGCCTCAATTCTACCCAATAAGCTGTTACGCTTCAAATATAAGCTGCTTTTGTGTGAAAATAAATGTCTTTATTCTATTTTAACTGTCCTATCGTATCTATATTTATATTGTGATACGACTAAAGAGACTTTCGTCTAACTTCTCAATTTATCTGAGCGTCAGTTTGGAGCTCGCTTTTTGCAAGCCGCTAGATGCAGTATACTACTACACCCCTACACGTCAGTTTCGGCCACGTGACCATGCCGGAAAAGTGGGACTATTTTCTGAGCCCGTCACAGAGATAAATGTGGGAGCGTAGCGGGAACCAATTTACTCTGGTAGAGATTGATTATATAGATATATGTACCTGGGTAATGGTTCTTGAACTAATATCGCATATGATCTAAAACCTCTACGGTAGCTTTATCAAGCAAACGTGGAACCGATCGTAACCCTAAGAATGCTGGGTAATTTTCTAAAGATAGATTTTTGTGTCGCCTGCTTTCCAAAACCTTAAACAGCTGCTTTAATTTTAGGAGGAAAGATAGTCAGAGTAGCAAACAGGTAAGATCGCAGGCCAGCCGCCAATTTACTTGGCGGCTGGCCTGTGGTATATCCTTTTTGCATAAGCATGAAGTCGGTTCCAGTGCTGTAATGGTTAAACGTGTGAGTTTGTGGCACTTGACAAGAGTAGATTCGTATAAGACCACACATGCGTACTAGACGAAAGAAGATCCAATCCAGATCAAATGTTGAAACGGCTTAATGTACGACCTGGGTAATGGAAAACTGACAATTGCTTTGTTTAAAAACTAAGTTGAAATGTAATTCACAAAATATCTTTCATTTCAAAGGCATTTACTGAGCCCATTTTCAAAATTTGTCTTATATATATATAAAATGAATATCAACAATTTTGTTCTTTATTTCGTATAAATTACCCCCCTTTAATTTTCAATTTTCACATAGAAACTTAAATTACATGAATGTAGGTGGCAAACAAAAAATCCAATCCAGGAAAAATTCTAATAATATGAAACTTGACTTTAAAACGGCATTTGTTCTGTTAAATCTTTAATTTTGTTATTATGACCTTCATCCATTATCCAAGTCTTACCTTAACAATCAGAGTCATTGATTTCATCATTTGTAGGAGAGGAAGTGACTGGAGGAATTAGTTGCCTTTCCAGACTGTAGTCCATGCTGCATCATCAGTATATATCGTACATATTGTAGACACATGTATGCACCTATGTGTTTAACGTTATGGTGTACGGCAAACTCCTCACAGCATTCTCCCCTTGCTACGCTGCATCGATAAAGGGAGATCACTGTGAGGAGTTTGGGTGTACGGTGGAAGCTATTGAGAGAAGGGGAGTAACTACTGCTGGTTTGACAAGATATGTCAGACTTGCCTTTCTTCTCGTAACTATTTAAGGTTTGTTAAATGAGATTCGTTTTATTTTGCTCTATTGTGTATGTTAATGTTAATTCTAAGCATGTCGTGGATAACTTGCTTGTTTTGAGTAGGATGTAAGGTTTTCCGGTATATTGAGTTTTATTCGTGTTTGCTTTGATGTAAAGAGAAGGATTCTTGTTTATTCGGAATACATTGTGTACAATACATGTACATATACATAGGATACATAGAGCATTGTCTTTGCTTATTTCGTGTAAGTGGAGTAAAGTCCGTGTTCATTTCAGCACCGTCAAATACGAGCACCACCAAACTAGTACCCAATGACGAAAACGCTCTGGTTCGTCAAACTCCGAGGATTCTGGGATCATCTCTGTCTCACCCAATGGTATTCATTAAATGCTCATGCTAGGAGATTAACCCTTTCCAAACAACAAACTTTCGACTGTCCAAAATTGAAAGAGTTTGCAGACGACATTTTAAAATGTGATGAAATTAAACAACATTCTTCAGAAAGAGTAGGAAACCTTGTGGGAAAAGGAAAAATTGCTTATTAAGAGCAATTTCTTCTTTTCCCACAATGTTTTCTAGAGTTGTCTGCAACAAAGTGGTTAAATGTCGTTATTGTTTGGGAAAGGGTTAATGCTATATCAAACGATGTGATTTGGCAAACCTGTGGTCGGATTCAAATAGTTATAAAAAAAAACCATTAGTTCAACTTGAACGTGAAAACCATCGACAAAAAACCCATATTAGCCACTTTGATAATTAAGATTGCCTAATTTTTGATACTCAGAACTAGGCACACGATACAAAAATATTTAAACCGACCAAGCAGATTGGTCAGAGTTAAATACCCCCACCCGCTTATGGCTTACAGGTTTTTATTGCCATGGAGTGTCTGCAGAAGAGGCCCTGTGGATATAAGATAACCTTATAAAAACTAAAGTATAGTGTGGTTAAGCTTTACGAAAATATACATGTTAACACAATGAGGAAAGTATCATGCAAGGTTGTACCTAGTTCATAAACACAAACCGCGAATCTTTCTAATAATTTTGAAGGTAGCTGTCAGTTCGACTTTAAGTCAAAAAGACTATAGTTATACAGAATTGCTCAAAAGACAATACTCTTTTACATAAAACAAAACATTCGTGGGTTGATTGCGGCAGAATTAATTTGACTTACATTGGAAATCGGAATAAAGGAAAATTTGTTAAAAAAAGAATTTAAAGTACCGTGTTCACAATGGTTTACTTTTACATTAAATAAAAAAAAATATATGGAATCCCGTTTTTGTAATAAGGAAAGAACATGCAATACAAAAATTATCCCAATGTTTATCTCTATATAAAATGTATATAACCAATTCGAACGTACACTCCAGCCAATTATAAACAGCATCGTTCACCTAGCTTTTGGGAACTGTTCACCATTCAAAATGATTATTTAGATACGTCACTTAGTTTAAAGTCACTTATGTTTTGAAAAAAAAAAGCTAGAACGTATTGCCTCCATCAAGAACACATATACTTGAGTTAAAGCTGGAAAAAATACATTTCTTCGTAATATCATTTTTTTTTCAAACAATTCATTTATCCTATAGTGTTGTCATACATAAACGCTTTTATAGTTAGCGATGATCATATGCGGTCATTAAAAGAAACAAAATGCGAATAGTAATGTGCAGTAATGTGCATTGGTTGCCGACATGACAGCCCATTACCTGACCCTTCAACCCTTTCCCAAACAATAACGACATTTGACCACTTTGTTACAGACGACTTGAGAAAACATTGCGGGCAAAGGAAAACCTGCTCGTAACGAGCAATTTTTCCTTTTCCCACAAGTTTTCTGGCCTATCAGAAGAATATTTTCCAATTGCATCACATTTTGAAATATCGTCTGCAAACTCTTTCAATTTGGGACAGTCGAAAATGTGTTGTTTGGGAAAGGGATAATGTAGTATGACGTAGTGGTAAGGGGAAAAACACAGAATAGTCCCCAAAGTCTTAATAAACAAGCATAAACTTTTTTTCAAGGGACTTTATTCAATACAAGTGTGGTGTAGTTGTAAGAAATAAACGTTCTCATAGCATTGACGACATTCTGTTTTTAGCGTCGTTGAAAAACAGTGTAAATAATTCTGTTTGATATTTCACACGGCTCCATGTTTTTTACGACAGGGCCCTGTTTACAACGATCACCGCATTTTTCCTTAAACCCTTTCCCAAAGAACAAATTTTCGACTGTCCCAAATTGACATTTTAAAATGTGAGGAAATTGAAAAATATTCTTCTGATAGAGCAGAAAACCTTGTGGGAAAAGGAAAAATTGCTCGTTACGAGCAATTTCTCCTTTTCCCACCATGTTTTCTAAATTCGTCTGCAACAAAGTGGTCAACTGTCGTTATTGTTTGGGAAAGGGTTAAGGTACGTGGTAAATCCAAAGGCATAATAGGCATGTTTTTAGGTTTTGGGATAATCCAAGCTGTTAAGAACCATTAAAAGAGAAATTAAAATGCATCTGGAGCATCCGTACTACCTTTCAAATAAACCATGTGTATCAACTTCTCTATATTTCGGACGCAAATTCGTCAACGGAGATTGCAAAGGTTTTCAAGAGAATGTAGGAAAAATAACATATAGTCGAAGGTTATATCCGAGTTTTTTGAAAACCATTATATTTGTACAAAGCAAGTCTTAGATCTCAAGGACGAAGTCACTTAATTTTACAAAAAACCTAGTAAAAGTTTCAATTTGGTCTTCTGATTTAACAGAACATGTACTTATACTTTGATAACAATCGTACTCCCTTCTCCGAATCAATCCGAATTCATGATCACCCGTTGGGCAAATGAAAACGTCAACACAGGCTTTACTTCTAAAACGCTGAAATGGTTTGCCTATGCCTCAATCACCCTTGCGTTTCCAACACTTTGATTATTTGAAAAACGGCATAAAGAACATCCAATCTCCTTCATTTCCTTCAACAAAGAAGATACGGTGTTTAAACTAAAAAAGTGACACCTTTTCACATTATACATGTACGTCATTACCATCTCAGAATACGTCAACTATCCTTGTTTATCCAAAACCTTGACGTGATACGATTGTCTCACTGTTTACTTAACGGAGTACCCCAACACGACTGTTTTGAACCCATGGCGGTCTATCACCTGTACAGGGGTTGCTTCACTCGACACTCGCCCTTGAGGGGTGGCAAGTTCAACAGGGGATTTGCTACACTTACGATACTGCTCCAGTTTCTGTAGATGAGCTGTGATCCGCAAAGTTTCGAAGTCGACAAACAGATTATTCGGACCCGAGTAACGCGGACTGGACTTCGACAGTTTGACTGGTACCCTGCCTTTGTGAAATGAGTTGTATTTTTCATGTATTCTAAGGCTATCTTCGGTACCAGTCTGTGTTCTTCTCAACGAAATGGGATCCGAGCTGAATAGGGATGTCTGTTTTTCCCGCCTTTTCATGAGGTCGTTGAATATTGGGCGGGATGGGTAATATCCATAATGCTCCGGTAATTCGTGATTTCCGTCGTAGGTCGGTTTCTCGTCGAATCTCGGGCCTCGATTTGAAATACCGAGAAGAAGATCAGCGGTTAGAAAGGTTGTTGGTACATTGGGCTCACTTTTGATATCAAACGCGACCTTTCTGCTCCCTGGTGGTCCAATCGTCTTACGCTCCTTTGATGAAACGCTGATCTCAGACTGTTGGGCCGTACTGCTTGTTGTGACAGTTATGTTTGAATTTTCATTTGTGCATTTTTCTTTTGTGTTCATAGCTATACTACCGTGCGCCTTCGGTTCTTCTTGTGTCTGCGAGAGTACCTTTTGATCTATTTCATTGTTGGTGAGTTGTAAATTGGTTGTCTGTACCTTTCTATGGCATGGGTTTGTTTCGTTTTCCACCATTTCAATTCCTTTGCCAACCGTTTCACATGATGTGTTATCAGTAGCTCTCAGAATCTTTGATTCGTTGGGTATGTTACCAGTGTCGACCATAACAGCTGACATGGCTTTACGTGTGCCAGTCCCAAGTCTTTCATACTCCGTTTCAGCGTAGGAAAGGCAGGGCGATTCCCTTTCGAGATTCAGCTTCGATTTACCGATCCGGGACCGTCGTTTGCGTTTAAGTCTGGACTCTTTCGGCGTGTTTGATGTTGCTGTAGGCATGATTTGAGCTATGTTCTGTTGACGTACAAGCATACTGAATGGTTGAATAACTGCTGCATCTGAAGACGATCGCGCACGTTTGTTTCTCGCCCATTTTTGGTAGTACTTCGGTGTGACCTTCAGTTTCACATCAAGATCATAGCTGTCCAGTGTTCGCGTTGGTCGTGTTACCTTTAACACTTCATTGAATACGAAGTCACGGCGAGTCAAGGAATGTCGCCTCTTGTTCCCAACCGGGAGTTCACAATCATCTTCGCTACTTCCGGCGCTGTCATTATTATTGTCATTGCTGTCAGTACTTGTGCCATTGTTACTCGAAGCGTCAGCATTATCAACGGTGATTACACATTTATCAACATTTCCTCTTTTATTCTCTGAACACCTGGCTTCAAACAACACATTGTCAGGTCGTGGAACCCGCTCCAAAGATGGCGGACTCACTGCGAAAAACCGAATACTATCATGATTCTTCAACATGCTCGCTTTTCTGTTTATTAATCCGCCATTTTGATTCACGTTTGATTCCAAATAACGTCCTTGCTGCTCAATGCCTCGCGTGTAATTAGATAAATTTCCTGACAGTTCATCGCTACATAGCGTGTTTGGAGTATTCAATCGATCGTTTAATTTTAAATGAAACAATCGTATCTTTTCTTTGAAATCCTTCAACTCAGACGGCGGAAGGTTGTTCGCCGCCATTTAGAAGATATCGAGAGGACATGAACAACACTAATTTCGACAGCGATGTGCGTGTTTTTCCCCGTGTTTTTGTAAATCACAAAATCCGATGCTATTAAACACATGTGTTCTTTCACTTTGATTTAAAAAGAAAGGATAGTGTTAGTCATTAAGGAATTATAACACCATATTGTAAATCTATTTCACTAGAAGCATAGCCAAAACGTTCTCAGAAAGAAGAGAAAAAACACTTGTTCGTTTAAACAACTTCGTTCTATATTCATCCAAACATCAATATTCCAAAGTTTCTTCTGTTTCTTTTCCCAGTGTATACTAAGACTACTCTAACCACGTCCGTGTGAAGCAGGTCAAGAATCAGGCAGATACCTTTCGAACGAGAACCAAGGCAAATGTTTATCACATAGTATTGTAGCATGCCACAATACGGGTGCGACAAACTAATATTGATTTGACATGTTAACTCTTAACTCCATAATACCCAGCATGGTTGCATCTGGTGCAAAAGACTTAGGAAACCATCGAGTTTAAAGGCTACAGTACTATCGCAAGGTTTAAGCTTTTAAACTGCCAAATAGCATACTCTGAAGATGATCTGTTTGTAAACACACTACGTATTCGCAGCGCTCTGTAGGTTTCGCAATCAAAGAGATAAAGGCGAGGGAGAACTTTCGTGTATTTCAGTCAATAGATGCCACTGTTGTTTGATGCAAATTGAATTATAAGCATGCATTTCTTTTCAACTGTCTTTGCCAATTAAGAATAAGAAAATCGCTTTTCTTTTGACATGTTTGTCGTCTGCTGTTGCTTTCCATTTGGACATGTCGAAAATCTCCATATGGGGGCAAGGGATTGTACTTTCTCTATTCCAATCAATCCCATGATTGTACTGAGCTGGTCAAGAAGACATTTCAATAAGTGTGAGAAACGCTGAAACGTACTGTGTCCCCGTACGATTTGCACACATTACCCTCACCTCAGTTTTCAATTACGATTTTCGACGATACAATTTAGTTTCAATCCGGAAGCATGGTATCGTGTATAATTAAGCGGGTGATGAGACATAAAATACCAGCATTGTTTTCACTGCTATTGTGTCATACTATCTTATCTTATTCATGATTTACAGAATTTAGAGTAGCAGAGTAGCAGACGACAGCTGTCAACGTATACAGATTTAACTATTCGTGTATTATTCATGTAGTCGGCAATATGTTAGAAGATTTGAGATCTTAAATGTATTGATTTAAGCCCGTGTCTAGTAGAAGATCCTTATTAGACAGGAGCGGTTGTAGTCCTAATCACCTATCAGGTGTGCATATCGGTTCACTTGGGGTTTTTAAAATGGACATAACTGCTACATCGTTTGCTATCACATAGAACTACAATGTAGTTATAATGATAACAACATCATGTTTCGTTTGTTGGTATTGTTCTCTGGCTAAACCCTCAAGCTTGAAAATCGACCAATGCATTCTTCAACCAACTGCAGCTTAACGCAGCATTTCTTCGATCCAAACCAGGACAATGACTTTTTTGCCTTGAACAGATATTTGTTTACAGTTAGAACCCACTGTCAAAATGAAGCACTCGAAAAACGCAGGTTGGGAAAATAAAGGGTTTTACAAACAGGGATGCTGAGTTAATCCTTTACCAAACGCCAACTTTTCGACTGTCCAAAACGGAAAGTGTTTGCAGATGACATTTCAAAATGTGATGAAATTGAAAAATAATCTTCTGATAGGGCAGAAAACATTGTAGGAAAAGGAGAAATTGCTCGGTACGAGCAATTTTCCCTTTTCCAACAATATTTTCAAGAGTCGTCTGCAACAAAGTGGTTAAATGTCGTTATTGTTTGGTAATAGGTTAAAGAACTACTGATGAATAAATGGCACTTATATTTGTTTGTTTTATAGACGTGTGCATAATTAATCACATATCACCCACTCCTATTTCAGAGGTTTGGATATAACGTTAATTGACAAGCAATAAACTATATATAATATTCATGGGGACCTACTCTTTTATTCTTCATTGTGTCGGCTTAGTGCACTTAAGCCATTTGCATATAGTTGTACCCATAGATAGGATGGTCTTTACAAAGCGATCAGATGCTATGCGTGTATGAATACATAGGATGATATCTTTGTACGTTTGTTTAAAGATGCTCTCTCAGAGATGTGTTCATTTGGAGTAATAAACGTAAAAATAAATGGTATTGACAATCCTTGTCACTTAACCAAAGACCGTTTTCCATTTCTTTACTAATAAGTTGCTCTAACCCCGTGCTTTCGTGAAGTAACGTGAATTGAGCCGTTGCGTTTGTCTGATTTTCTTTGGGAATGCCGGTTTATAAATAAATGGGGTAATTCTTCTTCCCGCGCTTTGCTTCTGTTTGAGAAAGTCTCTTTAAGAGAAGTATTTACTAAGTTATATGTTAAAAAACCATTTCCAATGTGCTTATAACGATTTACCTTGGCTCCTGATTATATACTGAAAAAGCATTATTTTCATTATGCATCTGACCTAATTGAGACAGGATGTGAAAAAAAGCCGAACCTGTATCGAGAGACCATATAACAGATAGACAGCTAACGTTACAAGTTATACAAATAACCACCTTAATACAGGATACAGCATAAATGGAATAGTTTGGTTTGTTAATATATAATCTGCATTTAGGTGATGCAATGGCTTGTTCCAAACTTGGTACAAGAAAAACACATTCCCGGCATGTTTGCACTTTGAATCTAAGGAATTTACTCTACTATGCGAAATGAAACCTTGTACTAAACGATGATAAGGCTTTATGAGCGAGCTTCAAACTTCTCAAAGTGACCTCCCTTGATGGGATTTGATATTGATGGAGCGTAGAAAAGGGAGATCACTGTGAGGAGATTGGGCAAGCTACTGACAACGTATGGAGTATTTGCTGGAATCTGTTCATACTTTCTCATTTTCTCGATATATTTTGTACCACGTATGAGATACATTTTTGGTCAACTAATTTTATAAAAGTCTATATAGAACTAAAGAATTTGTTTTCTGATTGTGTTTAAGTGTATCGATCTATTTTCGCTTACGAAAGAAAAGTTTTTAATAAACTTGTATTAATTATTCGCGTTTCTACTACGCTCACCGAATGTGAATAAAGAAGTGTCGCAATAAAGACCCAGCTACGGCTAGAAAACAAAACAACGAACCGCCTGACCTGAATGCGACGTCCCTCCCCAGTAGTGTCATTTTTTTTTTCACTGGGTGAAGGATTAAGACAACCAATGTCGCATAAATAATTGATCACGTTGCTGAAAAAAAACTCTGAATGAAGCCTTTTTATTGGTCGCACATGTCTTCTACATGTACGTCATAGCACAGTAGTTCAAATCCCTTTTTGGTGAACTGGTTAAGTCTTTAGAACGAGAACCATAGATAATGCTATGTCGAAAATACTTGCTATTGTCGATCTTTAACAACTTCCACAAATATTGCCGCTACAAACATACTTTGTTAATCAAGGCTACATGCAATCTACAATCTTTTCAGAGACACTGCTTTTGGCTGCCTTCCTAAATGACTATTCTTTAGTTATGTAAGGTAGATCAAGGATTCCGAATCATTTCTAATGATTTTTAGTTAAGATATGCCGTATTAAATCGATTGTGCAACGAGTTCTGACACCTAATATTAATCACTATCGGTCCTGCTTCTTAAATACAAAACAAGTACTGTTGTGGTATATGTTGATTGATAAAGAATATCGAAGAGAGAGAGAGAGAGATAGATAGATACAGAGATAGATAGATAGAGGGAGGGAGGGAGGGAGGGAGGGAGGGAGGGAGGGAGGAGGGAGGGAGGGAGGAGGGAGGGGAGGAGGAGGGAGGGAGGGAGGGTGGGAGGAGGGAGGAGGGAGGGAGGGAGGGAGAGAGGGAGAGAGAGAGAGAGAGAGGAGGAGGGAGGGAGGGAGGAGGAGGGAGGGAGGAGGGGAGGAGGGAGGGAGGGAGGGAGGGAGGAGAGGGAGGGGAGGGAGGGAGGGAGGGAGGGAGGGAGGGAGGGAGGGAGGAGGAGGAGGAGGAGAGGGAGGGAGGAGGGAGGAGGAGGGAGGGAGGGAGGGAGGGAGGAGGAGGGAGGAGAGAGAGAGAGAGAGAGAGAGAGAGAGAGAGAGAGAGAGAGAGAGAGAGAGAGAGAGAGAGAGAGAGAGAGAGAGAGAGAGAGAGAGAGAGAGAGAGAGAGAGAGAGAGAGAGAGAGAGAGAGAAAGAGAGAGAGAAAGAGAGAGAGGGAGACAGATGAGAGAGAGAGAGAGAGAAAGAGAGAGAGAGAGAGAGAGAGAGAGAGAGAGAGAGAGAGAGAGAGAGAGAGAGAGAGAGAGAGGGGGCATACAATTAAAGTTTGTTTCCCCACGTTAGGTCTGAAGATATTCACACGTCAGCTTTGACGTTTTATCGATTTCCTGGAACGGTGATCGGCAAACGCTACAATCGCAGCCTTCTAGACCCTCTAAATTAACGATTGACGGCAGTGTGTCGTCAGATTTCGTTTTTATTTTGAAATCGTGATTGATTCTAATGTTAACGAAATCGGTTCCGTAAAGGAGTAGGTCAATGTGGACACCGATTGGTCAGATTCAATTAGTCATGTGATCGGAATGACCGGTGTCGTAGCGGTCAAGGCAAATGGAGAGCGAATCAGAACATCAATTAAAGATATGTTGTTAATTTAAACGTTTAAGTGTCATTAATTGACGTCTAAAAACGCCCCAAGGTGAAATGGGATAAGACCAAACGTCCATTTAGTCATTTCTACATTGCACGTAGGTTTGACGCTTATTTCTAAACCAAATCTTTTCTTTGTCCTTATAGTTATTTACTTCTTGATAGACAATTGTTAGACCTTTCATATTCTTGTCTTATTTCAAACATTGTCCGGTGTGAATTCGTTTTTATTATCAAAATGTTAGACTCCAAAATCTTCATTTTCCAACCGAACTCCATTTCCTTACTCTTTTATCAGACACATTGGATTCGAAAGACGTAAACGAGATATTGAGCAGAGGGCAAACTATTTTAGAAGCGTTCAGCTCTTTTCAAGACACATTTCTTTCAATGTCCCATGCATAACAAAATTTTGTTTTAAAGTAATCGAAAACAAATTTTCGATTTAGGTTGGTATCATTTTTATGTTTTAAGTTTGAGAATTTTTAAGATTTCTAGAGGGTATAAACTACACATTCGGAATATGGGATATGGGCTAATAAAGGGTAAATGAATGCGCCATACATCCGACAACCTGTAAATATGACGTCATGTTTGTAAAATCTAAATTGCTATATAGTAAAGTTGTGTCGTGAAGACCGTCAGTCAAACACTGAACATCTTTAGTAAACGGATATATACATTCAACCAAAATATTCAATTAGCGACTCATTGAGGTAAGTTTTTATCGTATATATTTATCGTATATATTTATATGTAACTTTATAAGCCTATCAAGCCTACTTCATACAAATTTTTACGTCTGCTCTCCTTCAGAATGGGAGACATTGAAAAGAAAATGACATTAAGAAGAAAATCATATGGATGCGACCACATTAGACGTCGTTTACAGTTCTATATGATTCTTATTTGTTCAATACATGTACATGTACATACATTTACAGGTATATGGGAATTATTTTCATAAACATGTAAACGTGGGGTGTGGTGCGGCGGACTGACGGCAATTCTGTCTTGATTCTATTCGACTTAGTTAATATCAAACTGAATACAACCGTTGTAACTTTCCGGACTGACATTATGTCTTTTTTTTTCGTGAATCAATTTATTTTACTATCATTAGGATTAAATTATGGTACATATGACGATATATTTTTAGCGCATTTGTCAGATTGTTTCTGCGGAAGGATATAGTATGAGAATCGGATATGATACATCAACCAGGAAGTACACGATTTAATGTGCTCGCCAATGATTTATTTGTGTTTTGACAGTTTTTCTTCGTCAGTATATTGAAGCTGTTAAACTGGTTTACTTTCAAATAAGTCGGACTAGCAAATGCTAGTATCCGATCACAATAAGTAGAGCCTACAACAATAGGTTTCTACACAATATAGAATATCTAAAACATAACCATTTACAGAGCGGTAATGATTTACAATAATCTGTTAATATTATGTGAAGTTCCATTCTCCTGGATATCTGAATCGTGATGCTTCGAACCTATTTCCTTAGTGAACATTTTACAGTTTTCTGTGCTCTCCGTGAAAGGCATTTGGAATCGCCTGCCATAAAATGTTAATGTGTATACCTAAATTGTCATAGGCGGACCATGTGTTCCGTGATGAATTAACAGTTGCTGCTACCGTCGCAAACAACCATCGGCAACAATAAGGTGATAAACTTGCTAGTTAATTGATCACATATGAAGAGAAGTCGGTACTTTACCATATCAAGTCGCTCGTGGAATTGAATTGTAGTCAACAAACAAAAACTTGCAATAGTCTTGTATCGAACCCGATTTAGGGATTTTACGTCGATGTTTTGTGTAAGTGTTGTGAACGATCAAGGACACGATCGAAGAGTTCTTCAAGATAAATGGACGTATATACAGAGTATCTTAACAGGAAAGTAATTGATAGCGTTTGTGATAGACTGCCAGTCAATGCTAGACAACCTTGCATAATGACTCATACAGAACTGTTTACTATATTTCAGGATGGGCAGAAAAGCCAGGGAATGTAAGGCGATTGCTGTAACGGTGTTACTAGTATCCTCATTATGTACAGAGTGTCTTGCCCAGCAGCTTAGTAACAGTAAGTTTACTTCGACTTGTGTCTATATTAACTCTTTACCACCTTTTTCGATTAACAGACTTCTAAACTGAAACTGAAAAGGAAGACTGTTAAAAGAAGAAGGGCGGATATCTTAGATAAACGATACGAACGAAATATATCGCACCAAAAGGCCCACAAACCCTATTATCTAAGAGTTTGATTCTTTGAATTATTTTCTTGGTTTTCCTACGTGTCTTTAACATTCCATTGAAACATTGCAGCGGTTCACTTATTTTTGTGCAATCCTAGCAATTAGTAAGAAATGAATGATGTCTATGATGTTAAAATCTGTTGGTTAATCAATATTTGATCATTCTTTTGCAGATGGTCAATTTATCGACAACACGAACTCCTTTTCAAATGCTAACTCGGCAGCATTCGTAAATAATGGTAACTTTGGCAGCAGACCCGCCACATCATTTATCGGGAACCCTCTTCCGGTACCACAGGGCGCCCCGAACACATACGCACCGGTAAACCCCGGTCTTTATGCGCCAAACAGTTTATCTAAAGGGTACTCGGATGGCGGCCTTACACCTGGTTCATTAGGCTCGTACGTAAATCAACCGGTGCACGGCGGTTACTGGTCCGGAAATAACCAACAATACCAACAATATCCGTCCCAATACGCTCCCGGGTACCAGCAGTATCCATACCAGCAACAATACTACCCTCAGCAGTACGGATACCAACACACCGGATATAACGCGTACGATGACGACATGTACCGGTCTTTTGACGCCAACTACTGGGCTGGGGGACCAGCCCAGCTGCCATATCAAGTGTATCCTCCTGGTCCCGCGTACCAGGGTGGATATCCCGGACAAGGGTACCAGGGAGGATATCCGGGCCATCCGGCAATGTACCGTCAACATCCGGGCTACCCATACCCACATCCGACCTACCCATACCACCCAGCTTACCCACGACACCCTGCGGCATACCATCCTACATACCGGAAGCAGAACAAAGGTTTTCTGGGTGGTACCGGAAGTAATTTAGCCAAGGGTCTTCTGGGAGCGGCGTTAGTCGGCGTTATTGCCGGAAAGGTTGCGCGTGGTTGAGCACTTACGTCATAATACTGCGTCATACTCCGTCATTTATCAACACCAATAAGATTTTTAGACTAGTAGAAAGATGACACAAACAAGACTTGTTTTCAAGTTTTGTATTTAAGGTCAAATATTTTATGCAAACAGGTTAGTTCCAGGCCAGCCGCCAATTTAATTGGCGGCTGGCCTGTGATCTAATAGGTTTGCTTCTCTGTGTATCATTCATCATCAAGGTGAAAATGTTTGTGTTGAGTTTTGTATTAAAGGAGAACGTTTTGACACAAGACGAGATTGTGCTTGTAGTTGGAATATAAAATAATAAAGGGTAACCGTTTTGACTCAAGCGGTAATTGTTTCGACTTAATTCTATAATCATCTGAAAACAGTTTGATCCCATGTGAAACTGCTCATCAAAATTGGCAAATTTTATTGTGCAATACTATGACTTTCTTAACTCACAAAGTTAAATGTTACTTGATATGTTACTGAAAGCTTGCAGAGAGACAGCTTAATCGTTTACTTCTTTAAGAGAGTATTGTCGAAAACATGTTGGTCTACCATGGGTAAACATTTTTTATGATTTCTGTATGTTGCAAATGCGATGGCTATAAAGATTAAACCTAGACTACAGTTCGTTTATGCATGCTTCATAGATATTCTTCAAGGCATAGAAAATGAAAGAAAGTGACTTGCTCAAGGATATTCAAAGATAGAATATCAGCATTAAGTATTAAACAAGGAAAACTTATGATTTGCCGACATCATAAACAAAAGCATTATTCATCCTTGTTCCTTCCTATATCATCAAACACACTTATTTACTCGAATATGTTCGTGTTTTGTTTTTTCAATCAAAGAATGGTACTTGTTTGTACGTTATTTTACAAAATAAATCTATTTTTGTTTAACAAATTGTTTGGTTTGATTTATTACCTTATTATGGATGGTCAAATCTGGTGTTGATTTACTTGTCCGTAAACGACACATTGTTTCTAGTACTTGTCCGTTAAATAGTTTTTTAGTAAATTTTAGTGATAAAATCAAATATCCGTTTGGGCCTTTGGACAAGCTAGGAAATGCGGACAATTGATTTTGCCACCCCTGCTTATTAGCTACCGTAATACTGGGCGAAGGATTATAGACCTTCAATAGACCTGCTGGACACACATGTGGGTATTTATAGTGAAATGGTATAGGTTTGAACCCGATGTAAGCCATGCCAAAGGCAATATAGAAACAAGTGAAAATGGTTTCTCCTCCACTGCATATCTCTCAATGGTGAAAGAAGTTTCTTTATCTTATGAGTTATGGAATCAGTAAGGATCGACAACCGAAAATTAGAGCTTCTTGAACCCACTGAGGATGTCGTTATATACTATATAGTAGAGGTGAGAAAATATTCAACTCTATTGGAAAATAAATACGATAATGAACTATAATAACAAAATTATTCGGCGTATTGTTATATTTTATGATCATTTTTCCTATTAATTATATATATATATATGTTTTGAATCTATTCTGTGTCTCTTTCTTATAGTGAAAGAGTCACAATCAAATTGATAACCTATAAACGTTTACATCGTAATGATTAACCCTTTCCCAAACAATAACGACATTCAACCAATTTGTTGCAGACAACTTCAGGAAACATTGTGGGAAAAGGAGAAATTGCTCGTAACGAGCAATTTCTCCTTTTCCCACAATGTTTTCTGCCTTATCAGAAGATTATTTTCCAATTTCATCACATCTTGAAATGTCGTCAGCAAACTCTTTCAATTTGGGACAGTCGAAAATGTGTTGTTTGGGAATGAGTTGAAGTAGTTACGAAGTGCACTGTATTCTTTTTTGGAAGCATGAGGACAGAACTGCGAACATTTTCGGTTTCAAAATACTGTACACATAGTGTTTGATTGATGTTCAATGCTGTGGAACATTGTGATCAATCGACGATTTGAAAAAAAATGGTTGTCAAGATTTTGAGCCGACATCATCGCAAAAGACACTGATGAAGGTCTTTTGGTATAAAAAAAAAATGTAAAGTTATGGGGATAACACGTTTTTCTAAAGTTCATGGAGAAATCGCATTTAACCCTTTCCCAAACAACACATTTTGGACTGTCCCATATTGAAAGGGTTTTTCAAAATGCGATGAAATTGGAAAATAATCTTCGGATCAGGCAGAAAACATTGTGGGAAAAGAAAAATTTGCTCGTTACGAGCAATTTCTCCTTTTCCCTCAATGTTTTCTAAAGTCGTCTGCAACAAAGTGGTCAAATGTCGTTATTGTTTGAGAAAGGATTAAGGAAGATCAGAGAGATGCATGCAAGTTTAACCTGTCTACGTCTCTAAAAGGCTAAATGGGACATCAATTTTGTAATTACGTGAATCTTTTCTATCTTAGGGAGTAGTCGAGTCAAAAAGTGAATTATTGTAATCAAAATCGATAATCTCACTAAAAAGCCAATTTGTTTGGCAATATGAAAGGAAAGCTTCAAAATACTGAATGAAACATTAGACCATTTTCGTACAGATTTGAGTTGATATTTCAATAATTATTTTTATCTCTGAAGGCTCAATATCGTACACAACGAAAACGGCTTTGTTTGCTGCAACTTATTCTTGACATTGCAGACAAAATAATTTATCCTCCGGTAGCCATAAAATAATTACAACTATTTCAATCGGAGCATTGACTGAGAATACATATATAATTATTCGAGCTTATGATAACAAAATCGTCTGCATATACTTTGAGTAAATATGTTTTACATTTGAGAAAAGCATCTGCTACTTTTTCAAAAAGGATCAAGACACATGGTAGCATGGACAATAAACAAATAAATAAGTTGCTAGTTTTATTTATACTAGTATAAACTATAATCATATCACGACATTATGCAATGTCGGCATAGATGGTCGCTCGGGTTCTGTAGAAATCTTTGAGCTTCTGTTTGGCTGCATCAGTGATCGTTTGTCCATTACAGTCGCCTGTCTTAGGGACAAATAACTCGTCCAGCGCGGTCCAGTAAGGATCGGATGGAGCAGGGATGGCTGAAATGACATACAGAAGACATATATAGAGGAATGTTTGCTTTAAATGGAATACATTTAACATCGTCGATTCAACGATATGTTACTTAATTATAATTAACATATTTAGTTTCAAGAGTGTATAAGCGATGCATTAAAATGGGTCATTTAGTATTGGACTGTATACCATTTCAAAAACCTGATTAAACCGCTTTGACAAAGGTATCAAGAGCTTGCTATCACCAAGATCGTCGAAAAGAACATTGGGAGCAGTGTTAAATCTTACAACGAACGTTTTTGTAGATAAATTCGTGAGCTCAAAAGCTTAAGATTTGTGAGGCTTAAATGTTCACCTTTATCCAAGAAGTTGAATATGCTTTCCATGGTTGCTCGTCTTGTCGCGGTGTTGACTATGTGTTCACAGGTTAAAAGTCGGTAGAAATAAGGGTAAAAGCTTCGGCTGAGATCATGTTCTATAAGGAAGTCGTATAAACCAGCCTGAAAAATAACAATATGAGGATTAGAAAAATGTCTTGGTGGAAGAGTAAGCATTGGGGATTAGAGAATACGAATAGTATATTTTAATCGAACGTCAACCCATGAACATTGTCAAATTACAAATGAGGCAAATCAAGACGGTTATTCAAAATGTACTTGCATTATCAAACTACAAAAGAGGCAAATCAAGAAGGTAATTCATAATTTACTTGTATATTGTTTGACTGTTATATTGCGTTATCTTAAACTTAATCAGCAAATAAAGAGCTTGCTGTACGAATAGCGTGTACGACGTTTTAGTCCAGACATCGTGTGCATTTGGCATCACGTATTTGAACATTTGAAATGTACTTCACAAAGGCATTAGATTAGGCCTCAATGATGGTAGACAAAAAATAAACATGCGAGTGAACACCTCCCGCGAAAAAACGGACTGGAATGGAGTCGATAAACACTGATCCGAAGTCCAGAGACGAAACTACCTCAATCATTGAGAACTGTAAGACATATCTATCGCCAGAAAGTTATGGCTTTAAAGTCGTTTTACCCAAACATTCCCATAAAGCAAATGTTTATGAATAGGAAATGTCCCACAAATATCAATCTGAAACAATCTTGATAGCTGAATTTTCGGCGACAAAAAATGGTGTCAGGTAAATGTCTCGTTTAAACCAAGAAAACTAAGATTATTTTTTGTCGGGCAGTGACAAAATGACTCGCTTACCTGTAACAACCCGGAGAGACTGGCATCATAAACACAACTTGCATTATCACGTGTTGCATTGTTTTTGCAGTCAAGGAATCCAGCAATTGCGTCATCCACAACCTCGTCAAAGGGGGTAGCAATACCAAGATCACAATACTCTTGGATAAATCTGTAAGAAATTGTGACTACTCTAAACGTTGAAAATATGGATCTATAACACCAGAATAAAACACGATAAAATCATCTTTACTTGTAATTTGTACCGTTTATTACAGGCGCTGATCAGGTGTAATTTCATTTAACTGTGCTACCAATAAACAACGTTTTCCAACCGGTTCTTAAAATTCTATTCGAAAGGTAAACATATTAGAAATTGTCTCACTCAAAACGGATCAAACGGAATCTGGCCAAACAATAATCAATTTCAGACGATACCAATCAACTATATGACCAGTTTTAGAAAGGGTTAAAACCATTCGTCTTTGTGCAAACAGCTTCAGCTTCGATGATTGGGCCTCCATTTTGCTTTTAATTATTCTCATAAAAATGGTGGTAAACTCACCTGACTGTCGGGTCACGCAGAATGACGATCACCTTTATAGAGCGGTACATGTTGGCAAGAGCAGCCGCAGTCGTGAATTCTGGTGGAGAGACAACTCCGTCCTTTGTCACTAAATCGTAAGGTCGGACCAAGTCACTTCCATAATCACCTGTAAAGTAAAAACGATAAGAGGTATGGTATACATGACGATAGAAAGCATTGTAAGAGAATGAGAAATTCGATCAATCCAAATAATGCACAACACAATTTACAATATTACTTACAAATGCAAAGTTTGTCTGCTCCATTTTGAATCTTCTCGGTCGAATTCTCGAAATTACCAACGTAACTGTGAATGTCAGTCTGGTTAATGTCTGGAAAGGAAATAAACCAATGATTAGATATCGTTCAAATTATTTGATATTTTACGTTATTTATAAACTTGGGCTAACGTAACTTTGTAAAAAGTATTTTTTAGAGAAGGTGCTCGTTTTCAAATAAAATAGCCAAAGGAATCTATTAACCAAACTATCTCATTTATGTTCAATTATTCATTCATTGTTTGTGCACCTGTGAATAAATATCTTACATACCAGCATGACAAACAAATCTACTTTTACGAGAAAATTCCTCTTTTCTCTCAGTAGTTCGTACCATGTATCACGCACTGGCTTCAGGACTCTATTGGTTACAAATTTGAATATACCACGAAATTTGGTTCGAGAAAAACTTCAATCCATTTGCCAATATTTTACGGGAACGAACACATTTTGTTCCCATTCCATGCGATCTTTTACAAAAAGTCAGAAAACAGCCGCAAATCCCCTTTTCTAATGCCCCATTTCTTCTATTATCTTTATGTCGATGGCAGAAATTAGAAAAATACGAATGAAGCACCAATAAGCAAATTTAAGAAAATAACCCCACGTTATTAAATCTAACACAACATATGACAATAAATGATGTGCTGCATGCCCTTTTCGACGACCGAAAGATTCAAACAAGTAAAAGTTAAAAAAGAACCACCATCTTATTTGGAAATATGTTCTCGACATGTCAAAATGTTAAGGTTAAAGATTATACACCATCTTTAAAAGACACTATACCTCATGGAAAAGGATGGTAAAGCTTGAACCCCAAACTTGGGACTCCAAAGGGACTCGCAATCGAGAAATAATGAAGTCTGTCTCAAGGCCAAAAAACGTAAAACAAATAAAGTTTTGTATAATATATACCTTTCATACTGTTGAAGCTAGAAAAGAATCCAGTTTTATAACAGTCGACGTCAGGGTGAAGACCGATAGCCTTCCCAAGCAAACCGAGACCTGCGTTTTGAATTCCCATCAGATACAAAGCTGGTCCGCAAAATAGTTCGTCGTTCTTCTCATAGCATGGGTTGTGTGTATATTTGTAGCTCCATCGCTTTGGGGGTTTCTGACGAAGAATTGTGAAAAGATATTTAGTATTGACACCATTAAAGCTATGGATACTGTAAAGGTCTACTGAAAATCAACATTTTATCTATTTACTTCATATCATTAAATGAAGATTAAAGCACGGTCTATGATTAAAAAAACCTATACATACCGGGTAAACGACGTAGGTAACCGTTTCATTTTAGTTTGCATTACTTCCTATAATCTGAAAACATTGTGCAAAATATTGTTAAAGTCAACATTGTCTTCAGCGACCATGATTAGACAAGGCTTTGAGGTTGAAAACTTAGTGTCAGCAATGCTCATGAAGGCGTAAAAGAAATAAGACGATACTTCATAAGTGTTCATACTAACCGTGTCCAAGCCAGCCCCAGCATCACCATAGTCCCGTTTTGCTATATCTTTTACAGCACTGTCGGTATTGACAGAATCCCTTGCATTGCAGTCCATAACCATAACGAGAGCAATAACCAAGGCTGCCAAAAGGGAACCTTTGACAGGAGCATTCCGTTCCCTACTGATTGGAAGTACGTTGAACATTCTTGAGCAATTCTTTTGTCACCGTCTGGAAATACAGATAATGTCGATCGTTACAAGTGAAGTTATACAAATTTCTCTTCAATATTTGTCAGTTTCTTCTAGTTTTCGATAGCAAGGAAAAATACATACATTTCTGTGGTCGAAATAAATGAACGATTTACACATCATAACCACCTGTACAAAGGATCGTATTACACTGTTCAATTTGACGATTACTGAAGCATATGTACGTTTTTGCCATCAAAGCATATTTACGTCCTCCATTAACTGATTGACTAAATTACGGATTTTAAACACGACAGACTAGCATATCAATATGTCGTTTCTAAATATTTAGAATGCAATTTCAAATCTCGTTCATATCTCTGACTATGCATTACTATGATGAAACATTATTTTACACATAAGCACATTTTGAGAGAGAAAAAGATTAACAAGGTATTCGTACTTACCAGTTCCAATATAACGACTGAGTTTAACCGATGTCTACAAGTGTTTGCCAGAGTTTTATCTTTTGACTCTATATATACTGATACAATATTATCATGCTCTCATTGTGCACGTGCAATGTATGATAAATGTGAGACGCACTTTCCATTCGACATTCTGACCTACGGTTCTTGACAAAAAGGTGTTTTAAACACTTTGCGAAAATTGTATTTTCATAGCAGCATGTGATTAAAACACAGGAGGATTTGGTTTGCCTAAAATCGATGTATGATTATGTTAATATCGGCTTTACATCATGCACAAAGTAACAAACAACCAACTAAAGACTTGGTTTACACTAATAGATGGTTACAATGTACAGCGGAATACTACTACAAAGGACTTGTTAAGTTTCAAGCGAAGGATAATTCATTGTGACAAGAATGTTGTTTACATCATTTACACCAGAATATACCACACTAGTTGGGCGTATTGACTTATAGATTGCATGCAGGGCTATGTATGCTATGGGATTCATTCATGTTGCTCCAGGAATAAACTTCGCGGAGGGAATAAAAGGACCTCCTTTTGCCAAACACCAATCCTCACATCATTGATCAGAATGTCGCATGAAGTGTGTGTAACTCATGTAACATGCATTGCATGTGCCCACTGTGAGCTGAATATTCTTGAAGAACTACCCTTCAACCTCAATTTATGACTTTGACAGACACCTTTTTAAAAAAAACATCAGCCATACTTGGTCGTTCTACTTGCATGTAAGCATATAATGGGCATTTCATCTTATTCAGTTTTAACTAATAAAGTTTACGTATAGCGTTAATACGCTTCCAAAGACAAAGACGACTTTTCTCATGACGAAATGCAGTTCGGGCTGATATGTGATCCTTGGATTAAAAAAATGAATCTTTCAGATGGGCCAACAGAGCATTATTTTTTGTCGCTTTTAACATTTCTTTGGTGAATATTATACCGCGGACAGATTTAATCATTATGTTCTCATGGCATTCTACTTATTCTTTGCAAGGAAATGGTATGAAGTAATGGTTCACTTCAAAATGAAATGAGCCATTGGAGGGAATCGAGAATCCCGAAAATCAGCACCACCTCTCATGGATAGGCGTTAAATTCAACCTTGGCAAGTTTCTTTAAAGGTGCTTGTTCACAGTTGTGAGGATGTTTCGTAGTTGAAAACGTATTTCTTTAAAATTGTACAGTATTTGTACAGTTATATGATACGAACTGAAGAACAGTTATGTGAAGTACTTTAGATCGTTTTTCAATTCTTCAATGTGTGAATACAAAGAATTCAGCGTTCCAAATGTCGAGTTTTGACTAATCAGAATAAAGTTTTAATATCACTGCATCATGGTGTGTTGCTATGCATCACAAGTGGTTCTTTAGCGACGGATTGAAAGGGTAGTTAGAAGGGAATAAATGACACGTCGTTTTACACACGATGAGTGTCCTTCAGATAGTAGTTATCCAGAATAAATGCAGGTGATTCGCTTTTATCCTTTTCCAGGCCCAAAACCTATAACATATGAGTTTATGCTGTATATAGCAGCTCAATTTTTAATAATATCAAGTCAACAAAGTGATATGCTTTAAGGGAAAGGTTTTTTTTCCATTGAGTGGATATGCAATGCATTGATTCCCGCTTCGCAATAGTTTGTCATCGTTACATAACACATATAAGAATAATACTAAAAAAGGCTCGAATTATCGGTGCTTTTTAAAAATTTATATCATTAATAAAATGATGTAAGACAGTAAGGCGACCCCCCATTAAAACCAAAAAGAGCACAACCTTCAGAAGATATACGCCAAGAAGTTAAAACAAAAAAGTACAATTGTAATTTAACCAAAAAACGTTTATATAATGAGTTTCCAATTCTACATATCAGTGCTCAACTATGGATTTAAACAGTGACAATACTTACACCGTAAATATGGATGTATTACAATGAAATATTGTGTTTCAGGAACCAAGCGCTACTGTCCGAGACACAATGGTTTCAAGATACACAAGGAGTTTGGAGATATCGGTTTATTGTCAAATATTCCACCTTTAATATCTGATGGTAAATCACAGATATTTGTCTCAGGTACATCTTATCCAGAAGATTGCAAAGCAGGTGTTGCTTGTTGAAAGAATACTTAAAATATTAGGTCCTTGAAAGGTATCTCCCATTCAATTCCCTCGTCTTGTTTTAAACAGGAAATGGAGAATTTGACTTGTGCAAAAAGGAGAATGTTGCTATAAAGAATAATCTGCGCATACATTGCTTTGTTATATGTGACATATACGTATACAAATTAACATATTTAACACATTTGAAGAAATATTCTATGGACGGTGAGTATTAGAGTACTAAATTGTATACATTTAAGGTATTTCCGCTCAGATGGTAGAGGACTCCAATTCTAACTGCCTGACCCGCTCACCAAATTGTATAAATGTCTGCCAGAAGGGCTCGTCAAGAACCATTGTCTTTTCCAATTTAAACGGGAAACTGTCCCAGCTGTATCTAACCCCTTAGTGAGATTTGAATCAACATGTAGAGGGGTCATGTGATTTCAAATTTGAAATTTCTTCACTAAGCACTTGTCCACTAAACTGTTAAATATAAAGCATGTGTGTTACATAGGCATGTTTTACATAATATGTCTATCAGTATGGTTTTCTCAGTGGCAGTAGGTATCTTGCATTCATTCTTCTTACAATTCATGAACCTGTAACAATATTATGAAATTGCCTATATATCACTTTTTAGAAATAAAATTATATTTTTGCTCATAAGTATTTAGAGTTAATGTTTTTTATATATTACCTAGTTACATGTTTTGTCAAAACTTGGTGTCCATGCCATGATTGTTGTTAAATATATAAGTTAATCAGGGTGATATAAGTGGTCAATGCCAAATAAAGATTCAAATTGTGTTCTATCAAGTTCAGGTACAAAACAACTTTGTGGTTAAAGTGCTTTTGTTGAACACGTTTAAAACAAAACAGATGCTTTAACATAAAACATGTCCCTAGTCATATTGAAGAACAAAAACAATTTATGACAAGGGTGTTATTTGTTGAATTGATTTCTTCTCTTCTTCCCTGAACCCTATATTGTAGACAGTCATTAGAAATGTCTCTCCATGACCAGTCGGTTTAGTACCAACAGTAGTGTCGTTTGTCTTGTATTTCATATGACACTGCATAAAAAAGGAAGCTGGTCAATTAGTAAAAACAGCTAGTTTCTTCTGTTATCCACAATGACCATAGTTTAGCTAAACAACATGGTCAAATTGAGCATCTTACTATTATTGAGGAACATTCAAATAGTAAATGAAATGTTGCTCTTCTTGCACATAAGGACTATCTAAGACATCGTTTCCCAGTGTAACCTTAATTACAAGCTGTCACCTCCTCGCAGTATCATCAAGCATCTCGCACTGACTATAATTTTATGCATCTACTATTATTGTATTATTGTTGTAAATACAAGTTTTGGACAAGTATTTTAAAGCAACATTTAGGATGCGATCAGCGATGTTGTCATGGCAGATAGATAGCGAACACGGATGTCATGAGAAATGAATTCAAACGATTCGATAGCCGTAGATAGACTGACGCGGCCATATTGGAAGAAGCGTGTGAAGCAAAGCAACAGTAACTAGGCGCCGTCAAGTACTTGCAAATTAGCGGAACGGTCCATTAACATATATTTCAATTCTAAGAGAACGCATTTCAGATCTTACACATCTAAACTGTACATTTTTCAATTAATTGACTATTCCTGAATTAATTTTTCTTCCAATATCCCCCTTTTACAGAACCGATAATCGGGAGTCAAAGTTGATGCATGGCATGTTATATTAGAATAGATTGGTGATTACATCGCAGTATCTTTATCTTCTTCAAGAATGGATAACATCTTTTTGTCACTATGATTATTCCCCTTCATTTCACGGCTAGATGTCATTTAGATGCTCATTTCGTCGTATTATATATTGTGATTGAATTGAAACCAACAGCAGGAGACAATTATAAATATGAACATCTTTATTAAAGTCAGTTGAAACCATTGTGTTAGAAGAATAATAATCATTTAGCAAGTTTTCCTTTCGTCACAATGGATTCATATAATGGTGATGGTTCGTCATTCGATGTTGAAGATAACCATGATCTCAACTGTAATTATGTGTTGGTGTTGTGGGTGCTTTTATGACTGATGAGACCAATCATTGATCGTATTCCTAAATAAAGGGCAGAAAGGTGCAGATTGGGGGATGCATCCAAAGCTTCCTCATGTGGTCTATTGGCACATCAATTACATGCAGAGCTAGGCATAATATTGATGTTGATCAAGGGATACTCTTCGCGAAGAGGATGAAAACTCTTTTTGCCAAACACCCATCCTCATATCATTGGTCAGAAAGTCGCATGAAGTGTTTGTATTTCATGTATCATGCAATGCACGTGCCCGCTGTGAGCAGAAATCTTTTTAGTTACTGTGTATACACCCTTCATACTCAATGTAAAACTTTGACAGACGATTTAAGGCGTCAGTTATACTTGGCCGTTCTAGTTGAATGTAAGAACATGCCTTCAACTGGGCATCACAACGTAACCAAAATCCCTATAATGCCACGTAAAACCCTTGCAAACAAACACATAACTTGCATTAAACTTCAATTCAAAATATATAAGAGGTTATTGGCTATAAGCAATATTTTGTTTTGTCAGAATGCTTTTCTTATATATAGTAACAACAATTCATCATGGGTAAGAGGAAGGGATAAATGAATACCTGCAATGTAAAACATTTTAATTTTTTGATATACTATCATGTAAAAACTTTTAAGAATACAGAACTTGACCCACACCCACATGGGGAGTTATAACTGATCCAAATTGAAAGCAGCAAAAGATGACAATTACAGAATTATATAAAAATCCTTTTCTTTGTGATTTCGGTAAGAAACCATCGTGACGAAGGAAATAAATGCGTCGTTGTTCACAATTGATTCTAGGGTCATCATGTATAGGAGCCTTAAATGCCAACATATGAGAGAAAGTTTTAATCACTACAGAATATAACAAAACATTGATATTGGGAATCAAACCTAGGTTTGTATTCTTTTGATATTAAACTCTTCTGCTGCAGATCTCATATGTCTACCAGAAATAAATGGTCCAATTTTCATGTATCGGTCGAGTAATTAACTATTTGATGGTAAATGTGAAACTTCCAAAAACAATCAAATGACATATATATATATAATCTTTGATGAACACCAGCTGTGCGGCGTGACATTTTTTTTTTTTTGACAAAAACTTTTCAGGACGATTTTTTTGTTTTTTGTCAACCTTTAACAATCCGTATCTGCATTTTGTTCAATGTACATTAGCTCCCTTTTTAAAGGTATCTTTAGTCTGTAATTAGTTTTAATAAACTACGTATATGTTCTACTCAGTAAATTTTGATAATGTTTTATGTCGGATTTTGCGAAGCACAATCGATGTTTCACTCCCGTCTTGGCGGATTGTCACGTGATAAGATGACGGCCTCCATATAAATCGATAATAGAATCGTGCTACAGTTGTTGCTATTTTTGATAATATTTAAAAGGGTTTTATCTTAATACCTTTCGCATCATAGATGGCAATGACAACTTAGTTATTAACAAAAAACAAAGGTTAAGAGAGAGATTGGGACCTTACATTAGTGCGGTGGGAAAATATCAGATAATAATTAAAAGGTAAAGCTACCATCAGTTGATCCAATGCGGAAGAGCGGATTTCAACTTTAGTACTCTAACCTCTGAGGCACTTACAAAATGGAAAAGAGTAATTTCTTTTTTACTATTAAATGGCTATCTGTAGCAGATATGTTTAAACCAGTATATATATCCTAAGTGCATCAAGAGAAAAAAGCATACAGTCATTAAAATCAATGACAAAAACGATTTATTGATTTTATTCAATTGTACTCTGAATTGAAGGCGATTTTCTATTAAAAGAGGTGAATTGGATCGCATTAAGTAGATCTTAGCAACTACGATAACCATTTTATGCATTCATTGGCACATGGTATATCAGGGGTAAAGGTGATAAGGGAAATTCATTGTTCAGTTCTCATTTCGTTTTCATCTTTGTATTTCTTGTACTCAGGAAAAGAAACACCTTTGAGTCGATTCTACCGAGTGGTAACAGGTTACAACTTTATCGATTTTCAATAGTGACAATCTTATTATAAGCAAGCATAGTAAAAGGAGATGAAATCCTGGTGTAACGGCTTAATAAGCTCAAGTAAAAGCTCTAAAGATGAATGGCTTTCTGTATGAGGTAACATCAGAGTAAATAAGCTGTTATGCACTCTTAAAGATGTGTCGTTTAAACAAGATCGACTTAAGTGCTTGCATAAAACACTATTTCGGCTACACCTCATGTCTTGACCAATGCTTAGCCATGGGAACCATATCGGGATTAGTGAAATTATCTGGTTGAGAAAATCGCTTTCCATTTTCTTTAAAATAATATATTTCACTTCCCCTATTTTGTAATGGTTTGAAATTTGAATACAAAAGAAAATGATGACGGATGATTTGAACACCTTATTAGCTTTCAAACGACGATACGGATTACACTATTATATTCTGTAAATACTTGAGCTTACAAATATAAATGGGCATCATATAAAATCAACAACTAAATATGGAGTCATCAAGTTTTATTTATACTAGTAAAAAGTATAATTATATCATGATTTACGACATTATGCAATGTCGGCATAGATAGTCGTTCTGGTACTGTAGAAATCTTTGAGCTTCTGTTTGGCTGCATCATTGATCGTTTGTCCATTACAGTCGCCTGTCTTAGGGACAAATAACTCGTCCAGCGCGGCCCAAAAGGGATCGGATGGAGCGGGGACGGCTGAAATGACATACAGAAATATATAGAGGACGGTTAGCTATAAAGGGAATACATTTAAAAACATTGTTTCAACAATATGTTACTCAACAACCTGTTTTTTACATATTCAAAGTAAAGAAATCTGATTGGTAGGTTCAAAAATGTGTGTATCAACTGTCACGGTCAGAGGTGAAGAATCAGGAAATCGGAATTATAAAACTTGCTAATCTGGGTTATTTCTGGTTTACTTTCAGTTTAAGTTGTACTGATGTTTTTCTCTGGGAATAACTATTTGAATCTGTCCAAAAGTTTACCAAATAATATAGTTTGATATAGCAATATCTCCTTTAATGGGCCTTTAAATATATGACTGTATACTATTTCAAAAACCAATAAGTAGGCACAATTTAATATGTGTCTCTGAAATAATGGACTTCATTGCAATATAATTAAACCGCTTTGACAAGATTTGACAAAGGTATCATGGGCATACTATCACGAAGATCGTCGAAAACAACATTGGGAGCAGTGTTAAATCTTACAAACGATTTGTAGATAAATTCGTGAGCTCAATAGCTTAAGATAAGTGGGGCTAAAATGTTCACCTTTATTCAAGAAGTCGAATATGCTTTCCATGGTTGCTCGTCTTGTCGCGGTGTTGACTATGTGTTCACAGGTTAAAAGTCGGTAGAAGTAGGGGTAAAAGCTTCGGCTGAGATCATGTTCTATAAGGAAGTCGTATAAACCAGCCTGAAAAATAACAATATGAGGATTAGAAATATGTCTTGGTGTAGGGGTCAGCATTGGGAATTTGGGAATAAGTTAAGAATATCTTACCCGGGCATCAACCCATGAACATTGTCAAATCATAAATCAGGCAAATCGAGACGGTTATTCATAACTTACTTGCATTATCAAACTACAAATGAGGCAAATCGAGAAGGTTATTCGTAAAGTATATTGTACTTGTATTATCAAACTACAAATGAGGCAAATCGAGAAGGCTATTCATAACGTACTTGTATATAGTTTGACTGTTATATTGCGCTATCTTAAGCTTAATCACCAAATACAGAGCTTGCTGTACGAATAGCGTGTACCACGTTTTAGTCCAGACATTGTGTGCATTTGGCATCAAGTATTTGAACATTTGAAATGTACTTCACAAAGACACTAGATTAGGCCTCAATGTTGGTAGATTAAAAAATAACTGACTCATTGATAGAAATAGAGTTGATAAACACTGATCCGAAGCACACAGACAAAACTATCTGAATCATTGAGAACTGTTTGACATATCTATCGCCAGAAAAAAATATGGCTTTATAGGCAACCTGCTTACAGTCCATCTCTCTGGAAAAAACATGCCACATGGAATTTAGCCAAAATCCGTTTAACCAAAATATTCCTATATGGCATATTCCAAGGTGACAAATGTTTATGAACAGGAAATGTCCCACAAAGATCACTCAGAGACAATCTTGATAACCATATTATGGGCGATAAAAATGGTGTCAGGGAAATGTCTCGTTTAAACCAAGAAACCCAGATTTATTTTGTCAGGTAGTGACGACATGACACGCTTACCTGTAACAACCCGGAGAGACTGGCATCATAAACACAACTTGCATTATCACGTGTAGCATTGTTTTCGCAGTCAAGAAATCCAGCAATTGCGTCATCCACAACCTCGTCAAAAGGGGTAGCAATACCAAGATCGCAATACTCTTGGATAAATCTGAAAGAAATTGTGATTACTCTTAACACACTATTTCTGTATAAATGATGTATTCACAACGTTTAAAGTATGGATCGGTAACGAAACGTCTTTAATAAGTATCAAACCTTATACATGCAACACCAGAATAAAACACGATACGATAACACAGTCTTAACATGTTAATTGTATCGTTTGTTATATACCCTGACCAGATGTAATGTCATTAAACTGTGCTACCAATAAACATCCAAACGGTTCTTATAATTCCATTCGAAAGGTAAACATGTTGGAAATTGACTTACTGAAATGAATCATTTGGAATTTGGCCAAACAGTGACCAATCTCACGATAATTACAACTATATGACCCGTTTGATAAAAAAAAGGGTTAAAACCGTTCGTCTGTGAAAACAGCTTGTCTGTATGTTACGCTGGACGAAGTAAGTGTTCAGCTAAATAAAGGCGGTATGGACTTCGATTCGGGCAAAAATGGATGAAACTTAAAATGTATTGCATGAAAAGGAAAAAATAATAGAAATAACGTTCAACTCCACACAATCAAAATTTTACCAATCAAGTGTTGCTGAAGCTGCTCCCCCTTCCCACACACACACTAACTAGAGATAAATCGGGTGAATCATTCCATTGAAAACACAACTAACTCTGATGTAGATAGGTTTGAGCACTAAACTGGGTATCATAAGTTCCCTTTCTGCGTTGAAGCTCACCTTATACGCTGTAACTAGTGTTTGAGTAATGTAAATATCAATCAAGAACGAAAATAACCAAATCGACAGCCGGAGTTTCAATCTCCAGTCTAACTTTAATTATGGGTAAGTGAAAATGCCGATAAACCCTAAAATATACAACGAAATATCTTTTTAGTAATGTATTTTAAAAAGGTAATGATATGTTCAAGGCTCGAAACCGAACTGAGCCTTCCTTTTTTAAAATAATGAAGTGAATGTGTGAATTATCTTATATTTGAGTTATGCTAGCGGTGGTTGAATACATCAAGTATTGCTCAACAAATATCTAACTTCGAAATTTGGCCTCCGTTTAGCTTTTTATTTCCCATAACAATGGTGATAAACTCACCTGACTGTCGGGTCACGCAAAATAACGATCACTTTTATAGAGCGGTACATGTTGGCAAGAGCAGCCGCAGTCGTGAATTCTGGTGGAGAGATAATTCCGTCCTTTGTCACTAAATCGTAAGGTCGGGCCAAGTCACTTCCATAATCACCTGTAAAGTAAAACCAAAGAGAGGTAGGGTTTATATATGGCGATACAAAGCATTGTAAGAGAACGAGAAATTAGAACAACCCGAATAACGAACTACACAGTTTAAGATTTTACTTACAAATGCAAAGTTTGTCTGCTCCATTTTGAATCTTCTCGGTCGAATTTTCGAAATTACCAACGTAAGTGTGAATGTCAGACTGGTTAATGTCTGGAAAGGAAATAAAACCAATGATTAGCAGTCTTTCGAAACATTTGATATCTTAAAACATTATGTAGCAACTTATGGGCTAACAAAACTATGCAAAAAGTAATATGTAGAAAAGATGCTCATCTTCGAAATATAATAGCCGATAGAAACTATTATCTAAACTATGTCATGTTCAATCATTCATTGTTAATGCACCTGTGAATAAATGGTCTTATACAAAACCATGACAATCTTCTGACGAGAAATAACCCTTTCTGTCTCAGTAATTCCTACCATATATCGCACACACTGTCTTCTATTGGTTATAAATCTGAACACACCACAAGATTTCATTCGATTTTTTTTTTAATTCATTTGCCAATATTTTACGGAAATGAACCCATTTCGTTCACACTCCATGCTAGCTTTCAAATCCAGAAAACAGCTGCAAATCGCCTATTTTAAGACCCCATTTCTTCGATTACCTTTATGTCAGTGGCAATAATAAGAAAGATACGAATAAAGCATCGATAGGAAAATATACATTAACAAAATAGCACCATTATTTTGAATTTCGACACACTATTTGAAAAATTATGTAATGTGCTGCATGCCCTTTACGTCGACCAAAAAAATCGAACAAAATAAAAAGTGGAAAACCTATCATCTCTGGAAATATGTTAGACACGTCGAAATGTTAAGGTTAAAGATTATACACTAATTTTAAAAGACACCATAACTCTTGGAAAAAAAATGGTTAAGCTGAATTCTTAAGCGTGTGACGTGTACATTTCCAAAGAGACCCGCACTGAAAATTAATAAGACCGCCACAAGGCTAAAAATCGTAATACAAATTCAGTTTTATATAATATTTTACCTTTCATACTGTTGAAGCTAGAAAAAAATCCAGTTTCATAACAGTCGACGTCAGGGTGAAGACCGATAGCCTTCCCAAGCAAACCGAGACCTGCGTTTTGAAATCCCATCAGATACAAAGCTGGTCCGCAAAATAGGTCGGAGTTCTTCTCATAGCATGGGTTGTGTGTATATTTGTAGCTCCATCGATTTGGTGGTTTCTGAAGAAAAATAGTGAAAAGATGTTTATCATTGGCAACAGTATAACTATGGATACTGTAAAGGACTACTGATAACCGACATTTGGTCTATTTACTTCACATCATAAAGAATAAAGTACGGTCTATGATAAAAAATAAACTTCCAGTCAATTTGATACCAATTTGTAAGATATCACATTAAAGGCACATAAAGGGAGATTAATGTTATATCAAACTATATTAATTGGTTAACTTTTGATCAGATTCAAAAAGTTATCACCAGAAAACCCCGTCGGCACAACTTAAACGTGAAAGCCAACAAGAAATAACCCAGATTGACCAGTTTAATTATGTGATTCTTCACCCCCTGACCTTAACAATTGGTACAGAAATGTTTGAATTGACCAATCATAATTCGTTACTTTGAATATGTAAACAAACAGGTTGTTGATCAACATCATTGAATTGGAGACTACTATATTTTAAGCACAAAATAACTTATATTAAAGGAGTCCATTGAATAGAGTCTCAATGCATTCATAAATTAATTCTCATGACTTTTATGAAAATAAAAGAAATCCATATATGTCTTAGTAATTTATTTGTACTTTTCTCATTTTATGTGCCTTTAAGTAGCAAAATATCGTTACTGTCAACATTGTATTCAACGACCTTGATAAGACAATGCTTTGAGGTTGAAAACTTATTGTGTCAGCAGTGCTCATGGAGGTGAAAAAGAAAAATGGCGATACTTCATAAGTGTTCATACTGACCGTGTCTAAGCCAGCCCCAGCATCACCATAGTCCCGTTTTACCACATCTTTTACAGCACTGTCGGTATTGGCAGAATCCCTTGCATTGCAGTTCATAACCATAAAGAGAGCAAAAACCAAGGCTGCCAAAAGAGAACCTTTGTCAAGACCATTCCGTTCCCTACTGATTGGAAGTACGTTGAACATTCTTGAGCAATTCTTTCCTCACCGTCTGGAAATACAGATAATGTCGGTCTTTACAAGTAAAATTATACAAATTTCTCTTCAATATTTGTCGATTTCTTCTAGTTATTTTGGTAACAAGGGAAAATGCATACATTTCCTTGACTGAAAACAGTTTTAAAGACGGCGGAAGTACACATAAAAAGGTCAAATTAAAATATCTAAAGCGCAATTTCAAACTTTTCTCATATATCTGACTGAGCATTAACTCATGAAACAAACTTTTACACGTAAATACCTTTCAACATAACTAGATAATAGGATAGGAAGATTAACAAGTTATCCCTACTTACCAGTTCCAATATACCGACTGAGTTTAACCGATGTCTACAAGCGTCTGTCAGAGTTCTATCTTCTGACTGTATATATACTGGTACGAGAGGCCCAAGCTCACAGTGAGCACGTGCAATGTATGATACATATGAAATGTACATTCCATTCGACATTCTGATCAACGGTTCTTAACAAAAGGGGGTCCTAAATACTTCGCACAAATGCTATTTTTACAGCAGCCTAAAGTCTATGGATACGAACATTACAACATGCACAAAGTAACAACGATAGATTTGGTTTACTCTAACAGATAATTATAACAGAATAACACTACACATGGTTTGTTAAGTTTCATGCGGAAAAAAATGTATTGTGACATGAATGCTGTTTACATCATTTACATCAGAAAGTGCCATTCTAAATGGTCCTATTGACACATAGATTGCATGCAGGTCGGTTTTTACCATGGGATTTATCCATGTTGATCCAGGAAATAACTTCGCGGAGAGGATAAAAAGACATCCTTTTGCCAAACACCCATCCACACATCATTGATCAGAATGTCGCATGAATTGTTTGTAACTCATGTTTCTTGCATTGCATGTGCCCAATGTGATATGAATATTCTTCAGTAACTACCCTTCAACTACCATTCAACCTCAATGTAAAACTTTGAAAGACGCTTTTTAAAAAGACACCAGCCATACTTGGTTGTTCTATTTACATGTTAGTACATTTTGGGTATTTCATCTTCACTATTTAGCTTCGCCGATTTCTTTTTACGTACAACGCTGTAACGAAGCCAGGACAAAGACAACTGTTTTCACGTCGAAATGCAGCCTTGGATGACATGTGATCCCTGGATTAACCCTTTCCCAAACAATAACGATATTTGACCACTTTGTTGCAGACGACTTTAGAAAAATTTGTGGGAAAAGGAGAAATTGATCGTAACGAGCAGTTTCTCCTTTTCCCACAATGTTTTCTGCCCTATCAGAAGAATATTTTCCAATTTCATCACATTTTGAAATGTCATCTGCAAACTCTTTCAATTTGGGACAGTCGGAAATTTGTTGTTTGGGAAAGGGTTAAAAGTATGAATCTTTCAAATAGGCTGACAAAAGCATACTTTTTGTCGTTTTTAACATCTTTTTGAGAATATTATATACCGATGTACAGACGCACTCATTTATGTTCTTTCGATATTCTAGTTGGACTTGGCTAGGCAATGCTATATATCAAAGGTTTGTTACAACAACTTTTGAAATGAAATACAGTCAAATCTGTGTACAAAAGCCAGTTAAGGGAAGTACCCAAAGTGGCCGCTGTGCACAGACTGGCTGTTGTTCACAATATTATATATCGTACAGGGTAGTTGTACAAAAAAAATGTCGTGTAAAAATAAGCATTGTTTAAACCATTTATGCTTTGCAAATTAATCCACACTTTATCCTAAAAAATCCAAAAACTATCGATGTAAGATAAGTTTAAAAACAAAAATAAAGAAAGGGTAAGTGATTCATTTTGAATTTCGTTTCATTGCCGATCATTTAACAAATTTACTCTTCAATTTTAGTAATCAATTTTAAGTAACTACTTTAATCTCGTATTTTGTTTCAAAACTGGTTGCGATGCCTACTAATTTTGATATACATGTGTAACCAGTTTTGAAATAACTATCAGGATGAAATCTATTTGAAATAGACTTGGACAGATGGACCCAAAAAACCTGTTATGAACACTTCTTAATGTTAATTGATTGTTAGATGACTTCTGAATACAAAATGTACCGTCCACAAAACCGAATCAGGCTCATCAGAAAATTTTAAGATCACTCTAAAAGAACTTCTGAAGTCTCAATTCAGTTGATATAAACATATCTGCAAACCAAAACGTTCTCCATCATCACCAAGTGGTTGGAATGAAAGCCAGAGTCGGGCTTACCATCACTTTCAAACATTCACCCAATAACAACATGTTGAGACTTAGTTCAACTAGAACACATTTCTTCAAGTCGAAATATATAGACATTCCACCAAACATGATGTATGATAATTGATACTCTCCAGTTTTGAAGTAATAATTTCAATTCTCGTAGTTTATACCAAAACTGGTTGCGATGTCTTTCTTCTTTTGAAGGAAAAAACAGTTTCGAAATAAAATATTGGGTGGAAACCAACTTGAAATAAACTTGGACAGATTAAATCGGACAACCTTTTATGAGCTTTTATTTATGTTAACTTATTGTTAGATACACTCTGAAAATAGAATGTAACCCAATGAAAGCCACATCAGGCTTATCAAACTCGCTAAAAAAATATAAGGAATGGGGTTTAAAGAGACTCTTTCAGGGATTGAGAATTCTTTTTGAGATAGAATGTTTTCTACTGTAAAAATAACAACATACATTTCTAAAATTACATACAACTAGATTATTGACAGCTGCCCATCTTGCTCATAACTGTACAGAAAAGATGAATTACATTAAAATCGCCGATATTACAGACCATTAAAAAGGGTTTAATTTGTAAACAACGGTCCAAACTTAGAGTAAGGGGTGTTATTTCCTTTTACAACCGTCATGAGAATCTTCGGATACGTTTACCGCGCATTTTATTAAAATTACATGAATGAAGTTGGTAAAGAAAAATTCCAATCTAGGACAGATTCGCACAATATGAAACTTGATTTTAAAATGGGATTTGTCCTGTTCAATCTGTTCTGATTTTCCGCCATCGGGAGAGTTACATCAGGGATTGAAAACCTTCAAAACAATTCTGCAGGGAGGTTTTAGTGTAGTTACACATTTAGTTGTCGCGTGCCTGTAGCAAGGTGTGCGAAAAAAAAGAATCCTTCGTTAATTCATAAACCGGCTTTATTAAAGAAGAAAAGACAGGCGAGAAGGCTCACTTCACATTAATTTACGAAAGCACGGGATTTAAGCAACTTATAAGGTAAGAAATTGAAAACGGCCTTTGGTTCAGTGACATGGATTGTTAATATCAATATTTAACGTCTTTTACTCCAGAAGCACAACTCTCTGAGAGGTCTCTTTAATCCAGTTCTTAAATAAAACTTTCTTTCTGTTTGAAACTTGGGATTTTGTGATTGTTATATAAGAATAAAACCATTATTATGTCGCAATATTTGTGTCTTTTTTATGAATTGATTCCATCCTTTTGTCACAACGTTTTCCCTTTCATTTTAGGGCTAGAGACATACTGTGTTGAAGAGATTTAGTTTCATGTTTTATTTCTGGGACACCGTCCAGGTTTCGCTAGCATAGAGTCATACTGTAAGTATAGCACAACTGCTCGGTACATATCGAGCTTAGTCGCTGTGACGATGCCTCGATGGTTCCATACGGTTTTGTTTATGCGACCAAATGCGGAGCTGGCTTTAGCTATGCGGGAGTCATCAATGGACATTTCTTTATAAAGTGCTTACAAGGGATGTGAATTAAGCTATGCGGGAGTCATCAATAGACATTTCTTTATAAAGTATTTACAAGATATGTATGGGATCACCGCATGATTGAGGCGCTGAGACTTAATGCAGATGATCGGCTCGCTGTATTGAATAGTTTGTGCTGGCTGGAACATGACCATAATCCTTTTAGTGCTTATTGACAAACCAAAGTTGTCACAGGCATCCGAGAATCTGTCCAGACCCTGTTGCATGCCAGCCTGTCTTGAAGCATTAAGGGCACAATGGTCTGCAAAGAATGTATCTCAGTCTTTTAAAGTGGACCTTTGTCCTAGCTTTCAATCGCTGTAGGGTGAAGACTTTTCTGTTTGGTACATGATGTCAATACCTGGGTCACAGTCAGGAATGTTATCTACAAGCATGACAGTGAACATCATGCTGAACCGTGTTTGGGCTATTACGCATCATGACAGTGAACATCATGCTGAACAGTGTTGGGGCTAGAACGCACCCTTGCTTGACACCATTTCTGACCTCAAATGGTCAGGATTCATTAACATCATCAACAAAGTAGGCCTGCATACCGTCGTGGAAATGACGTACCATTGTGATGGTTTTATTTTGATTTTATTTTGGTGGGGGTGGGATTCCAAATTCCTCCATTATGTTTCATAATCAAGTTATGTTAACGGTACCAAACGCTTTTGTAGGTCTACACATGTTGTATAGGGGATAACATTCTGTTCTTGGCACTTCTCTTGCAATTGTCTATCAGCAAAGATCATGTGGACTAATCCAAGACTTTCAGAAAGTATGCCATTTTCAAGGTGGATGGAGTCTGTTCAACAGCATGTGTTCAATGATCTTTCCTGCTATAGATAAGAGAGGAATTCCTCGGTGGTTGTCGCATGACTGTATGCTGCCTTTACACTTGTAGAGGTGAATGATTGAAGTACCATTATGGTGAATTTTGGTGGGCATTCGAATTTCTCCAGTTCTGTTTACGGTATCAAACGCTTTTGTATGGACTACAAATGTTGTAGATGGATTACAGTCTGTTCCTGGTATTTCTCTTACAATTGTGTAGCAGCAAAGATTATGTCGACTGTTCCACGGCCAGAGCGGAATCCGTACTGACTTTCAGAAAGTATGCCATTTTCAAGGTGGATGAGAAGTCTATTCAACAGTGTGTGTGGAAGGATCTTTCCTGCTAAGAGAGGAATTCCTCAGTGGGTGCCGCATGACTGTGTTACACTTGTAGAGATGAATAATTGGCGCATCCTAGCTTTAGGTCCTGCGGTAGTTTCCTTTACCCACATTGACTGAAGAATAACTGTGAGATCTACTAAAACGCAGGCCCACAGGCAATTCAGAAAATTAAAGATCCCTCTTCAGTCAATGCTGCCTTCTTCTTAAAATTATTTATAACAATTGTATAATAAACATAGAGTGTGCATTACGTTTATTGATGTAAATCAATCATCCCGATAAAAGTTTAGAGTCACACTCGATGACTGCTCCCTTGATACTAAACCCATTACCAAACAATAACGACATTTAACCACTTTCTTGCAGACAACTCTGGAAAACTTTATGAGAAAAGGAGAAAATGCCATTCCATCTTTCTATACAAATTATCATTAGGATCAAATCTGCAACAAAGTCGTCAAATGTCGTTATTGTTTGGTAATGGGTCAATAACTCCATTCATACAACTTCAATTTGAAAACATATCTTAAAATTTGATTGAATTTATGTACCATGTATGTCATTATCGGATACAAGACTGTTAATCATACAAGCTCTAATTACTCATCATCTCATATGTACTCTTGTGATTGGTCTTAACCCTTTCCCAAACAATAACTACATTTGACCACTTTGTTGCAGATGACTTTAGAAAACATTGTTGGAAAAGGACAAATTGCTCATTATGAGCAATTTCTCCTTTTCCCACAATATTTTCTAAAGTCATTAAACACTCGTAATGAGCAATTTTTCCTTTTCCAACAACGTGTTCTACCCTATCTGAAGATTATTTTCTAAGCAGGCGACATCAAAAACCATTGTGGGAAAAGAAGAAATTGCTCGTGAAGAGCAATTTTTCCTTTTCCCACAATGTTTTCTGCCCTATTAGAAGACTATTTTCCAATTTCTTCACCTTTTGAAATGTCGTCTGCAAACTCTTTCAATTTGGGACAGTCGAAAATTTGTTGTTTGGGAAAGGGTTTCGGAATTTCAATCTACTGGAAGCTGTAAATCAATGACAAAAACGGTTTTATTGATTTTATTTAATGGTACTATGAATTGAAGGCGATTTTCTATTAAAAAAGGTGAATTGGATCGCATTAAGTAGATCTTAGCAACTACGATAACCATTTTATGCATTCATTGGCACACGGCATATCAGAGGTCAAGGTGATAAGGGAAATGCATTGTTCAGTTCATTTCGTTTTCATCTTTGTAGGTCTTGTACTCAGGAAAAGAAACATATTTGAGTCGATTCTACCGAGTGGTAACAGATTACAATTTTATCGATTTCCAATAGTGACAATCTTATTATAAGCAAGCATAGTAAAAGGAGATGAAATCCTGGTGTAACGGCTTAATAAGCTCAAGTAAAAGCTCTAATGATGAATGGCTTTCTGTATGAGGTAACATCAGAGTAAATAAGCTGTCCTTCACTTTTAAAGAAGTGTCGTTTAAACAAGATCGACTTAAGTGCTTGCATAAAACACTATTTCGGCTACACCTCATGTCTTGACCAATGCTTAGCCATGGGAACCATATCGGGATTAGTGAAATTATCTGGTTGAGAAAATCGCTTTCCATTTTCTTTTATTAAAATGATATATTTCACTTCCCCTTTTTTGTAATGGTTTGAAATTTGAATACAAAAGAAAATGATGACGGATGATTTGAACACCTTATTAGCTTTCAAACGACGATACGGATTACACTTTATATTCTGTAAATACTTGAGCTTAGAAATAGAAATGGGCATCATATAAACTCAACAACTAAATATGGAGTCATCAAGCTTTATTTATACTAGTAAAAAGTATAATTTTATCATGATTCACGACATTATGCAATGTCTGCATAGATAGTCGTTCGGGAACTGTAGAAATCTTTGAGCTTCTGTTTGGCTGCATCATTGATCGTTTGTCCATTACAGTCGCCTGTCTTAGGGACAAATAACTCGTCCAGCGCGGCCCAAAAGGGATCGGATGGAGCGGGGACGGCTGAAATGACATACAGAAATATATAGAGGACGGTTAGCTATAAAGGGAATACATTTAAAAACATTGTTTCAACAATATGTTACTCAACAACCTGTTTTTTACATATTCAAAGTAAAGAATTCTGATTGGTAGGTTCAAAAATGTGTGTATCAACTGTCACGGTCAGAGGTGAAGAATCAGGAAATCGGAATTATAAAACTTGCTAATCTGGGTTATTTCTGGTTTACTTTCAGTTTAAGTTGTACTGATGTTTTTCTCTGGGAATAACTATTTGAATCTGTCCAAAACTTTACCAAATAATATTATTTGATATAGCAATATCTCCTTTAATGGGCCTTTAAATATAAGATTGTAAACTATTTCATAAACCAATAATTAGGCACAATTTAATATGTGTCTCTGAAATAATGGACTTCATTGCAATATAATTAAACCGCTTTGACAAGATTTGACAAAGGTATCATGAGCGAGCATACTATCACCAAGATCGTCGAAAGCAACATTGGGATCAATGTTAAATCTTATAAACGATTTGTAGATAAATTCGTGAGCTCAAAAGCTTAAGATAAGTGGGGCTAAAATATTCACCTTTATCCAAGAAGTTGAATATGCTTTCCATGGTTGCTCGTCTTGTCGCGGTGTTGACTATGTGTTCACAGGTTAAAAGTCGGTAGAAGTAGGGGTAAAAGCTTCGGCTGAGATCATGTTCTATTAGGAAGTCGTATAAACCAGCCTGAAAAATAACAATATGAGGATTAGAAATATGTCTTGGTGTAGGGGTCAGCATTGGGAATTTGGGAATAAATTTAGAATATCTTACCCGGACATCAACCCATGAACATTGTCAAATCATAAATGAGGCAAACCGAGACGGTTATTCATAAAGTACTTGCATTATCAAACTACAAATGAGGCAAATCGAGAAGGTTATTCGTAAAGTACATTGTACTTGTATTATCAAACTACAAATGAGGCAAATCGAGAAGGCTATTCATAACGTACTTGTATATAGTTTGACTGTTATATTGCGCTATCTTAAGCTTAATCACCAAATACAGAGCTTGCTGTACGAATAGCGTGTACCACGTTTTAGTCCAGACATTGTGTGCATTTGGCATCAAGTATTTGAACATTTGAAATGTACTTCACAAAAACACTAGAACAGGCCTCAATGTTGGTAGATTAAAAAATAACTGACTCATTGATAGAAAGAGAGTTGATAAACACTGATCCGAAGCACACAGACAAAACTATCTGAATCATTGAGAACTGTCTGACATATCTATCGCCAGAAAAAATATGGCTTTATAGGTAACCTGCTAACAGTTCATCTCTCTGGAAAAAACAAGCCACATGGAATTTAGCCAAAATCCGTTTAACCAAAATATTCCTATATGGCATATTCTAAGGTGACAAATTTTTATGAACAGGAAATGTCCCACAAAGATCACTCAGAGACAATCTTGATAACCATATTATGGGCGATAAAAATGGTGTCAGGGAAATGTCTCGTTTAAACCAAGAAAACCAGATTTATTTTGTCAGGTAGTGACGACATGACTCGCTTACCTGTAACAACCCGGAGAGACTGGCATCATAAACACAACTTGCATTATCACGTGTAGCATTGTTTTCGCAGTCAAGGAATCCAGCAATTGCGTCATCCACAACCTCGTCAAAGGGGGTAGCAATACCAAGATCGCAATACTCTTGGATAAATCTGAAAGAAATTGTGATTACTCTTAACACACTATTTCTGTATAAATGATGTATTCACAACGTTTAAAGTATGTATCGGTAACGAAACGTCTTTAATAATTATCAAACCTTATACATGCAAGACCAGAATAAAACACGATACGATAACACAGTCTTAACATGTTAATTGTATCGTTTGTTATATACCCTGACCAGATGTAATGTCATTAAACTGTGCTACCAATAAACATCCAAACGGTTTTTATAATTCCATTCGAAAGGTAAACATGTTGGAAATTGACTTACTGAAATGAATCATGTGGAATTTGGCCAAACAGTGACCAATCTCACGATAATTACAACTATATGACCCGTTTGGTAAAAAAAGGGTTGAAACCGTTCGTCTGTGAAAACAGCTTGTCTGTATGTTACGCTGGACAAAGTAAGTGTTCAGCTAAATAAAGGCGGTATGGACTTCGATTCGGGCAAAAATGGATGAATCAACTTGAAATGTATTGCATGAAAAGGAAAAAATAATAGAAATAACGTTCAACTCCACACAATCAAAATTTGACCAATCAAGTGTGGCTGAAGCTCCTCCCCCCTTCCCACACACACACTAACTAGAGATAAATCGGGTGAATCATTCCATTGAAAACACAACTAACTCTGATGTAGATAAGTTTGAGCACTAAACTGGGTATCAGAAGTTCCCTTTCTGCGTTGAAGCTCACCTTATACGCTGTAACTAGTGTTTGAGTAATGTAAATATCAATCAAGAACGAGAATAACCAAATCGACAGCCGGAGTTTCAATCTCCAGTCTAACATTAATTATGGGTAAGTGAAATTGCCGATAAACCCTAAAATATACAACGAAAATATCTTTTTAGTAATGTATTTTAAAAAGGTAATGATATGTTCAAGGCTCGAAACCGAACTGAGCCTTCCTTTTTTAAAATGATGAAGTCAATGACCTTATATTTGAGTTATGCTAGCGGTGGTTGAATACATCAAGTATTGCTCAACAAATATCTAACTTCGAAATTTGGCCTCCGTTTAGCTTTTTATTTCCCATAAAAATGGTGATAAACTCACCTGACTGTCGGGTCACGCAAAATAACGATCACTTTTATAGAGCGGTACATGTTGGCAAGAGCAGCCGCAGTCGTGAATTCTGGTGGAGAGATAATTCCATCCTTTGTCACCAAATCGTAAGGTCGGGCCAAGTCACTTCCATAATCACCTGTAAAGTAAAACCAATGAGAGGTAGGGTTTATATATGGCGATAGAAAGCATTGTAACAGAATGAAAAATTAGAACAACCCGAAAAACGAACTACACAGTTTACAATTTTACTTACAAATGCAAAGTTTGTCTGCTCCATTTTGAATCTTCTCGGTCGAATTTTCGTAATTACCAACGTAACTGTGAATGTCAGACTGGTTAATGTCTGGAAAGGAAATAAAACCAATGATTAGATGTCTTTCGAAATAATTGATATCTTAAAACGTTATGTATCAACTTATGGGCTAACATACCTATGTAAAAAGTAATATGTAGAAAAGATGCTCATCTTCGAAATATAATAGCCGATAGAAACTATTATCTAAACTTTGTCATGTTCAATCATTCATTGTTAATGCACCTGTGAATAACCCTTTTTGTCTCAGTAATTACCACCATAAATCGCACACACTGTCTTCTATTGATATAAATCTGAACACACCACAAGATTTTATTCGAGAAAAAATTACAATCCATTTGCCAATATTTTACGGAAATGAACCCATTTTGTCCACATTCCATGCGAGCTTTCAAAACCAGAAAACAGCAGCAAATCGCCTGTTTTAAGGTCCCATTTCTTCGAATATCTTTATGCCAGTGGAAATAATGAGAAAGATACGAATAAGGCATCATTAGGAAAATATACATTAACAAAATAGCACCATTATTTTGAAGCTTAACACAACATTTGAAAAATTATGTAATGTGCTGCATGCCCTTTACGTCGACCAAAAAATCGAAAAAAATAAAAGTGGAAAACCTATCATCTCTGGAAATATGTTCGACACGTCGAAATGTTAAGGTTAAAGATTATACACCACTTTTAAAAGACACCATAACTCTTGGAAAAAGAATGGTTAAGCTGAATTCTTAAGCGTGTGACGTGTACATTTCCAAAGAGACTCGCACTGAAAATTAATAAGACCGCCACAAGGCTAAAAATCGTAATACAAATTCAGTTTTATATAATATGTTACCTTTCATACTGTTGAAGCTAGAAAAGAATCCAGTTTTATAACAGTCGACGTCAGGGTGAAGACCGATAGCCTTCCCAAGCAAACCGAGACCTGCGTTTTGAAATCCCATCAGATACAAAGCTGGTCCGCAAAATAGTTCGTCGTTCTTCTCATAGCATGGGTTATGTGTATATTTGTAGCTCCATCGATTTGGTGGTTTCTGAGGAAGAATAGTGAAAAGATGTTTATTATTGGCAACATTATAACTATGGATACTGAAAAGGACTACTAATAACCAACATTTGGTCTGTATACTTTATATTATTAAATAAAGAATAAAGCACGGTCTATGATAAAGAATAAACTTCCAGTCAATTTGATACCAATTTGTAAGAAATCACCAACTGCTCCTGATAAACGTAGACTTGGTTTATTGGTTCTTACACATAACGGACGTTTGACCGCCTGTAAAGTGTTCAACTTTTGGTCAGATTCAAAAAGTTAACACCAGAAAACACCATCGGTACAACTTAAAGGTGAAAGCCAACAAGAAATAACCCAGATTGACCAGTTTAATTATGTGATTCTTCACCCCCTGACCTTGACAATTGGTACACAAATTTGAACTGACCAATCAGAATTCGGTACTTTGAATATGTAAAAAAACAGGTTGTTGATCAACATGATTGAATTGGAGCCTACTATATTTCAAGCACAAAATAACATATATTAAAGGAGTCCATTGAATCGAGTCTCATTGCATCCATGAATTAATTCTCATGACTTTTATGAAAATAAAAGAAATCTATATATGTCTTAGTAACTTATTTGTACTTTTGTCATTTTATGTGCCTTTAAGTCATTGTGCAAAATATCGTTGACCTTGATTAGACAATGCTTTGAGGTTGAAAACTTATTGTGTCAGCAGTGTTCATGGAGGTGTAAGAGACAAATGACAATACTTCATAAGTGTTCATACTGACCGTGTCTAAGCCAGCCCCAGCATCACCATAGTCCCGTTTCACTATATCTTTTACAGCACTGTTGGTATTGGCAGAATCCCTTGCATTGCAGTTCATTACCATAAAGAGAGCAATAACCAAGGCTGCCAACAGAGAACCTTTGACATGAGCATTCCGTTCCCTACTGATTGGAAGTACGTTGAACATTCTTGAGCAATTTTTTCCTCACCGTCTGGAAATACAGATAATGTCGGTCTTTACAAGTGAAATTATACAAATTTCTTTTTAATATTTGTCGATTTCTTCTAGGTTTTTTTGGTAACACGGGAAATTGCATACATGTCATTGACAGAAATTATGGGTTTTAAAGACTACAAAATTACACATGAAAAAGTCAAATTAAAATATTTAAAGCGCAATTTCAAACTTTGCTCATGTATCTAACTAAACATTAACTCATGAAACAAACTTTTACACGTAAATACCTTTCAACATAACTAGTTAATAGAATAGGAAGATTTACAAGGTATTCCTACTTACCAATTCGAATATATCGACTGAGTTTAACCGATGTCTTCAAGTGTCTGTCCGAGTTTTATCTTCTGACTGTATATATACTGGTACGAGAGGCTCACAGTGAGCACGTGCAATGTATGAACAATGTGAAACGTACATTCCATTCGACATTCTGATCAACGGTTCTTAACAAAAAGGGTTTCTAAATACTTCGCACAAATGCTATTTTCACAGCAGCCTTAAGTCTATGGATACGAAAATTACAACATGCACAAAGTAACAACGATAGATTGGGTTTACTCTAACAGATAATTATAACAGAATAACACTACACATGGCTTGTTTAGTTTCAATCGAAGACAAGTTCTTTGGGACAAGAATGTTGTTTACACCAGAAAACACCGCGGAGAGGATAAAAGGACCTCCTTTTGCCAAACACCCATCCTCATATCAATGATCAGAATGAAACATGAAGTGTGTGTAACTCATGTATTGCACGTGCCCATTGTGAGCTGAATATTCTTTAGTAACTACCCTTCAACTACCATTCATCCTCAATGTAAAACTTTGACAGACGCTTTTTAAAAAGACATCAGCCATACTTGGTCGTTCTAATTGCATGTTAGTGCATTTTGGGTATTAACTAACGATGTCAGGACAAAGACCACTGTTTTCACGTCGAAATGCAGCCTTGGATGATATTTCATCCTTGGATTAAAAGTACGAATCTTTCAGATAGGCTGAAAAAAAGCATTATTTTTGTCGTTTTTAACATCTTTTGGGGAATGTTATATACCGATGTACAGACGCACTCATTTATGTTCTTTCGATATTCTAGTTGTACTTGGCTAGGCAATGCTATATATCATAGGTTTGTTACAACAACTTTTGAAATGAAATACAGTCAAATCTGAGTACAACAGCCAGTTAAGGGAAGCACCCAAAGTGGCCGCTGTGCACAGACTGGCTGTTGTTCACAATATTAGCCCTCCATTTTAAATATATCTCTTACAGGGTAGTTGTACAAAAGATGTACATGTAAAAATAAGCATTGTTTAAATCATTTATGCTTTGCAAATTAATCCACCGATTATCCTAAAAAAAACCTCCAAAAAATAACGAGGTAAGATAAGTTTAAAAACACAAATAAAGAAAGGGTAAGTGATTCATTTTGAATTTCGTTTCATTGCCGATCATGTAACAAATTTACGCTTCAATTTTAGAAATCAATTTGAAGTAACTACTTTAATCTCGTAATTTGTTTCAAAACTGGTTGCAATGCCTACTACTTTTGATATAACCAGTTTTGAAATATCTATCAGGATGAAATCTATTTGAAATAGACTTGGACAGATGGACACAAAAAAAACCTGTTATGAACACGTCTTAATGTTAATTGATTGTTAGATGACTTCTGAACACAAAATGTACAGTCCACAAAACCGAATCAGGCTCATCAGAACATTTTAAAATCACTCAAAAAAAACTTCTGAAGTCTCAATTTAGTTGATAAAAACATATCTGCAAACCAAAATGTTCTCCATCATCACCAAGAGGTTGGAATGAAAGCCAGAGTCGGCTTACCATCACTTTCAAACATTCACTCAATAACAATTTTAATTCAAATAGTACACACTTCTTCAAGTCGAAATATATAGACATTCCACCAAACATGATGGATGATAATTGATACTTTCCAGTTTCGAAGTAACAATTTCAATTCTCGTAGTTTATACAAAAAATGGTTGCGATGTCTCTCTTCTTTTGAAAGAAAGAACACAGTTTTGAAATAGAATATTGGGTGGAAACCAACTTGAAATAAACTTGGACAGATTAAATCGGACAACTTTTTATTAGCATTTAATTATGTTAACTTATTGTCAGATACATTCTTAAAACAGAATGTAACCCAATGAAAGCCAAATCAGGCTTATCAGCAAATTTCGAACTCACTGAAAAAAGATAAGGGATGGGGTATAAAGAGACTTTCGGGGATTGAGATTTCTTTTGAAGAAAGATTGTTTTCTACTGTAAAAATAACAACATACTTTTCTAAAATTACATACAACTAGATTATTAACAGTTGCCCAAAAACTGTACAGAAAAGATGAATAACATTTAAATCGCCGATATTACAGACCCTTCAAACGGGTTTATTTTGTAAACAACGGTCAAAACTTAGATTGAGGGGTGTTATTTCCTTTTACAATCGTCACGTGGATTTTGGGAAACGTTTACCCCACATTTCATCAACATTACATATCATATCACCGTATTTGTTTTACATCGGAAAGCTGAAAGCTTGTTTAGAGCCACTCTCGATGACTGCTTCCTTGATACTAAACCAGTAATCGCGCCGGTTTGTGGGCTAGTATCGGAAGCATTCACCCCGCCTAACGGAAATTCGAACCCGGACCTTCGGTACAAGAGCCCGACGCTCTACCCCAGCACCAATGTCGACCATTACATGAATGAAGTTGGTAAATAGAAATTCTAATCTAGGAAAGATTCGTATAATATGAAACTTGATTTTAAAATAGGATTTGTCCTGTTCAATCTTTAATTTGATTATTCTGACTTTTCTGATTTTCCGCCATCGGGAGAGTTACATCAGGGATTGAAAACCTTCAAAACAGTTCTGCCATGGGGTTGCTGGCTTTACACTTGTAGAGGTGAATGATTAAAGTACCATTGTGATGAATTTTGGTGGGCATTCGAATTTCTCAATGATGTTCAATAGTCCAGTTCTGTTTACGGTATCAAAAGCTTTTGTAAGGTCTACAAACGTTGTAGAGGGATTACATTCTGTTCCTGGCACTTCTCTTGCAATAGGTGTTGGCCCGGTGTTGAATCACTTCCGGGTCGTTGTAGCCTAGAAAGTAGTTCTTTGAAATATTGAAAGTCCCACTTCCAAGGTGTTTTTACAGGAAAGTGTTACATTTAGAGTATATATATTGGTACTGTGTGATTGCTTTGTCTTCTCCTGATGTTTTAAAAGTGTTTTGTTTGTATTTTACAGGACTACTTCTCCATGCGGTGAGAACCAAAGATGTCTGTTATCAGTCTGGGCGTGACCTCTTCTATTTGAATTGACACGCCCCCTCTCTGGAAATCAGCCGATAGCAAAAAAACGGATCGGTCATGATGCACATTTAACCCCCCAAATGGATTGTGTTAAGATAGTTTAAAGGTGACATGGTCACGAGAAAGTACGGTATGGGAGCAGTTTGTCTCTGTGACTGCTCAAACGGTTGCTATTTAACATGGTGGAGATGGGTGGAAATTAGACCAGGCCGACCCCTATATGAAGAAATTGTGAAGTGTCATAGATTCTTTATTATTGAGTTTAATTCAACGAAATGTGTGATTCTAGTAGCAGTGAACACAGGAATCAATTGGATAATAGTATTTCTCAAAGGTTTGTAGATTTTTTTTGAATTATTAAGCATTTTGTAATTTTGAGAGGGAAAAACCCAGAAAAGTCTGGCTAGAGTAGCCTCCCCTGCCTTACTCCATCTGTTTTGTGTCGACTGCAACTTTGTAAGGTCAAACAGATGATAACAGCTTAGAACTTCCATTTCCAATGATATTTGAAATGGATAAAGGCAGATTTGTGACTTTTTATACGAAATCAAAGTACTGAAAGTACCGATATATACTATTTGACATTTGATTTGAATTATTGACTGGTGTGGGTAGCCTCAAGACTAGAAATAATCATCAGTTCTGTCACACATGCTCCATGTTTAACAAGTTTTCTCCTTAACTGTTTAGAATGATGTCAAGAAGAAAGCTAAAAACAACATATTTTCTTTTTCCACAATGTTTTGTCATGAAAATTTGTTGGTGACATTTCATTTCAAGCTGTCTCGCTTGTTATTAACAAGGGATAGACTTCTTTGAGTGCGATACTTATCAGATGTGTTTATGGGCTAAAAACCTTTTTCTTAAACCTGAAGACGCAATATCTGCCTCTGGGGGATATCGTCTGGTCCGAAATGACATTTCTCACCCATACCTGATCACCGAATGCAATTATTTGCTCGATCGGTATGAAATTACATGTGAGCATGAATACTCAATTTTCGCTTTACTTTCTGCCTCCGGATGTTTCATCGTTTCAGTTGTTTATTGGTTTATACTCTACATAATTTCTATTTACTTGAATGTGTTTGCTTAGATTTGCATTTTCAATCTGTCCAACAGTCCAATTTATGTCAAATTTATACAAAAAGACGTCATGCTTGTTTTTCGCCTTGCACGCCTCATTTTCCTCCCTATTTCGTGGAATGTTCTTCTACTAAAACCGGCAAAATTTGCATGGTCCTCTTGGATATGGGTGTAAATGGAATTATGTGGCATTGATCATTTCATGTTTTGCGGTTTGGCCATTTTTCTTCAATATTTCAAAGACACAATAGCAGCTAGGCCTGCGGGTTCCCGGCCTTAACTACGGTAACCATGCTTCTCCTTATGTGTATATTGGCTGGTTCTCATTGGATCTAGGCTGTTTCAACTCTTTTTTAGGGGCCTTGTTCATGGATAAATTGCCTTAAGATGACATTAGGAGTGTTTACACATTAGAAAATGTCTCTAATTGGTACATATATCTATTCTGAGGTATGCTTTTGAGGGAAAATGTAGATTATTTTAGCTAAAAACAGTGGATTTTTGCTTAGAAGTGTACAAATGTGACACATAGACTAATGGTGTAGGAAATATGTTTGCATATATTGAAAGTGAAATTGCTGTAGCATAAAACACTGTTTAATTCATTGTAATATGTTTGATACTTTAAATGGAATGTACACTTAAAGAAATTGCTTAAATGCCCCAAAACGCCCATTTCTGTGCGCTTTATGCTACCGACCGAGCGACATTTTTGAAAGCCCTATGTGGTAGGTTGTTCGGCTTGTGGTATTAAATTTTTGTGTTTTATTTATCGCAAGACCTATATTTCCAAGAAAAAAAGCGAAAATATCAGCTTAATAAAAAAATTCTCCTCATTTAGGTGTTGGCCCGGTGTTGAATCACTTCCGGGTCGTTGTAGACTAGAAAGTAGTTCTTTGAAATATTGAAAGTCCCACTTCCAAGGTGTTTTCACAGGAAGGTGTTACATTTAGAGTATATATATTGGTACTGTGTGATTGCTTTGTCCTCTCCTGATGTTTTAAAAGTGTTTTGTTTGTATTTTACAGGACTACTTCTCCATGCGGTGAGAACCAAAGATGTCTGTTATCAGTCTGGGCGTGACCTCTTCTATTTGAATTGACACGCCCCCTCTCTGGAAATCAGCCGATAGCAAAAAAACGGATCGGTCATGATGCACATTTAACCCCCCAAATGGATTGTGTTAAGATAGTTTAAAGGTGACATGGTCACGAGAAGGTACGGTATGGGAGCAGTTTGTCTCTGTGACTGCTCAAACGGTTGCTATTTAACATGGTGGAGATGGGTGGAAATTAGACCAGGCCGACCCCAATAGAGGTTTTTCACATTATTATCTCCCTTCTGTGTAATCTTTAGCGTGGAGAGTACAAACAGTATATCATTTCAAATGAGGGTGTAAACTTACTTCCGGTTACTCTTACTGTCTATATTCGTTCAGGAAAAAACGCATTAAAGTATGATTATTTAGTGAGAAAATGGTTAATATCAACGAGAAGATGTTTATAAATAAAATGTCCATGTATTTAATGAGTTTGATAAAAGAAACCCCGTACAAGTTCTGTTCGGAGTAAATTAAAAGGATAAGGTTGACAATGCAGACACGAACATTTGACAAAAAAATCCGTATGTGCATTTAAGAGTCTAAATGCATATAAAAACCCTCCATGAGGAAGTTTTTTCCATCTATTTACGTGGAAAAAACAATTAACTTTCCTGTAGCTTAGTCAACATAACACATTGAAACTTGCGAAAGGCTGAAGAAATGCAAGGGTAGACTACAAAAAAATTATTAAACTTACCAAATTAATGTAAAATTCCTCTAATTTCAATAAGATTTCATAACAATCACTCAACCCGGAAGTAGTTTTCCAACCCCGTCAAGCTGGACAGGAAACCCAAACTTTCAATCACACATCAACACATAATCTCGATGAAATTCAATTCAATTTAATTAATTTTATTCAGTATCAAGCACAAAAACAATAAGTAAATCAATGGAAGAACATGGTAATAGTGTTGGCGAGAAGCTATGCAAGTGTCGACTGTTCCACGGCCAGAGCGGAATCCGCACTGACTTTCAGAAAGTATGTCTTTTTCAAGGTGGATGAGTAGTCTATTCACAGTGTGTGTGCAAGGATCCTACCTGCTAAGAGAGAAATTCCTCGTATGGTATCGCATGGCTGTGTTACACTTGTAGAGGTGAATAATTGACGCATCCTAGCTTTAGGTCCAGCGGTAGTTTCCTTTTCCCACATTGACTGAAGAATAACTGCGAGATCTACTAAGCAACAGGACCACAGGCAATTCAGAAAATTAAAGATCTTTCTTCAGTCAATGTTGACTTATTCTTCAAAATCATTTATAACAATCGTATAATAAACGATAGAGTTTGTATTTTTTTCATTGATATAAATCAATCAACCAGATAAAAGTTTAGAGTCACCCTCGATGACAGCTCTTAGGATACTTAACCAGTACTTTCACCAAATTATGGGCTTGTCCTGGCACTTTCAAACTCGCTGCTAAAGGGGATTGCAGCTAACGGGGATCGAACCTGGGACCCTACGTCAAAAAGGTCACTGCGCACTACTTTGACAGTATTGGCATATAAAAGAAATTCATTTATATATAAGATGTGCTGTCATAGAGTGTTTGGAAAATGAACGAAACACATGAATTCATACACAAACCATATCTAAACATTTGTTTATTTGACTAAAAACATTGCAAAATAAAAAGATACCAACACAGTCACTATGAATACAATGTAAATTAACATAAAGTGACATCGATTATCATATGGTTCTCATTTTGCACAGCAGGTACAGTAAAAGTCCTTTCAATTTTGTCTTTCTATACGAATTATCATTAGGATTAAACCAGTTTGTCAAGTTTGCCCATGCATCTTTGCAAATCATCGATCTTTGCGAACTGGCTTTGCAGGCTATCGATTTTTCTCATCAGTTTGTCAAACTCAAAGATGGGTAGTGTTATCTTGTTTTCTTCTTGTGAAGCTGGTAGAATGGCCCCCGTATCAAGACAGATCCCCATCAACAGAAGAATCAGAGCCAGGCTGTCGTACCTTTGTTCGTTTGACACCGCGCTTTGCAATTTATGGATTGAATTCATGTACCATGTATGTCATTATCGGATACATGACTGTTAATCATAGAAGCTCTAATTACTCATCATCTCATATGTACTCTTGTGATTGGCCTTAACCCTTTCCCAAACAATAACTACATTTGACAACTTTGTTGCAGACGACATTGTGGACGTCATAAAACATTGTGGGAAAAGGAGAAATTGCTCGTATTGAGCAATTTTTCCTTTTCCCACAATGTGTTCTGCCCTATCAGAAGATTATTTTCCAAGCAGACGACATTAGAAACCATTGTGGGAAAAGGAGAAATTGCTCGTGAAGAGCAATTTTTCCTTTTCCCACAATGTTTTCTGCCCTATTAGAAGACTATTTTCCAATTTCGTCACCTTTTGAAATGTCGTCTGCAAACTCTTTCAATTTTGGACAGTCGAAAATGTGTTGTTTGGGAAAGGGTTTAGGAACTTCATTCTACTGGAAGCTGTAAATCAATGACAAAAACGATTTTATTGATTTTATTTAATGGTACTCTGAATTGAAGGCGATTTTCTATTAAAAGAGGTGAATTGGATCGCATTAAGTAGATCTTAGCAACTACGATAACCATTTTATGCATTCATTGGCACATGGTATATCAGAGGTAAATGTGATAAGGCGGGGCCTCCGTGGCTAGTGGTTAGAGTACAGAACTTGAAATCACATGGGCCCTTCTCCGCGTGGGTTCAAATCCTGAGAGGGATATGGATTTTCATGAGAGGCAGTCTCCCGACTGACTTACGGAATGCCGATGGTTCTACTCACCTTGACCAGCCCTTGTGGGCAGTTGAGTATGGGGTCTTCCTCCATCATTAAGAGTCGGGCATCGCTACATAACTGAAATAATGTTGATGTGATGTAAAACCCATATAAAAAAAAGGTGATAAGGGAAATTCATTGTTCAGTTCTCATTTCGTTTTCATCTTTGTATTTCTTGTACTCAGGAAAAGAAACATCTTTGAGTGGATTCTACCGAGTGGTAACAGATTACAATTTTATCGATTTCCAATAGTGACAATCTTATTATAAGCAAGCATAGTAAAAGGAGATGAAATCCTGGTGTAACGGCTTAATAAGCTCAAGTAAAAGCTCTAATGATGAATGGCTTTCTGTATGAGGTAACGTCAGAGTAAATAAGCTGTCCTTCACTTTTAAAGAAGTGTCGTTTAAACAAGATCGACTTAAGTGCTTGCATAAAACACTACTTCGGCTACACCTCATGTCTTGACCAATGCTTAGCCATGGGAACCATATCGGGATTAGTGAAATTATCTGGTTGAGAAAATCGCTTTCCATTTTCTTTTATTAAAATGATATATTTCACTTCCCCTATGTTGTAATGGTTTGAAATTTGAATACAAAAGAAAATGATGACGGATGATTTGAACACCTTATTAGCTTTCAAACGACGATACAGTTTACACTTTATATTCTGTAAATACTTGAGCTTAGAAATAGAAATGGGCATCATATAAAATCAACAACTAAATATGGAGTCATCAAGTTTTATTTATACTAGTAAAAAGTATAATTTTATCATGATTCACGACATTATGCAATGTCTGCATAGATAGTCGTTCGGGTACTGTAGAAATTTTTGAGCTTCTGTTTGGCTGCATCATTGATCGTTTGTCCATTACAGTCGCCTGTCTTAGGGACAAATAACTCGTCCAGCGCGGCCCAAAAGGGATCGGATGGAGCGGGGACGGCTGAAATGACATACAGAGGACGGTTATCTATAAAGGGAATACATTTAAAATCGTTGTTTCAACAATATGTTACTCAATCATAGTAAACATATTTAGTTTCAAAAGTGTATTAGCGATGAACCAAACTGGGTCATTGAAGGCACATCAAAGGAGAGGAGTACAAATAAATTACTGAAAAAATAAAAAATATCATGTTCATAAAAGTCATGTGAATTAGTTTAGGAATGCATTGAGACCCTATTTAATAGACTCATTTAACGAATTCTGATTGGTAGGTTAAAAAAGGTGTGTATCAACTGTCACGGTCAGAGGTGAAGAATCAGGAAATCTGAATTATAAAACTTGCTAATCTGGGTCATTTCTGGTTTACTTTCACATTTAAGTTGTACTGATGTTTTTCTCTGGGAATAACTATTTGGATCTGGCCAAAAGTTTACCAAATAATATAATTTGATATAGCAATATCTCCTTTAATGGGCTTTTAAATATAAGACTGTATACCATTTCAAAAACCAATAAGTAGGCACAATTTATATGTGTCTCTGAAATAATGGACTTCATTGCAATATGATTAAACCGCTTTGACAAGATTTGACAAAGGTATCATGAGCATACTATCACCAAGATCGTCGAAAACATTGGGAACAGTGTTAAATCTTACAAACGATTTGCAGATAAATTCGTGAGCTCAATAGCTTAAGATAAGTGGGGCTAAAATGTTCACCTTTATCCAAGAAGTTGAATATGCTTTCCATGGTTGCTCGTCTTGTCGCGGTGTTGACTATGTGTTCACAGGTTAAAAGTCGGTAGAAGTAGGGGTAAAAGCTTCGGCTGAGATCATTTTCTATAAGGAAGTCGTATAAACCAGCCTGCAAAAAATAATATGAGGATTAGAAAAATGCCTTGGTGTAGGGGTCAGCATTGGGAATTTGGGAATAAGTTTAGAATATCTTTCCCGGACATAAACCCATGAACATTGTCAAATCATAAGGCAAATCGAGACGGTTATTCATAACGTACTTGCATTATCAAACTACAAATGAGGCAAATCGAGAAGGCTATCATAACGTACTTGTATATAGTTTGACTGTTATATTGCGCTATCTTAAGCTAAATCATCAAATAAAGAGCTTGCTGTACGAATAGCCTCACGTTTTACTCCAGACACTGTGTGCATTTGGCATCAAGTATTTGAACATTTGAAATGTACTTACAAAGACACTAGATTAGGCCTCAATGTTGGTAGATTAAAAAATAACTGACTCATTGATAGAAATAGAGTTGCACATACACATACTATCTGAATCATTGAGAACTGTCTGACATATCTATCGCCAGAAAAAATATGGCTTTATAGGTAACCTGCTAACAGTCCATCTCTCTAGAAAAAACAATCCACATGGAATTTAGCCAAAATCCGTTTTACCAAAATATTCCCATATGGCATATTCCAAGGTGTCAAATGTGTATGAACAGGAAATATCCCACAAATATCACTCAGAGACAATCTTGATAACCATATTATGGGCGATAAAATGGTGTCAGCGAAATGTCTCGTTTAAACCAAGAAAACTAGATTTATTTTGTCAGGCAGTGACGACATGACTCGCTTACCTGTAACAACCCGGAGAGACTGGCATCATAAACACAACTTGCATTATCACGTGTAGCATTGTTTTCGCAGTCAAGGAATCCAGCAATTGCGTCATCCACAACCTCGCCAAAGGGGGTAGCAATACCAAGATCGCAATACTCTTGGATAAATCTGAAAGAAATTGTGATTACTCTTAACACGCTATTTCTGTATAAATGATGTATTCACAACGTTTAAAGTATGGATCGGTAACGAAACGTCTTTAATAAGTATATAATAATAATAACCTATACATTCAACACCAGAATAAAACACGATACGATAACACAGTCTTAACATGTTAATTGTATCGTTTGTTATAAACCCTGATCAGATGTAATGTCATTAAACTGTGCTACCATTAAACATCCAAACGGTTCTTATAATTCTATTCGAAAGGTAAACATGTTGGAAATTGACTTACTGAAATGAATCATGTGGAATTTGGCCAAACAGTGACCAATCTCACGATAATTACAACTATATGACCCGTTTTAAAGAAAGGGTTAAAACCGTTCGTCTGTGAAAACAGCTTGTCTGTATGTTACGCTGGACGAAGTCAGTGTTCAGCTAAATAAAGGCGGTATGGACTTCGATTCGGGCAAAAATGGATGAATCATCTTGAAATGTATTGCATGAAAAGGAAAAAAAAGAATAACGTTCAACTCCATACAAACAAAATTTGACCGATCAAGTGTTGCTGAACTCCCCCCCTCCCCCCACACACACTAACTAGAGATAAATCGGGTGAATCATTCCATTGAAAACACAACTAACTCTGATGTAGATAAGTTTGAGCACTAAACTAGTTCCCTTTCTGCGTTGAAGCACACCTTATACGCTGTAACTAGTGTTTGTGTAATGTAAATATCAATCAAGAACGAAAATAACCAAATCGACAGCCGGAGTTTCAATCTGCAGTCTAGCTTTGATCATGGGTAAGTAAAAATGCCGATTAACCCTAAAATATACAACGAAAATATCTTTTTAGTAATATATTTTAAAAAGGTAATGATATGTTAAAGGCTCGAAACCGAACTGAGCCTTCCTTTTTTAAAATGATGAAGTGAATGAGAATTATCTTATATTTGAGTTATGCTAGCGGTGGTTGAATACATCAAGTATTGCTCAACAAATATAGATCTAACTTCGAAATTTGGCCTCCGTTTAGCTTTTTATTTCCCATAAAAATGGTGATAAACTCACCTGACTGTCGGGTCACGCAAAATAACGATCACTTTTATAGAGCGGTACATGTTGGCAAGAGCAGCCGCAGTCGTGAATTCTGGTGGAGAGGTAATTCCGTCCTTTGTCACCAAATCGTAAGGTCGGGCCAAGTCACTTCCATAATCACCTGTAAAGTAAAACCAATGAGAGGTAGAGTTTATATATGGCGATAGAAAGCATTGTAACAGAATGAAAATTAGAACAACCCGAATAACGAACTACACAGTTTAAGATTTTACTTACAAATGCAAAGTTTGTCTGCTCCATTTTGAATCTTCTCGGTCGAATTTTCGAAATTACCAACGTAACTGTGAATGTCAGACTGGTTAATGTCTGGAAAGGAAATAAAACCAATGATTAGCAGTCTTTCGAAACATTTGATATCTTAAAACGTTATGTCTCAACTTATGGGCTAACAAAACTATGTAAAAAGTAATATGTAGAAAAAATGCTCATCTTCAAATATAATAGCCGATAGAAACTATTATCTAAACTATGTCATGTTCAATCATTCATTGTTAATGCACCTGTGAATAAATGGTCTTATGTACAACCATGACAAACAAAATCTTCTTACAAGAAATAACCCTTTTTGTCTCAGTAATTCCTACCATATATCGCACACACTGTGTTCTATTGGTTATAAATCTGAACACACCATAAGATTTCATTCGAGGATTGTTTTTAATCCATTTGCCAATATTTTACGGAAATGAACCCATTTCGTTCACATTACATGCGAGCTTTAAAATCCAGAAAACAGCTGCAAATCGCCTATTTTTAGACCCCATTTCTTCGATTATCTTTATGCCAGTGACCACAATAAGAAAGATACGAATAAGGCAACAATAGGAAAATATACATTAACAAAATAGCACCATTATTTTGAATTTCGACACACAAAATTATGTAATGTGCTGCATGCTCTTTACGTCGACCAAAAAAATCGAACAAAATAAGTGGAAAACCTATCATCTCTGGAAATATGTTCGACACGTCGAAATGTTAAGGTTAAAGATTATACACCAATTTTAAAGACACCATAACTCTTGGAAAAAGAATTGTCAAGCTGAATTCTTAAGCGTGTGACGTGTACATTTCCAAAGAGACTCGCACTGAAAATTAATAAGACCGCCACAAGGCTAAAAATCGTAATACAAATTCAGTTTTATATATTATTTTACCTTTCATACTGTTGAAGCTAGAAAAGAATCCAGTTTTATAACAGTCGACGTCAGGGTGAAGACCGATAGCCTTTCCAAGCAAATCGAGACCTGCGTTTTGAATTCCCATCAGATACAAAGCTGGTCCGCAAAATAGTTCGTCGTTCTTCTCATAGCATGGGTTGTGTGTATATTTGTAGCTCCATCGATTTGGTGGTTTCTGAAGAAGAATAGTGAAAAGATGTTTATTATTGGCAATATTATAACTATGGATACTGAAAAGGACTACTGATAACCAACATTTGGTCTATTTACTTTATATTATTAAATAAAGAATAAAGCACGGTCTATGATAAAAAATAAACTTCCAGTCAATTTGATACCAATTTGTAAGAAATCACCAACTGCTCCTGATAAACGTAGACTTGGTTTATTGGTTCTTACACATAACGGACGTTTGACCGCCTGTAAAGTGTTCAATGGGTTCCGGTTAATATTTGACATACCGGGTAAACGACAAAGGCAACCGTTCTATTTGTTTTGCCGTTTTATTAGTTGACATAACTTCCTTTTATCTTAAAGGCACATAAAAGGAGATTAATGCTATATCAAACTAAATTCATTGGTAAACTTTTGGTCAGATTCAAAAAGTTTATCACCAGAAAACCCCATCGGCACAACTTAAAACGTGAAAGCCAACAAGAAATATCCCAGATTTGCCAGTTTAATTATGTGATTCTTCACCCCCTGACCTTGACAACTGATACACAAATGTTTGAACCGACCAATCAGAATTCGTTACTTTGAATATGTAAACAAACAGGTTGTTGATCAAGATGATTGAATTGGAGACTGCTATATTTCAAGCACAAAATAACTTATATTAAAGGAGTCCATTGAATGCATTCATAAATTAATTCTCATGACTTTTATGAAAATAAAAGAAATCCATATATGTCTTAGAATTAATTTATTTGTACTTTTCTCCTTTTATGTGCTTTTAAGTCATTGTGCAAAATATCGTTACAGTCAACATTGTATTCAACGACCTTGATTAGACAATGCTTTGAGGTTGAAAACATATTGTGTCAGCAGTGCTCATGTAGGTGTAAGAGACAAATGACAATACTTCATAAGTGTTTATGCTGACCGTGTCTAGGCCAGCCCCAGCATCACCATAGTCCCGTTTTGCTATATCTTTTACAGCACTGTCGGTATTGGTAGAGTCCCTTGCATTGCAGTTCATAACCATAAAGAGAGCAATAACCAAGGCTGCCAACAGAGAACCTTTGTCAAGACCATTCCGTTCCCTACTGATTGGAAGTTCGTTGAACATTCTTGAGTAATTCTTTCCTCACCGTCTGGAAATACAGATAATGTCGGTCTTTACAAGTGAAATTATACAAATTTCTCTTCAATATTTGTCGATTTCCTCTAGTTGTTTTTTGGTAACAAGGGAAAATGGATACATTTCATTGACTGAAATCATGGGTTTTAAAGACGGCAGAAGTACACATAAAAAAGTCAAATTAAAATATATAAAGCGCAATTACAAACTTTGCACATATATCTTACTAAACATTAACTCATGAAACAAACTTTTACACGTAAATACCTTTCAACATAACTAGTTAATAGAATAGGAAGATTTACAAGGTATTCCTACTTACCAATTCGAATATATCGACTGAGTTTAACCGATGTCTTCAAGTGTCTGTCCGAGTTTTATCTTCTGACTGTGTATATACTGGTACGAGAGGCTCAAGCTCACAGTGAGCACGTGCAATGTATGATAAATGTGAAACGTACATTCCATTCGACATTCTGATCAACGGTTCTTAACAAAAAGGGTTTCTAAATACTTCGCACAAATGCTATTTTCACAGCAGCCTAAAGTCTATGGATACGAAAATTACAACATGCACAAAGTAACAACAATAGATTGGGTTTACTCAAACAGATGATTATAACAGAATAACACTACACATGGCTTGTTTAGTTTCATTCGAAGAAAAGTTCTTTGGGACAAGAATGTTGTTTACACCAGAAAACACCGCGGAGAGGATAAAAGGACCTCCTTTTGCCAAACACCCATCCTCATTACATTGATCAGAATGAAGCATGAAGTGTGTGTAACTTATGTATTGCACGTGCCCATTGTGAGCGGAATATTCTTTAGTAACTACCCTTCAACTACCATTCATCCTCAATGTAAAACTTTGACAGACGTTTTTTAAAAAGACATTAGCCATACTTGGTCGTTCTAGTTGCATGTTAGTTCATTTTGGGTATTTACTAACGATGTCAGGACAAAGACCACTGTTTTCACGTCGAAATACAGCCTTGGATGATATTTGATCCCTGGATTAAAAGTACGAATCTTTCAGATAGGCTGAAAAAAGCATTATTTTTGTCGTTTTTAACATCTTTTGGAGAATGTTATATACCGATGTACAGACTCATGTATGTTCTTTCGATATTCTAGTTGTACTTAACTAGGCAATGCTATATATCATAGGTTTGTTACAACAACTTTTGAAATGAAATACAGTCAAATCTGTGTACAACAGCCAGTTAAGGGAAGCACCCAAAGTGGCCGCTGTGCACAGACTGGCTGTTGTTCACAATATTAGCCCTCCATTTTATATATATCTCTTACAGGGTAGTTGTACAAAAAATGTTTACGTAAAAATAAGCATTGTTTAAATTATTTATACTTTGCAAATTAATCCACCCATTATCCTAAAAAACTCCAAGAAATAACGAGGTAAGATAAGTTTAAAAACACAAATAAAGAAAGGGTAAGTGATTCATTTTGAATTCCGTTTCATTGCCGATCATGTAACAAATTTACGCTTCAATTTTAGTAACAATTCGAAGTAACTACTTTAATCTCGTATTTTGTTTCAAAACTGGTTGCGATGCCTACTACTTTTGATATAACCAGTTTTGAAATAACTATCACTATAACTATTTGAAATATACTTGGACAGATGGACACACAAAAAACCCTGTTATGAACACTTCTTAATGTTAATTGATTGTTAGATGACTTCTGAACACAAAATGTTCCGTCCAAAAAACCGAATCAGGCTCATCAGAAAATTTTAAAATCACTCAAAAAGAACTTCTGAAGTCTCAATTCAGTTGATAAAAAGATGTCTGCAAACCAAAATAATCTCCATCATCACCAAGAGGTTGGAATGAAAGCCAGAGTCGGCTTACCATCACTTTCAAACATTCACTCAATAACAACATGTTGAGATTTAATTCAAATAGAACACACTTCTTCAAGTCGAAATATAAAGACATTCCACCTAACATGATGGATGATAATTGATACTCTCCAGTTTTGAGGTAATAATTTCAAATCTCGTAGTTAATACAAAAAAATGGTTGCGATGTCTCTCTTCTTTTGGAAGAAAAAAACATAGTTTTGAAATAGAATATTGGGTGGAAACCAACTTGAAATAAACTTGGACAGATTAAATCGGACAACTTTTTATCAGCATTTATCTATTTTAACTTATTGTCGGGTACATTCTTAAAACAGAATGTAACCCAATGAAAGCCAAATCAGGCTTATCATCAAATTTCGAACTCACCGAAAAAAGATAAGGGATGGGGTTTAAAGAGACTTTCGGCGATTGAGATTTCTTTTGAAGAAAGATTATTTTCTACTGTAAAAATAACAACATACTTTTCTAAAATTACATACAACTAGATTATTAACAGTTGCCCAAAAACTGTACAGAAAAGATGAATAACATTTAAATCGCCGATATTACAGACCCTTCAAACGGGTTTATTTTGTAAACAACGGTCAAAACTTAGATTGAGGGGTGTTATTTCCTTTTACAATCGTCACGTGGATTTTGGGAAACGTTTACCCCACATTTCATCAACATTACATATCATATCACCGTATCATCGTATTTGTTTTACACCGGAAAGCTGAAAGCTTGTTTAGAGACAATCTCGATGACTGCTTCCTTGATACTAAACCAGTAATCGCGCCGGTTTGTGGGTTAGTATCGGAAGCTTTCACCCCGCCTAATGGAAATTCGAACCCGGGACCTTCGGTACAAGAGCCCGACGCTCTACCCCAGCACCAATGTCGACCATTACATGAATGAAGTTGGTAAATAGAAATTCCAATCTAGGAAAGATTCGTATAATATGAAACTTGATTTTAAAATGGGATTTGTCCTGTTCAATCTTTAATTTGATTATTCTGACTTTTCTGATTTTCCGCCATCGGGAGAGTTACATCAGGGATTGAAAACCTTCAAAACAGTTCTGCCATGGGGTTGCTGGCTTTACACTTGTAGAGGTGAATGATTGAAGTACCATTGTGATGAATTTTGGTGGGCATTCGAATTTCTCAATGATGTTCAATAGTCCAGTTCTGTTTACGGTATCAAACGCTTTTGTAAGGTCTACAAACGTTGTAGAGGGATTACATTCTGTTCCTGGCACTTCTCTTGCAATAGAGGTTTTTCATATTATTATCTCCCTTCTGTGTAATCTTTAGTGTAGAGGTACAAACAGTATATCATTTCAAATGAGGGTGTAAACTTACTTCCGGTTACTCTTACTGTCTATATTCGTTCAGGAAAAAACGCATTAAAGTATGATTATTTCGTGAGAAAATGGTTTATATCAACGAGAAGATGTTTATAAATAAAGATTGTCCATGTATTTAATGAGTTTGATAAAAGAAATCCCGTACAAGTTCTGTTCGGAGTATATTAAAAGGATAGGTTTGACAATGCAGACACGAACATTTGACAAAAATATCCGTATGTGCATTTAAGAGTCTAAATGCATATAAAAACCCTCCAAGATGAAGTTTCTTCCATCTGTTTATGTGGAAAAAACAATTAACTTTCCTGTAGCTTAGTCAACATACCACATTGAAACTTGCGAAAAGCTGAAGAAATACAAGGGTAGACTACAAAAAAAAATAATTAAACTTACCAAATTAATGTAAAATTCCTCTAATTTTGATAACATTTCATAACAATCCCTCAACCTGGAAGTAGTTTTCCAACCCTGTCAAGCTGGACAGGAAACCCAAACTTTTAATCACACATCAACACATAATCTCGATGAAATTCAATTCAATTTAATTAATTTTATTCAGTATAAAGCACAAAGTACTTTTTACAAAAACAATAAGTAAATCAATGGAAGAACATGATAATAGTGTTGGCGAGAAGCTTTACAAGTGAATAGATACATAAATATGAGTATAGGCTTAATTAACGATAGACAATCTAAATGTGCCTGCATGAAAAATGAACTTACTTAAAAATAGTATTTTTCTTTTATTTTGTGTCATCATAAGCTTAGAACACTTTTGAATAGTTGGCCAGCTATAATAATATGAGTTCAAATATTTTTTCTCAGATCAGTATACGCTGGATAAATAAGAAGGAAATGATATTCGTTTTCGATATAATTATTTTTACAATTTTACAGTATCTTTCTCTTCTTTGAATTCTATCATATCGCCCTCGTTCGACTTCAAGTTCATGAGATGAAACTCTAAATTTACATAAAGAAATTCGTAATCGCTTATCAGAAATGCATTCAAGATATTTTTCAAGCCAGAACTCATGTTTATACATACAATAAGACACTACAAGAAATACAATTAACCAATCGCGTATCTCGAAATCATATAACACATTACCATGCAAACATATACTTGACGCGTTTGTGTATTTCGAAATGTTTTGAAAACTATCTATGTTTTTTTTATTTATGAAGCCAGGCAGTCTCATTGCATTTAAAGGTTATTTCATTTCAAAACTGCAATAAAATAAAAACTTACTAGTCTAGAATTAGAGAGGGTGTCTTTTATTTTTCGGTTGCCTTCGATGCTATTTCAAAACAGTATAAATTCAGTTTGCTTTGGTTACGAACATAATGATTTCATTTCTTTACATCCATAACAATCTACTCTATCTCGAATTATTTTTCCAAACCAGCCAAGCAGCATTGAAAGCCAATCCGACATCAAACTAATTTCTACATAAAACAATAATCCAACCGCAAAGCTCGAAACCATATATCACATAATTAATACAAACATTTATTTGACGCGCTTTTTTGTATTTCGGAATGCTTAAGAAAATTATATATGTTCTCTTTGTGTTAAGCCAGAAAGCCTTGGTGTTTGTTCATATGTTTTATATTAACACTACAATTAAATAAAAATCCTTCTAGAAAGGGGAAGTTTCTTTTATTTTTCACCAGATTTTCATGCTACACCAAAACAGTTGTTATTCAATATGTGTTGGTTTCGAACAAAATTATCTTTTATTTTTCATAAATAGTTTCGATTTTGCTTTTTAAAGCGGCAATTCCTGCAAAATACAGACCTCATTATTTCATCATGTTGAAATCGGTATTGATCAAGAGTGTTTGTCATGTTAAGATTCACGTGTCAAATCATGTTGTTATTTGACCAATAAATTGAAAATCAAATCATTTAAACGTAATCACTTAGTATGCTACTCAATCGATTATTGTCAGTTGCTTCCTGATTACATACAATTGGTCAGTTAACAAACCTCTATTGTTACAAGGATTAAGAGTTGCGGTGCTTATTAACATCAATCTGATACAATTGCACGATATGGTCAAGTCATAAAAGCCTTTGTTGTTTGTCACAAAGATTGAGACTTGAGGTGCTAATTAACGCTAATCTAACACAATTACACCATATTATAAAACTAAAAAACCCTTTATTGTAGCACCGACTGGCGATTTAAACGATCAACCATTGGCGACAGAAACTCCCTTTTCAAACATATCAAAGCACCCCTGGGTCCTTAATTAGTTACGTAAAAGTATTCGGTGTACGGAATAAACCCCCGCCGGAATAAACCCCCACCCTAAAAAACGGCATAGCGGAATAAACCCCCACTCCCTTATTGCGTACACGGAAGAAACCCCCACGCTTGTTTCGCATATGCGGAATAAACCCCCACTCATATTTTGCATACGCGGAATAAACCCCCACTCAGATCTATTGGATATATCATAGTGAAAATGGAAGGTAATCTGTTTGGTTTGATGAAGCGTTAATTCGTAATAATTTGCTAGCTACGATAATTACCTTTCTTCGATGGCAATTGAATGCAAACATGTATAATCCCTTAACAGCGCATCCAGAGGGCAGCAACCAACTAAACAAAAGAGAAAGACGAGGACGGCTTTATGCTTTATGCGAGCAGTACGGTAGTAAGAAGAAGACCATCCGCGAGTTCCTGCATGCCATCGGCCACAACATTCGGCTTCAATAACACCAAATGACGACAACATTAGTACTTTTTTATGATGGTGACAACTTTTTTGGGATCAAAACTAGTTTTTTTCACCAACAATGTGCTTCAATATGGGCTTTATCTTGACTGTGTTTATTACTTTTTAACATATGCTTGTTCGATTGATTTAAATAAATATAAAAATTTATTAATATGTTGTTTGTCTTTTTCGGTCCTCATTAATAATCATTCTCACTGCAATTGTTTTTCAAATAGTCAATTATCTCGCTAGTGCTAACATGGTGAGATATTATGATGAGCATGTTTAATCGATATTAATCAACTTGGATTATGCAATTATTGCTTAAACTTGGAAAATTCAGAATCAAATTACTTGTCAATGGTTGCCTTACAGTATGGATAACAGTTAGGGTGGGGGTTTATTCCGCCTATCCAAAACAAGGTGGGGGGTTATTCCGCCTATCTGAAAACAAAATGGGGGTTTATTCCGCTATGCCGTTTTTTAGGGTGGGGTTTATTATGGCGGGGATTTATTCCGGGATCCAAGTATTCGGATGCATTTCAAACAATATGATATGGATTTGTCTTGTTTTTCAAAGCTTATAAATTTGGATATTTTACAACAGTAAAGGTAGGAAAATTAATAAGCTTTTCACAAGTCAATGTTTGATGTTAGTGGCCTTAAATAAAAAATATGAGCACAATTTGTTAATCGAATTTCATTTTAAAGAATTTTTACCTCTGATTTTGATTATCAAATGTGACGTATGACCTTCGTCAATATGTGAATTGAGACAAAATCATAGACTTTATTTGCTTTATTACAAATGGAGTATTGTGGTAATAACTGCAGAGCGTTCCGTTACTCAGCACTTATCAATTTGATCAATTTGATCAGAGACATAGATAACAGTTATCCATGTCTCTGAATTGATGACAGTCTTTTTTCTTTATATCAATTCATGACTTGGAAATGGTATTAATCCAGTATTTTACTACTTCAAGCTAAACAAAATAAAAGTTTTCTTTAAATGCCTCTCGTGAATTGAATAAGGGATGTGTTCTGATAATGACATAAAAAGCAAAATATTTTCTAATACGTGCCTTTTTTCTTTGTTTCTCACTGACCAAATATTTACGCCTTTTTATTGTATTTTGCTTTAAAATCTTTGGATTATATAAATTTGACAACGCTTATAATCCATTCTTCCATTGGCCCTTTCTTTCCTATGAAACGTTTTGGATTTATGTGTGATTGTCAGTTCGGCAAATGAACATTTCGTAACTTGTCAATATTAAAAAAGATTATCATGTTTATAAATGGAAACAAATCATCACTATGTATGTCTTTTCTATTCACCTTTCCACAATAAATTGTCCTGAAAAGGTTTGTGTGAAGAAATTGACAGGTTTTGCTTTTATATGTTGGCGACAACTTGCGGAAATCAAACGACATTACGCTCGTTTTAAAATTCAAAGTTTACGTAGGTTTTATCAGTTGACATCGAAATTGGTCAAAAGCATTCACTACATAAAGGTCTACTCCACCAATCGTGGTCTGTTTAAATCTGAATATCTTATAAAATCCCACCAATTTACCCTACTCTAACGAAAGGTTTCGCGAAGAATTACATGAAGTCAAAACCGGAAGAAAGTTTACACCCTCATTTAAAATGGTTTAGATTGCGGATCGTGTTGGCCCCGTTTTGCGCATGCGCAGTGGAATGTGCAAAACCTCTATTGTGTAGCAGCAAAGATTATGTCGACTGTTCCGCGGCCAGAGCGGAATCCGCACTGACTTTCAAAAAGTATGTCATTTTCAAGGTGGATGAGAAGTCTATTCACAGTGTGTGTGCAAGGATCTTTCCTGCTAAGAGAGGAATTCCTCGTATGGTGTCGCATGGCTGTGTTACACTTGTAGAGGTGAATAATTGACGCATCATAGCTTTAGGTCCTGCGGTAGTTTCCTTGTCCCACATTGACTGAAGAATAACTGTGAGATCTACTAAGCAACAGGACCACAGGCAATTCAGAAAATTAAAGATCTTTCTTCAGTCAATGTTGACTTATTCTTCAAAATCATTTATAACAATCGTATAATAAACGATCGAGTTTGTATTTCTTTCATTGATATAAATCAATCAACCAGATAAAAGTTTAGAGTCACCCTCGATGACAGCTTTTTAGATACTTAACCAGTACTTTCACCAACTTATGGGCTTGTCCTGGCACTTTCAAACTCGCTGCTAAAGGGGATCGCAGCTAACGGGGATCGAACCTGGGACCCTCCGTCAAAAAGGTAATGCACCCCTGTCACTGCACACTACTTTGACAGTATTGGCATAAAAAGGAAATTCATATATATAAGATATGCTGTCATAGAGTGTTTAACGAAGAATTAACGAAACACACAAATTCATACACAAACAATATCTAAACATTTGTTTATGTGACTAAAAACATTGCAAATTAAAAAGATACCAACACAGTCACTATGAATACACTGTAAATTAACATAAAGTGACATCGATTATTATATGGTGCTCATTTTGCACAGCAGGTACAGTAAAGGTCCTTTCAATTCTATTCCGTCTTTCTATACGAATTATCATTAGCATTAAATCCTAATGTATATTTTGTAAGATAAGTTAAGAGCTCCATTCATACAACTTCAATTTGAAAACAAATCTTAAAATTTGATTAAATTATGTACCATGTATGTCATTATCGGATACAAGCTCTAATTACTCATCATCTCATATGTACTCTTGTGATTGGTCTTAACGCTTTCCCAAACAATAATGACATTTAACCACTTTGTTGCAGACGACTTTCGAAAACATTGTGGGAAAAGGAGAAATTGCTCATTACGAAAGGGTTAAGGAACTTCAATCTACTGGAAGCTGTAAATCAATGACAAAAACGATTTTATTGATTTTATTCAATGATAATCTGAATTGAAGGCGATTTTCTATTAAAAGAGGTGAATTGGATCGCATTAAGTAGATATTAGCAACTACGATAACCATTTAATGCATTCATTGGCACATGGCATATCAGAGGTCAAGGTGATAAGGGAAATTCATTGTTCAGTTCTCATTTCGTTTTCATCTTTGTATTTCTTGTACTCAGGAAAAGAAACATCTTTGAGTGGATTCTACCAAGTGGTAACAGATTACAATTTTATCGATTTTCAATAGTGACAATCTTATTATAAGCAAGCATAGTAAAAGGAGATGAAATCCTGGTGTAACGGCTTAATAAGCTCAAGTAAAAGCTCTAAAGATGAATGGCTTTATGTATGAGGTAACATCAGAGTAAATAAGCTGTTATGCACTCTTAAAGATGTGTCGTTTAAACAAGATCGACTTAAGTGCTTGCATAAAACACTATTTCGGCTACACCTCATGTCTTGACCAATGCTTAGCCATGGGAACCATATCGGGATTAGTGAAATTATCTGGTTGAGAAAATCGCTTTCCATTTTCTTTAAAATAATATATTTCACTTCCCCTATTTTGTAATGGTTTGAAATTTGAATACAAAAGAAAATGATGACGGATGATTTGAACACCTTATTAGCTTTCAAACGACGATACGGATTACACTTTATATTCTGTAAATACTTGAGCTTAGAAATAGAAATGGGCATCATATAAAATGAACAACTAAATATGGAGTCATCAAGTTTTATTTATACTAGTAAAACGTATAATTATATCATGATTCACGACATTATGCAATGTCTGCATAGATAGTCGTTCGGGTAATGTAGAAATCTTTGAGCTTCTGTTTGGCTGCATCAGTGATCGTTTGTCCATTACAGTCGCCTGTCTTAGGGACAAATAACTCGTCCAGCGCGGCCCAAAAGGGATCGGATGGAGCGGGGACGGCTGAAATGACATACAGAAACATATAGAGGACGGTTAGCTATAAAGGGAATACATTTAAAAACGTTGTTTCAACAATATGTTACTCAACAACCTGTTTTTTACATATTCAAAGTAAAGAATTCTGATTGGTAGGTTCAAAAATGTGTGTATCAACTGTCACGGTCAGAGGTGAAGAATCAGGAAATCGGAATTATAAAACTTGCTAATCTGGGTTATTTCTGGTTTACTTTCAGTTTAAGTTGTACTGATGTTTTTCTCTGGGAATAACTATTTGAATCTGTCCAAAAGTTTACCAAATAATATAGTTTGATATAGCAATATCTCCTTTAATGGGCCTTTAAATATAAGACTGTATACTATTTCAAAAACCAATAAGTAGGCACAATTTAATATGTGTCTCTGAAATAATGGACTTCATTGCAATATAATTAAACCGCTTTGACAAGATTTGACAAAGGTATCATGAGCATACTATCACCAAGATCGTCGAAAACAACATTGGGATCAGTGTTAAATCTTATAAACGATTTGTAGATAAATTCGTGAGCTCAATAGCTTAAGATAAGTGGGGCTAAAATATTCACCTTTATCCAAGAAGTTGAATATGCTTTCCATGGTTGCTCGTCTTGTCGCGGTGTTGACTATGTGTTCACAGGTTAAAAGTCGGTAGAAGTAGGGGTAAAAGCTTCGGCTGAGATCATGTTCTATAAGGAAGTCGTATAAACCAGCCTGAAAAATAACAATATGAGGATTAGAAATATGCCTTGGTTTAGGGGTCAGCATTGGGAATCTGGAAATAAGTTTAGAATATCTTACCCGGACATAAACCCATGAACATTGTCAAATCATAAATGAAGCAAATCGAGACGGTTATTCATACCGTACTTGCATTATCAAACTACAAATGAGGCAAATCGAGAAGGTTATTCGTAAAGTACATTGTACTTGTATTATCAAACTACGAATGAGGGAAATCGAGAAGGCTATTCATAACGTACTTGTATATAGTTTGACTGTTATATTGCGCCATCTTAAGCTTAATCACCAAATACAGAGCTTGCTGTACGAATAGCGTGTACCACGTTTTAGTCCAGACATTGTGTGCATTTGGCATCAAGTATTCGAACATTTGAAATGTACTTCACAAAGACACTAGATTAGGCCTCAATGTTGGTAGATTAAAAAATAACTGACTCATTGATAGAAATAGAGTTGATAAACACTGATCTGAAGCACACAGACAAAACTATCTGAATCATTGAGAACCGTTTGACATATCTATCGCCAGAAAAATATGGCTTTATAGGTAACCTGCTAACAGTCCATCTCTCTGGAAAAAACAAGCCACATGGAATTCAGCCAAAATCCGTTTTACCAAAATATTCCCATATGGCATATTCCAAGGTGGCAAATGTGTATGAACAGGAAATGTCCCACAAAGATCACTCAGAGACAATCTTGATAACTATAGTATGGGCGATAAAATGGTGTCAGGGAAATGTCTCGTTCAAACCAAGAAAACTAGATTTATTTTGTCAGGCAGTGACGACATGACTCGCTTACCTGTAACAACCCGGAGAGACTGGCATCATAAACACAACTTGCATTATTACGTGTAGCATTGTTTTCGCAGTCAAGGAATCCAGCAATTGCGTCATCCACAACCTCGTCAAAGGGGGTAGCAATACCAAGATCGCAATACTCTTGGATAAATCTGAAAGAAATTGTGATTACTCTAAACGCACTATTTCTGTATAAATGATGTATTCACAACGTTTAAAGTATGGATCGGTAACAAAACGTCTTTAATAAGTATCCCTATACATGCAACACCAGAATAAAACACGATACGATAACACAGTCTTAACATGTTAGTTGTATCGTTTGTTATATACCCTGATCAGATGTTATGTCATTAAACTGTGCTACCAATAAACATCCAAACGGTTCTTATAATTCTATTCATTAGGTAAACATGTTGGAAATTGACTTACTGAAATGAATCATGTGGAATTTGGCCAAACAGTGACCAATCTCACGATAATTACAACTATATGACCCGTTTTTAAAAAAAGGGTTAAAATCGTTCGTCTGTAAAACCAGCTTGTCTGTATGTAACGCTGGACGAAGTAAGTGTTCAGCTAAATAAAGGCGGTATGGACTTCGATTCGGGCAAAAATGGAGGAATCAACTTGATATGTATTGCATGAAAAGGAAAAAAAAACCTTCAACTCCACACAAACAAAATTTTACCAATCAAGTGTTGCTGAAGCTTCCCCCTGCCAACACACACACTAACTAGAGATAAATCGGGTGAATCATTCCATTGAAAACACAACTAACTCTGATGTAGATAAGTTTGAGCACTAAACTGGGTATCATTAGTTCCCTTTCTGCGTTGAAGCACACCTTATACGCTGTAACTATTGTTAGTGTAATGTAAATATCAATCAAGAACGAAAATAACCAAATCGACAGCCGGAGTTTCAATCTGCAGTCTAACTTTGATCATGGGTAAGTAAAAATGCCGATAAACCCTAAAAAATACAACGAAAATATCTTTTTAGTAATGTATTTTAAAAAGGTAATGATATGTTCAAGGCTCGAAACCGAACTGAGCCTTCCTTTTTTAAAATGATGAAGTGAATGCGAATTATCTTATATTTGAGTTATGCTAGCGGTGGTTGAATACATCAAGTATTGCTCAACAAATGTCTAACTTCGAAATTTGGCCTCCGTTTAGCTTTTTATTTCCCATAACAATGGTGATAAACTCACCTGACTGTCGGGTCACGCAAAATAACGATCACTTTTATGGAGCGGTACATGTTGGCAAGAGCAGCCGCAGTCGTGAATTCTGGTGGAGAGATAATTCCGTCCTTTGTCACCAAATCGTAAGGTCGGGCCAAGTCACTTCCATAATCACCTGTGAAGTAAAACCAATGAGAGGTAGGGTTTATATATGGCGATAGAAAGCATTGTAACAGAATGAAAAATTAGAACAACCCGAATTCGAACTACACAGTTTACAATTTTACTTACAAATGCAAAGTTTGTCTGCTCCATTTTGAATCTTCTCGGTCGAATTTTCGAAATTACCAACGTAACTGTGGATGTCAGACTGGTTAATGTCTGGAAAGGAAATAAAACCAATGATTAGATGTCTTTCGAAATATTTGATACATAACTATGCAAAGAGTAATTTGTAGAAAAGATGCTCATCTTCGAAATATAATAGCCGATAGAAACTATTATCTAATATACGTCATGTTCAATCGTACATTGTTGACGCACCTGTGAATAAATGGTCTTATACAAAACCATGACAAACAAATCTTCTTACGAGAAATAACCTTTTTTGTCTCAGTAATTCCTACCATATATCGCACACACTGTCTTCTATTGGTTATAAATCTGAACACACCACAAGATTTCATTCGAGAAAAAAATTACAATCCATTTGCCAATATTTTACGGAAATGAACCCACTTCGTTCACATTCCATGCGAGCTTTAAAATCCAGAAAACAGCAGCAAATCACCTGTTTTTAGACCCCATTTCTTCGATTATCTTTATGTCAGTGGCAATAATTAGAAAGATACGGAAAAGGCATCTTTAGGAAAATATAAATTAACAAAATTGCACCATTATTTTGAATCTCGACACAACATTTAAAACAATAATGTGCCGCATGGCCTTTACGTCGACCAAAAAAGTCAAACAAAATAAAAGTGGAAAAACCTATCATCTCTGGAAATATGTTCGACACGTCGCAATGTTAAGGTTAAAGATTATACACCAATTTTAAAAGACACTAAAACTCTTGGAAAAAGAATGGTTCAGCTGAATTCTTAAGCGTGTGACGTGTACATTTCCAAAGAGACTCGCACTGAAAATTAATAAGACCGCCACAAGGCTAAAAATCGTAATACAAATTCAGTTTCATATAATATGTTACCTTTCATACTATTGAAGCTAGAAAAGAATCCAGTTTTATAACAGTCGACGTCAGGGTGAAGACCGATAGCCTTTCCAAGCAAACCGAGACCTGCGTTTTGAAATCCCATCAGATACAAAGCTGGTCCGCAAAATAGTTCGTCGTTCTTCTCATAGCATGGGTTGTGTGTATATTTGTAGCTCCATCGATTTGGTGGTTTCTGAAGAAGAATTATGAAAAGATGTTTATTATTGGCAACATTATAACTATGGATACTGAAAAGGACTACTGATAACCTTTACTTTATATTATTAAATAAAGAATAAAGCACGGTCTATGATAAAAAATAAACTTCCAGTCAATTTGATACCAATTTGTAAGAAATCACCAACTGCTCCTGATAAACGTAGACTTGGTTTATTGGTTCTTACACATAACGGTCATTTGACCGCCTGTAAAGTGTTCAATGGTTTTCTGTAATATTTGACATACCAGGTAAACGACATAGGCAACCGTTTTATTTTAGTTGACATAACTCCCTTTAATTTTAAGTCATTGTGCAAAATAGCGTTATAGTTAACATTGTATTCAACGACCTTGATTAGACAATGCTTTGAGGTTGAAAACGTATTGTGTCAGCAGTGCTCATGGAGGTGTAAGAGACAAATGACGATACTTCATAAGTGTTCATACTGACCGTGTCTAAGCCAGCCCCTGCATCACCATAGTCCCGTTTTACTATATCTTGTACAGCACTGTCGGTATTGGCAGAATCCCTTGCATTGCAGTTCATAACCATAAAGAGAGCAATGACCAAGGCTACCAACAGAGAACCGTTGTCAAGACCATTCCGTTCCCTACTGATTGGAAGTACGTTGAACATTTTTGAGCAATTCTTTCCGCACCGTCTGGAAATACAGATAATGTCGGTCTTTACAGGCGAACTTATACAAATTTCTCTTTAATAGTTGTCGATTTCTTTTAGGTTTTTTTGATAACAAGGGAAATTGCATACATGTCATTGACAAAAATTATCGGTTTTAAAGACTACAGAATTACACATGAAAAAGTCAAATTAAAATATTTAAAGCGCAATTTCAAACTTTGCTCATGTATCTTACTAAACATTAACTCATGAAATAAACTTTTACACGTAAATACCTTTCAACATAACTAGTTAATAGGATAGGAAGATTTACAAGGTATTCCTACTTACCAATTCGAATATATCGACTGAGTTAAACCGATGTCTACAAGCGTCTGCCAGAGTTTTATCTTCTGACTGTATATATACTGGTACGAGAGACCCAAGCTCACAGTGAGCACGTGCAATGTATGAACAATGTGAAACGTACATTCCATTCGACATTCTGACCAACGGTTCTTAACAAAAAGGGGTTCTAAATACTTCGCATAAATGCTATTTTCACAGCAGCCTAAAGTCTATGGATACGCAAATAACAACATGCACAAAGTAACAACGATAGATTTGGTTTACTCTAACAGATGATTATAACAGAATAACACTACACACGGCTTGTTTAGTTTCAATCGAAGAAAAGTTCTTTGGGACAAGAATGTTGTTTACACAAGAAAACACCGCGGAGAGGATAAAAGGACCTCCTTTTGCCAAACACCCATCCTCATATCATTGATCAGAATGTAGCATGAAGTGTGTGTAACTCATGTATTGCACGTGCCCATTGTGAGCTGAATATTCTTTAGTAACTACCCTTCAACTACCATTCATCCTCAATGTAAAACTTTGACAGACGCTTTTTAAAAAGACATCAGCCATACTTGGTCGTTCTAATTGCATGTTAGTGCATTTTGGGTATTAACTAACGATGTCAGGACAAAGACCACTGTTTTCACGTCGAAATGTAGCCTTGGATGATATTTGATCCCTGGATTAAAAGTACGAATCTTTCAGATAGGCTGAAAAAAAGCATTATTTTTGTCGTTTTTTACATCTTTTGGGGAATGTTATATACCGATGTACAGACGCACTCATTTATGTTCTTTCGATATTCTAGTTGTACTTGGCTAGGCAATGCTATATATCATAGGTTTGTTACAACAACTTTTGAAATGACATACAGTCAAATCTGTGTACAACAGCCAGTTAAGGGAAGCACCCAAAGTGGACGCTGTGCACAGACTGGCTGTTGTTCACAATATTAGCCCTCCATTTTAAATATATCTCTTACAGGGTAGTTGTACAAAAATGTACATGTACAAATAAGCATTGTTTAAATCATTTATGCTTTGCAAATTAATCCACCGATTATCCTAAAAAAAACTCCAAAAAATAACGAGGTAAGATAAGTTTAAAAACACAAATAAAGAAAGGGTAAGTGATTCATTTTGAATTTCGTTTCATTGCCGATCATGTAACAAATTTACGCTTCAATTTTAGAAATCAATTTGAAGTAACTAATTTAATCTCGTAATTTGTTTCAAAACTGGTTGTAATGCCTACTACTTTTGATATAACCAGTTTTGAAATATCTATCAGGATGAAATCTATTTGAAATAGACTTGGACAGATGGACACAAAAAAAACCTGTTATGAACACGTCTTAATGTTAATTGATTGTTAGATGACTTCTGAACACAAAATATACAGTCCACAAAACCGAATCAGGCTCATCAGAACATTTTAAAATCACTCAAAAAACACTTCTGAAGTCTCAATTTAGTTGATAAAAACATATCTGCAAACCAAAATGTTCTCCATCATCACCAAGAGGTTGGAATGAAAGCCAGAGTCGGCTTACCATCACTTTCAAACATTCACTCAATAACAATTTTAATTCAAATAGTACACACTTCTTCAAGTCGAAATATATAGACATTCCACCAAACATGATGGATGATAATTGATACTTTCCAGTTTCGAAGTAATAATTTCAATTCTCGTAGTTTATACAAAAAATGGTTGCGATGTCTCTCTTCTTTTGAAAGAAAGAACACAGTTTTGAAATAGAATATTGGGTGGAAACCAACTTGAAATAAACTTGGACAGATTAAATCGGACAACTTTTTATTAGCATTTAATTATGTTAACTTATTGTCGGATACATTCTTAAAACAGAATGTAACACAATGAAAGCCAAATCAGGCTTATCATCAATTTTCGAACTCACCGAAAAAAGATAAGTGATGGGGTTTAAACAGACTTTCGGGGATTGAGATTTCTTTTGAAGAAAGATAATTTTCTACTGTAAAAATAACAGCATACTTTTCTAAAATTACATACAACTAGATAATTGACAGTTGCCCATAAACTGTACAGAAAACATGAATAACATTTAAATCGCCGATATTACAGACCCTTCAAACGGGTTTATTTTGTAAACAACGGTCAAAACTTAGATTGAGGGGTGTTATTTCCTTTTACAATCGTCACGTGGATTTTGGGAAACGTTTACCCCACATTTCATCAACATTACATATCATATCACCGTATTTGTTTTACATCGGAAAGCTGAAAGCTTGTTTAGAGCCACTCTCGATGACTGCTTCCTTGATACTAAACCAGTAATCGCGCCGGTTTGTGGGCTAGTATCGGAAGCATTCACCCCGCCTAACGGAAATTCGAACCCGGACCTTCGGTACAAGAGCCCGACGCTCTACCCCAGCACCAATGTCGACCATTACATGAATGAAGTTGGTAAATAGAAATTCCAATCTAGGAAAGATTCGTATAATATGAAACTTGATTTTAAAATGGGATTTGTCCTGTTCAATCTTTAATTTGATTATTCTGACTTTTCTGATTTTCCGCCATCGGGAGAGTTACATCATGGATTGAAAACCTTCAAAGCAGTTCTGCCATGGGGTTGCTGGCTTTACACTTGTAGAGGTGAATGATTAAAGTACCATTGTGATGAATTTTGGTGGGCATTCGAATTTCTCTATGATGTTCAATAGTCCAGTTCTGTTTACGGTATCAAACGCTTTTGTAAGGTCTACAAACGTTGTAGAGGGATTACATTCTGTTCCTGGCACTTCTCTTGGAATAGAGGTTTTTCACATTATTATCTCCCTTCTGTGTAATCTTTACCGTGGAGAGTACAAACAGTATATCATTTCAAATGAGGTTGTAAACTTACTTCCGGTTACTCTTACTGTCTATATTCGTTCAGAAAAAAACGCATTAAAGTATGATTATTTCGTGAGAAAATGGTTAATATAAACGAGAAGATGTTTATAAATAAAGATTGTCCATGTATTTAATGAGTTTGATAAAAGAAACCCCGTACAAGTTCTGTTCTGAGTATATTAAAAGGATAGGTTTGACAATGCAGACACGAACATTTGACAAAAAAATCCGTATGTGCATTTAAGAGTCTAAATGCATATAAAAACCCTCCAAGAGGAAGTTTTTTCCATCTATTTACGTGGAAAAAACAATTAACTTTCCTGTAGCTTAGTCAACATAACACATTGAAACTTGCGAAAGGCTGAAGAAATGCAAGGGTAGACTACAAAAAAATAATTAAACTTACCAAATTAATGTAAAATTCCTCTAATTCTAATAACATTTCATAACAATCACTCAACCCGGAAGTAGTTTTCCAACCCCGTCAAGCTGGACAGGAAACCCAAACTTTCAATCACACATCAACACATAATCTCGATGAAATTCAATTCAATTTAAGTAATTTTATTCAGTATAAAGCACAAAGTACTTTTTACAAAAACAATAAGTAAATCAATGGAAGAACATGATAATAGTGTTGGCGAGAAGCTATGCAAGTGTCGACTGTTCCACGGCCAGAGCGGAATCCGCACTGACTTTCAGAAAGTATGTCTTTTTCAAGGTGGATGAGTAGTCTATTCACAGTGTGTGTGCAAGGATCCTACCTGCTAAGAGAGAAATTCCTCGTATGGTATCGCATGGCTGTGTTACACTTGTAGAGGTGAATAATTGACGCATCCTAGCTTTAGGTCCTGCGGTAGTTTCCTTTTCCCACATTGACTGAAGAATAACTGCGAGATCTACTAAGCAACAGGACCACAGGCAATTCAGAAAATTAAAGATATTTCTTCAGTCAATGTTGACTTATTATTCAAAATCATTTATAACAATTGTATAATAAACGATAGAGTTTGTATTTTTTTCATTGACATAAATCAATCAACCAGATAAAAGTTTAGAGTCACCCTCGATGACAGCTCTTAAGATACTTAACCAGTACTTTCACCAAATTATGGGCTTGTCCTGGCACTTTCAAACTCGCTGCTAAAGGGGATTGCAGCTAACGGGGATCGAACCTGGGACCCTACGTCAAAAAGGTAATGCACCCCTGTCACTGAGCACTACTTTGACAGTATTGGCATATAAAAGAAATTCATATATATATAAGATGTGCTGTCATAGAGTGTTTGGAAAATGAACGAAACACATAAATTCATACACAAACAATATCTAAACATTTGTTTTTTTTTGCATTGCAAAATAAAAAGATACCAACACAGTCACTATGAATACAATGTAAATTAACATAAAGTGACATCGATTATTATATGGTGCTCATTTTGCACAGCAGGTACAGTAAAAGTCCTTTCAATTTTGTCTTTCTATACGAATTATCATTAGGATTAAACCAGTTTGTCAAGTTTGCGCATGCATCTTTGCAAATCATCGATCTTTGCGAACTGGCTTTGCAGGCTATCGATTTTTCTCATCAGTTTGTCAAACTCAAAGATGGGTAGTGTTATCTTGTTTTCTTCTTGTGAAGCTGGTAGAATGGCCCCCGTATCAAGACAGATCCCCATCAACAGAAGAATCAGAGCCAGGCTGTCGTACCTTTGTTCGTTTGACACCGCGCTTTGCAATTTGTGGATTGAATCCATGTACCATGTATGTCATTATCGGATACATGACTGTTAATCATAGAAGCTCTAATTACTCATCATCTCATATGTACTCTTGTGATTGGTCTTAACCCTTTCCCAAACAATAACTACATTTGACAACTTTGTTGCAGACGACATTGTGGACGACATAAAACATTGTGGGAAAAGGAGAAATTGCTCGTAATGAGCAATTTTTCCTTTTCCCACAATGTGTTCTGCCCTATCTGAAGATTATTTTCCAAGCAGACGACATTAGAAACCATTGTGGGAAAAGGAGAAATTGCTCGTGAAGAGCAATTTTTCCTTTTCACACAATGTTTTCTGCCCTATTAGAAGACTATTTTCCAATTTCGTCACCTTTTGAAATGTCGTCTGCAAACTCTTTCAATTTTGGACAGTCGAAAATGTGTTGTTTGGGAAAGGGTTTAGGAACTTCAATCTACTGGAAGCTGTAAATCAATGACAAAAACGGTTTTATTGATTTTATTCAATGGTACTCTGAATTGAAGGAGATTTTCTATTAAAAGAGGTGAATTGGATCGCATTAAGTAGATCTTAGCAACTACGATAACCATTTTATGCATTCATTGGCACATGGTATATCAGAGGTCAAGGTGGTAAGGGAAATTCATTGTTCAGTTCTCATTTCGTTTTCATCTTTGTATTTCTTGTACTCAGGAAAATAAACATCTTTGAGTGGATTCTACCAAATGGTAACAGATTACAATTTTATCGATTTCCAATAGTGACAATCTTATTATAAGCAAGCATAGTAAAAGGAGATGAAATCCTGGTGTAACGGCTTAATAAGCTCAAGTAAAAGCTCTAAAGATGAATGGCTTTCTGTATGAGGTAACATCAGAGTAAATAAGCTGTTATGCACTCTTAAAGAAGTGTCGTTTTAACAAGTTCGACTTAAGAGCTTGCATAAAACACTATTTCGGCTACACCTCATGTCTTGACCAATGCTTAGCCATGGGAACCATATCGGGATTAGTGAAATTATCTGGTTAAGAAAATCGCTTTCCATTTTCTTTAAAATAATATATTTCACTTCCCCTATTTTGTAATGGTTTGAAATTTGAATACAAAAGAAAATGATGACGGATGATTTGAACACCTTATTAGCTTTCAAACGACGATACGGATTACACTTTATATTCTGTAAATACTTGAGCTTAGAAATAGAAATGGGCATCATATAAAATCAACAACTAAATATGGAGTCATCAAGTTTTATTTATACTAGTAAAAAGTATAATTATATCATGATTCACGACATTATGCAATGTCGGCATAGATAGTCGTTCGGGTACTGTAGAAATCTTTGAGCTTCTGTTTGGCTGCATCATTGATCGTTTGTCCATTACAGTCACCTGTCTTAGGGACAAATAACTCGTCCAGCGCGGCCCAAAAGGGATCGGATGGAGCGGGGACGGCTGAAATGACATACAGAAACATATAGAGGACGGTTAGCTATAAAGGGAATACATTTAAAAACATTGTTTCAACAATATGTTACTCAACAACCTGTTTTTTACATATTCAAAGTAAAGAATTCTGATTGGTAGGTTAAAAAATGTGTGTATCAACTGTCACGGTCAGAGGTGAAGAATCAGGAAATCGTAAATATAAAACTTGCTAAACTGGGTTATTTCTGGTTTACTTTCACATTTAAGTTGTACTGATGTTTTTCTCTGGGAATAACTCTTTGAATCTGTCCTTAAGTTTACCAAATAATATAGTTTGATATAGCAATATCTACTTTAATGGGCCTTTAAATATAAGACTGTATACTATTTCAAAAACCAATAAGTAGGCACAATTCAATATGTGTCTCTGAAATAATGGACTTCATTGCAATACGATTAAATCGCATTAACAAGATTTGACAAAGGTATCATAAGCATACTATCACCAAGATCGTCGAAAACAACATTGGGATCAGTGTTAAATCTTATAAACGATTTGTAGATGAATTCGTGAGCTCAATAGCTTAAGATAAGTGGGGCTAAAATGTTCACCTTTATCCAAGAAGTTGAATATGCTTTCCATGGTTGCTCGTCTTGTCGCGGTGTTGACTATGTGTTCACAGGTTAAGAGTCGGTAGAAGTAGGGGTAAAAGCTTCGGCTGAGATCATGTTCTATAAGGAAGTCGTATAAACCAGCCTGAAAAATAACAATATGAGGATTAGAAATATGTCTTGGTGTAGGGGTCAGCATTGGGAATTTGGGAATAAATTTAGAATATCTTACCCGGACATCAACCCATGAACATTGTCAAATCATAAATGAGGCAAATCGAGACGGTTATTCATAAAGTACTTGCATTATCAAACTACAAATGAGGCAAATCGAGAAGGTTATTCGTAAAGTACATTGTACTAGTATTATCAAACTACAAATAAGGCCAATCGAGAAGGCTATTCATAACGTACTTGTATATAGCTTGACTGTTATATTGCGCCATCTTAAGCTTAATCACCAAATACAGAGCTTGCTGTACGAATAGCGTGTACCACGTTTTAGTCCAGACATTGTGTGCATTTGGCATCAAGTATTCGAACATTTGAAATGTACTTCACAAAGACACTAGATTAGGCCTCAATGTTGGTAGATTAAAAAATAACTGACTCATTGATAGAAATAGAGTTGCACATACACATACTATCTGAATCATTGAGAACTGTCTGACATATCTATCGCCAGAAAAAATATGGCTTTATAGGTAACCTGCTAACAGTTCATCTCTCTGGAAAAAACAAGCCACATGGAATTTAGCCAAAATCCGTTTAACCAAAATATTCCTATATGGCATATTCCAAGGTGACAATGGTTTATGAACAGGAAATGTCCCACAAAGATCACTCAGAGACAATCTTGATAACCATATTATGGGCGATAAAAATGGTGTCAGGGAAATGTCTCGTTTAAACCAAGAAAACCAGATTTATTTTGTCAGGTAGTGACGACATGACTCGCTTACCCGTAACAACCCGGAGAGACTGGCATCATAAACACAACTTGCATTATCACGTGTAGCATTGTTTTCGCAGTCAAGAAATCCATCAATTGCGTCATCCACAACCTCGTCAAAGGGGGTAGCAATACCAAGATCGCAATACTCTTGGATAAATCTGAAAGAAATTGTGATTACCCTTAACACACTATTTCTGTATAAATGATGTATTCACAACGTTTAAAGTATGGATCGGTAACGAAACGTCTTTAATAAGTATCAAACCTTATACATGCAACACCAGAATAAAACACGATACGATAACACAGTCTTAACATGTTAATTGTATCGTTTGTTATATACCCTGACCAGATGTAATGTCATGAAACTGTGCTACCAATAAACATCCAAACGGTTCTTATAATTCCATTCGAAAGGTAAACATGTTGGAAATTGACTCACTCAAATGAATCATGTGGAATTTGGCCAAACAGTGACCAATCTCACGATAATTACAACTATATGACCCGTTTTAAAACAAAAGGGTTAAAATCGTTCGTCTGTGAAACCAGCTTGTCTGTATGTAACGCTGGACGAAGTCAGTGTTCAGCTAAATAAAGGTGGTATGGACTTCGATTCGGGCAAAAATGGATGAATCAACTTGAAATGTATTGCATGAAAAGGAAAAAAAACCATTCAACTCCACACAAACAGAATTTTACCAATCAAGTGTTGCTGAACCTTCCCCCCTGCCAACACACACACTAACTAGAGATAAATCGGGTGAATCATTCCATTGAAAACACAACTAACTCTGATGTAGATAAGTTTAAGCACTAAACTGGGTATCATTAGTTCCCTTTCTGCGTTGAAGCAAACCTTATACGCTGTAACTATTGTTTGTGTAATGTAAGTATCAATCAAGAACGAAAATAACCAAATCGACAGCCGGAGTTTCAATCTCCAGTCTAACTCTAATTATGGTTAAGTGAAAATGCCGATAAACCCTAAAATATACAACGAAAATATCTTTTTAGTAATGTATTTTAAAAAAGGTAATAATATGTTCAAGGCTCGAAACCGAACTGAGCCTTCACTTTTTAAAATGATGAAGTGAATGTGAATTATCTTATATTTGAGTTATGCTAGCGGTGGTTGAATACATCAAGTATTGCTCAACAAATGTCTAACTTCGAAATTTGGCCTCCGTTTAGCTTTTTATTTCCCATAACAATGGTGATAAACTCACCTGACTGTCGGGTCACGCAAAATAACGATCACTTTTATGGAGCGGTACATGTTGGCAAGAGCAGCCGCAGTCGTGAATTCTGGTGGAGAGATAATTCCGTCTTTTGTCACCAAATCGTAAGGTCGGGCCAAGTCACTTCCATAATCACCTGTGAAGTAAAATCAATGAGAGGTAGGGTTTATATATGGCGATAGAAAGCATTGTAACAGAATGAAAAATTAGAACAACCCGAATAACGAACTACAAAGTTTAAGATTTTACTTACAAATGCAAAGTTTGTCTGCTCCATTTTGAATCTTCTCGGTCGAATTTTCGAAATTACCAACGTAACTGTGAATGTCAGACTGGTTAATGTCTGGAAAGGAAATAAAACCAATGATTAGCAGTTTTTCGAAACATTTGATATCTTAAAACGTTATTTCTCAACTTATGGGCTAACAAAACTATGCAAAAAGTAATATGTAGAAAAGATGCTCAACTTCGAAATATAATAGCCGATAGAAACTATTATCTAAACTATGTCATGTTCAATCATTCATTGTTAATGCACCTGTGAATAAATGGTCTTATACAAAACCATGACAATCTTCTGACGAGAAATAACCCTTTCTGTCTCAGTAATTCCTACCATATATTGCACACACTGTCTTCTATTGGTTATAAATCTGAACACACCACAAGATTTCATTCGAAATTTTTTTTTAATTCATTTGCCAATATTTTACGGAAATGAACCCATTTCGTTCACATTCCATGCGAGCTTTAAAATCCAGAAAACAGCAGCAAATCGCCTATTTTTAGACCCCATTTCTTCGATTATCTTTATGTCAGTGGCAATAATAAGAAAGATACGAATAAGGCATCGATAGGAAAATATACATTAACAAAATAGAACCATTATTTTGAATTTCGACACACTATTTGAAAAATTATGTAATGTGCTGCATGCCCTTTACGTCGACCAAAAAAAACGAACAAAATAAAAGGGGAAAACCTATCATCTCTGGAAATATGTTAGACACGTCGAAATGTTAAGGTTAAAGATTATACACTAATTTTAAAAGACACCATAACTCTTGGGAAAAAATGGTTAAGCTGAATTCTTAAGCGTGTGACGTGTACATTTCCAAAGAGACCCGCATTGAAAATTAATAAGACCGCCACAAGGCTAAAAATCGTAATACAAATTCAGTTTTATATAATATTTTACCTTTCATACTGTTGAAGCTAGAAAAAAAATCCAGTTTCATAACAGTCAACGTCAGGGTGAAGACCGATAGCCTTTCCAAGCAAACCGAGACCTGCGTTTTGAATTCCCATCAGATACAAAGCTGGTCCGCAAAATAGGTCGGAGTTCTTCTCATAGCATGGGTTGTGTGTATATTTGTAGCTCCATCGATTTGGTGGTTTCTGAAGAAAAATAGTGAAAAGATGTTTATCATTGGCAACAGTATAACTATGGATACTGTAAAGGACTGATAACCGACATTTGGTCTATTTACTTCACATCATAAAGAATAAAGTACGGTCTATGATAAAAAATAAACTTCCAGTCAATTTGATACCAATTTGTAAGATATCACATTAAAGGCACATAAAGGGAGATTAATGTTATATCAAACTATATTAATTGGTTAACTTTTGATCAGATTCAAAAAGTTATCACCAGAAAACCCCGTCGGCACAACTTAAACGTGAAAGCCAACAAGAAATAACCCAGATTGACCAGTTTAATTATGTGATTCTTCACCCCCTGACCTTGACAATTGGTACAGAAATGTTTGAACTGACCAATCATAATTCGTTACTTTGAATATGTAAACAAACAGGTTGTTGATCAACATCATTGAATTGGAGACTACTATATTTTAAGCACAAAATAACTTATATTAAAGGAGTCCATTGAATAGAGTCTCAATGCATTCATAAATTAATTCTCATGACTTTTATGAAAATAAAAGAAATCCATATATGTCTTAGTAATTTATTTGTACTTTTCTCATTTTATGTGCCTTTAAGTAGCAAAATATCGTTACTGTCAACATTGCATTCAACGACCTTGATAAGACAATGCTTTGAGGTTGAAAACTTATTGTGTCAGCAGTGCTTATGGAGGTGAAAAAGAAAAATGGCGATACTTCATAAGTGTTCATACTGACCGTGTCTAAGCCAGCCCCAGCATCACCATAGTCCCGTTTTACCACATCTTTTACAGCACTGTCGGTATTGGCAGAATCCCTTGCATTGCAGTTCATAACCATAAAGAGAGCAAAAACCAAGGCTGCCAAAAGGGAACCTTTGTCATGACCATTCCGTTCCCTACTGATTGGATGTACGTTGAACATTCTTGAGCAATTCTTTCCTCAACGTCTGGAAATACAGATAATGTCGGTCTTTACAAGTAAAATTATACAAATTTCTCTTCAATATTTGTCGATTTCTTCTAGTTATTTTGGTAACAAGGGAAAATGCATACATTTCCTTGACTGAAATCAGTTTTAAAGACGGCGGAAGTACACATGAAAAGGTCAAATTAAAATATCTAAAGCGCAATTTCAAACTTTTCTCATATATCTGACTGAGCATTAACTCATGAAACAAAGTTTCACACGTAAATACCTTTCAACATAACTAGATAATAGGATAGGAAGATTAACAAGGTATTCGTACTTACCAGTTCCAATATAGCGACTGAGTTTAACCGATGTCTACAAGCGTCTGTCAGAGTTCTATCTTCTGACTGTATATATACTGGTACGAGAGGCCCAAGCTCACAGTGAGCACGTGCAATGTATGATACATATGAAACGTACATTCCATTCGACATTCTGATCAACGGTTCTTAACAAAAGGGGGTCCTAAATACTTCGCACAAATGCTATTTTTACAGCAGCCTAAAGTCTATGGATACGAACATTACAACATGCACAAAGTAACAACGATAGATTTGGTTTACTCTAACAGATAATTATAACAGAATAACACTACACATGGTTTGTTTAGTTTCATGCGGAAAAAAATGTATTGTGACATGAATGCTGTTTACATCATTTACATCAGAAAGTGCCATTCTAAATGGTCCTATTGACACATAGATTGCATGCAAGTCGGTTTTTACCATGGGATTTATCCATGTTGATCAAGGAAATAACTTCGCGGAGAGGATAAAAAGACATCCTTTTGCCAAACACCCATCCACACATCATTGATCAGAATATCGCGTGAATTGTTTGTAACTCATGTTTCTTGCATTGCATGTGCCCACTGTGATATGAATATTCTTCAGTAACTACCCTTCAACTACCATTCAACCTCAATGTAAAACTTTGAAAGACGCTTTTTAAAAAGACACCAGCCATACTTGGTTGTTCTATTTACATGTTAGTACATTTTGGGTATTTCGTCTTCACTATTTAGCTTCGCCGATTTCTTTTTACGTACAACGCTGTAACGAAGCCAGGACAAAGACAACTGTTTTCACGTCGAAATGCAGCCGTGGATGACATGTGATCCCTGGATTAACCCTTTCCCAAACAATAACGATATTTGACCACTTTGTTGCAGACGACTTTAGAAAAATTTGTGGGAAAAGGAGAAATTGCTCGTAACGAGCAGTTTCTCCTTTTCCCACAATGTTTTCTGCCCTATCAGAAGAATATTTTCCAATTTCATCACATTTTGAAATGTCATCTGCAAACTCTTTCAATTTGGGACAGTCGGAAATTTGTTGTTTGGGAAAGGGTTAAAAGTATGAATCTTTCAAATAGGCTGACAAAAGCATACTTTTTGTCGTTTTTAACATCTTTTTGAGAATGTTATATACCGATGTCCAGACGCACTCATTTATGTTCTTTCGATATTCTAGTTGGACTTGGCTAGGCAATGCTATATGTCAAAGGTTTGTTACAACAACTTTTGAAATGAAATACAGTCAAATCTGTGTACAAAAGCCAGTTACGGGAAGTACCCAAAGTGGCCGCTGTGCACAGACTGGCTGTTGTTCACAATATTAGATATTGTCCTCCATTTTATATATATCGTACAGGGTAGTTGTCCAAAAAAAATGTCGTGTAAAAATAAGCATTGTTTAAACCATTTATGCTTTGCAAATTAATCCACACTTTATCCTAAAAAATCCAAAAACTATCGATGTAAGATAAGTTTAAAAACAAAAATAAAGAAAGGGTAAGTGATTCATTTTGAATTTCGTTTCATTGCCGATCATTTAACAAATTTACTCTTCAATTTTAGTAATCAATTTTAAGTAACTACTTTAATCTCGTATTTTGTTTCAAAACTGGTTGCGATGCCTACTAATTTTGATATACATGTGTAACCAGTTTTGAAATAACTATCAGGATGAAATCTATTTGAAATAGACTTGGACAGATGGACCCAAAACAGGTTGTTGATCAACATCATTGAATTGGAGACTACTATATTTTAAGCACAAAATAACTTATATTAAAGGAGTCCATTGAATAGAGTCTCAATGCATTCATAAATTAATTCTCATGACTTTTATGAAAATAAAAGAAATCCATATATGTCTTAGTAATTTATTTGTACTTTTCTCATTTTATGTGCCTTTAAGTAGCAAAATATCGTTACTGTCAACATTGCATTCAACGACCTTGATAAGACAATGCTTTGAGGTTGAAAACTTATTGTGTCAGCAGTGCTTATGGAGGTGAAAAAGAAAAATGGCGATACTTCATAAGTGTTCATACTGACCGTGTCTAAGCCAGCCCCAGCATCACCATAGTCCCGTTTTACCACATCTTTTACAGCACTGTCGGTATTGGCAGAATCCCTTGCATTGCAGTTCATAACCATAAAGAGAGCAAAAACCAAGGCTGCCAAAAGGGAACCTTTGTCATGACCATTCCGTTCCCTACTGATTGGATGTACGTTGAACATTCTTGAGCAATTCTTTCCTCAACGTCTGGAAATACAGATAATGTCGGTCTTTACAAGTAAAATTATACAAATTTCTCTTCAATATTTGTCGATTTCTTCTAGTTATTTTGGTAACAAGGGAAAATGCATACATTTCCTTGACTGAAATCAGTTTTAAAGACGGCGGAAGTACACATGAAAAGGTCAAATTAAAATATCTAAAGCGCAATTTCAAACTTTTCTCATATATCTGACTGAGCATTAACTCATGAAACAAAGTTTCACACGTAAATACCTTTCAACATAACTAGATAATAGGATAGGAAGATTAACAAGTTATCCCTACTTACCAGTTCCAATATACCGACTGAGTTTAACCGATGTCTACAAGCGTCTGCCAGAGTTCTATCTTCTGACTGTATATATACTGGTACGAGAGGCCCAAGCTCACAGTGAGCACGTGCAATGTATGATACATATGAAACGTACATTCCATTCGACATTCTGATCAACGGTTCTTAACAAAAGGGGGTCCTAAATACTTCGCACAAATGCTATTTTTACAGCAGCCTAAAGTCTATGGATACGAACATTACAACATGCACAAAGTAACAACGATAGATTTGGTTTACTCTAACAGATAATTATAACAGAATAACACTACACATGGTTTGTTTAGTTTCATGCGGAAAAAAATGTATTGTGACATGAATGCTGTTTACATCATTTACATCAGAAAGTGCCATTCTAAATGGTCCTATTGACACATAGATTGCATGCAAGTCGGTTTTTACCATGGGATTTATCCATGTTGATCAAGGAAATAACTTCGCGGAGAGGATAAAAAGACATCCTTTTGCCAAACACCCATCCACACATCATTGATCAGAATATCGCGTGAATTGTTTGTAACTCATGTTTCTTGCATTGCATGTGCCCACTGTGATATGAATATTCTTCAGTAACTACCCTTCAACTACCATTCAACCTCAATGTAAAACTTTGAAAGACGCTTTTTAAAAAGACACCAGCCATACTTGGTTGTTCTATTTACATGTTAGTACATTTTGGGTATTTCGTCTTCACTATTTAGCTTCGCCGATTTCTTTTTACGTACAACGCTGTAACGAAGCCAGGACAAAGACAACTGTTTTCACGTCGAAATGCAGCCGTGGATGACATGTGATCCCTGGATTAACCCTTTCCCAAACAATAACGATATTTGACCACTTTGTTGCAGACGACTTTAGAAAAATTTGTGGGAAAAGGAGAAATTGATCGTAACGAGCAGTTTCTCCTTTTCCCACAATGTTTTCTGCCCTATCAGAAGAATATTTTCCAATTTCATCACATTTTGAAATGTCATCTGCAAACTCTTTCAATTTGGGACAGTCGGAAATTTGTTGTTTGGGAAAGGGTTAAAAGTATGAATCTTTCAAATAGGCTGACAAAAGCATACTTTTTGTCGTTTTTAACATCTTTTTGAGAATGTTATATACCGATGTCCAGACGCACTCATTTATGTTCTTTCGATATTCTAGTTGGACTTGGCTAGGCAATGCTATATGTCAAAGGTTTGTTACAACAACTTTTGAAATGAAATACAGTCAAATCTGTGTACAAAAGCCAGTTACGGGAAGTACCCAAAGTGGCCGCTGTGCACAGACTGGCTGTTGTTCACAATATTAGATATTGTCCTCCATTTTATATATATCGTACAGGGTAGTTGTCCAAAAAAAATGTCGTGTAAAAATAAGCATTGTTTAAACCATTTATGCTTTGCAAATTAATCCACACTTTATCCTAAAAAATCCAAAAACTATCGATGTAAGATAAGTTTAAAAACAAAAATAAAGAAAGGGTAAGTGATTCATTTTGAATTTCGTTTCATTGCCGATCATTTAACAAATTTACTCTTCAATTTTAGTAATCAATTTTAAGTAACTACTTTAATCTCGTATTTTGTTTCAAAACTGGTTGCGATGCCTACTAATTTTGATATACATGTGTAACCAGTTTTGAAATAACTATCAGGATGAAATCTATTTGAAATAGACTTGGACAGATGGACCCAAAAAACCTGTTATGAACACTTCTTAATGTTAATTGATTGTTAGATGACTTCTGAATACAAAATGTACCGTCCACAAAACCGAATCAGGCTCATCAGAAAATTTTAAGATCACTCTAAAAGAACTTCTGAAGTCTCAATTCAGTTGATATAAACATATCTGCAAACCAAAACGTTCTCCATCATCACCAAGTGGTTGGAATGAAAGCCAGAGTCGGGCTTACCATCACTTTCAAACATTCACCCAATAACAACATGTTGAGACTTAGTTCAACTAGAACACATTTCTTCAAGTCGAAATATATAGACATTCCACCAAACATGATGTATGATAATTGATACTCTCCAGTTTTGAAGTAATAATTTCAATTCTCGTAGTTTATACCAAAACTGGTTGCGATGTCTTTCTTCTTTTGAAGGAAAAAACAGTTTCGAAATAAAATATTGGGTGGAAACCAACTTGAAATAAACTTGGACAGATTAAATCGGACAACCTTTTATGAGCTTTTATTTATGTTAACTTATTGTTAGATACACTCTGAAAACGGAATGTAACCCAATGAAAGCCACATCAGGCTTATCAAACTCGCTAAAAAAAGATAAGGAATGGGGTTTAAAGAGACTCTTTCAGGGATTGAGAATTCTTTTTGAGATAGAATGTTTTCTACTGTAAAAATAACAACATACATTTCTAAAAATACATACAACTAGATTATTGACAGCTGCCCATCTTGCTCATAACTGTACAGAAAAGATGAATTACATTAAAATCGCCGATATTACAGACCATTAAAAAGGGTTTATTTTGTAAACAACGGTCCAAACTTAGAGTAAGGGGTGTTATTTCCTTTTACAACCGTCATGAGAATCTTCGGATACGTTTACCGCGCATTTTATTAAAATTACATGAATGAAGTTGGTAAAGAAAAATTCCAATCTAGGACAGATTCGCACAATATGAAACTTGATTTTAAAATGGGATTTGTCCTGTTCAATCTGTTCTGATTTTCCGCCATCGGGAGAGTTACATCAGGGATTGAAAACCTTCAAAACAATTCTGCAGGGAGGTTTTAGTGTAGTTACACATTTAGTTGTCGCGTGCCTGTAGCAAGGTGTGCGAAAAAAAAGAATCCTTCGTTAATTCATAAACCGGCTTTATTAAAGAAGAAAAGACAGGCGAGAAGGCTCACTTCACATTAATTTACGAAAGCACGGGATTTAAGCAACTTATAAGGTAAGAAATTGAAAACGGCCTTTGGTTCAGTGACATGGATTGTCAATATCAATCTTTAACGTCTTTTACTCCAGAAGCACAACTCTCTGAGAGGTCTCTTTAATCCAGTTCTTAAATAAAACTTTCTTTCTGTTTGAAACTTGGGAATTTGTGATTGTTATATAAGAATAAAACCATTATTATGTCGCAATATTTGTGTCTTTTTTATGAATTGATTCCATCCTTTTGTCACAACGTTTTCCCTTTCATTTTAGGGCTAGAGACATACTGTGTTGAAGAGATTTAGTTTCATGTTTTATTTCTGGGACACCGTCCAGGTTTCGCTAGCATAGAGTCATACTGTAAGTATAGCACAACTGCTCGGTACATATCGAGCTTAGTCGCTGTGATGATGCCTTGATGGTTCCATACGGTTTTGTTTATGCGACCAAATGCGGAGCTGGCTTTAGCTATGCGGGAGTCATCAATGGACATTTCTTTATAAAGTGCTTACAAGGGATGTGAATTAAGCTATGCGGGAGTCATCAATAGACATTTCTTTATAAAGTATTTACAATATATGTATGGGATCACCGCATGATTGAGGCGCTGAGACTTAATGCAGATGATTGGCTCGCTGTATTGAATAGTTGGTGCTGGCTGGAACATGACCATAATCCTTTTAGTGCTTATTGACAAACCAAAGTTGTCACAGGCATCCGAGAATCTGTCCAGACCCTGTTGCATGCCAGCCTGTCTTGAAGCATTAAGGGCACAATGGTCTGCAAAGAATGTATCTCAGTCTTTTAAAGTGGACCTTTGTCCTAGCTTTCAATCGCTGTAGGGTGAAGACTTTTCTGTTTGGTACATGATGTCAATACCTGGGTCACAGTCAGGAATGTTATCTACAAGCATGACAGTGAACATCATGCTGAACCGTGTTTGGGCTATTACGCATCATGACATTGAACATCATGCTGAACAGTGTTGGGGCTAGAACGCACCCTTGCTTGACACCATTTCTGACCTCAAATGGTCAGGATTCATTAACATCATCAACAAAGTAGGCCTGCATACCGTCGTGGAAATGACGTACCATTGTGATGGTTTTATTTTGATTTTATTTTGGTGGGGGTGGGATTCCAAATTCCTCCATTATGTTTCATAATCAAGTTATGTTAACGGTACCAAACGCTTTTGTAGGTCTACACATGTTGTATAGGGGATAACATTCTGTTCTTGGCACTTCTCTTGCAATTGTCTATCAGCAAAGATCATGTGGACTAATCCACGACTTTCAGAAAGTATGCCATTTTCAAGGTGGATGGAGTCTGTTCAACAGCATGTGTTCAATGATCTTTCCTGCTATAGATAAGAGAGGAATTCCTCGGTGGTTGTCGCATGACTGTATGCTGCCTTTACACTTGTAGAGGTGAATGATTGAAGTACCATTATGGTGAATTTTGGTGGGCATTCGAATTTCTCCAGTTCTGTTTACGGTATCAAACGCTTTTGTATGGACTACAAATGTTGTAGATGGATTACAGTCTGTTCCTGGCATTTCTCTTGCAATTGTGTAGCAGCAAAGATTATGTCGACTGTTCCACGGCCAGAGCGGAATCCGTACTGACTTTCAGAAAGTATGCCATTTTCAAGGTGGATGAGAAGTCTATTCAACAGTGTGTGTGGAAGGATCTTTCCTGCTAAGAGAGGAATTCCTCAGTGGGTGTCGCATGACTGTGTTACACTTGTAGAGATGAATAATTGGCGCATCCTAGCTTTAGGTCCTGCGGTAGTTTCCTTTACCCACATTGACTGAAGAATAACTGTGAGATCTACTAAAACGCAGGCCCACAGGCAATTCAGAAAATTAAAGATCTCTCTTCAGTCAATGCTGCCTTCTTCTTAAAATCATTTATAACAATTGTATAATAAACATAGAGTGTGCATTACGTTTATTGATGTAAATCAATCATCCCGATAAAAGTTTAGAGTCACACTCGATGACTGCTCCCTTGATACTTAACCCATTACCAAACAATAACGACATTTAACCACTTTCTTGCAGACAACTCTGGAAAACTTTATGAGAAAAGGAGAAATTGCTCTTAACGAGCAATTTCTCAATTCCCACAATGATTTCTGCCCTATCAGAGGATTTTTTTTTCAATTTCATCACATTTAGAAATGTCGTCTGCAAACTCTTTCAATTTGGGACAGTCGAAAATTTGGTGTTTGGTAAAGGGTTAACCAATACTTTCGCCAAATTATGGGCTAGTCCCTGCACTTTCAAACTCGCCGCCAGCAGGGATCGAACCTGGCACCCTCCATTAAAAAGGTACTGCACCCCTGTCACTGCGTACTACTTTGACCGTATTGTCATATAAAAGAAACTCATAAATATAAGATAATTATGCTGTCAAAGTGTTTGGAAATTGAATGAAACACATAAATTCATACACAAACAATATCTAAACATTTGTTTATATGACTAAAAACATTGCAAATTAAAAAGATACCAACACAGTCACTATGAATACAATGTAAATTAACCTAATGTGACATCGATCATTATATGGTGCTCATTTCGCACAGCAGGTACAGTAAAAGTCCTTTCAATTTCATTCCATCTTTCTATACAAATTATCATTAGGATCAAATCTGCAACAAAGTCGTCAAATGTCGTTATTGTTTGGTAATGGGTCAATAACTCCATTCATACAACTTCAATTTGAAAACAAATCTTAAAATTTGATTGAATTTATGTACCATGTATGTCATTATCGGATACAAGACTGTTAATCATACAAGCTCTAATTACTCATCATCTCATATGTACTCTTGTGATTGGTCTTAACCCTTTCCCAAACAATAACTACATTTGACCACTTTGTTGCAGATGACTTTAGAAAACATTGTTGGAAAAGGACAAATTGCTCATTATGAGCAATTTCTCCTTTTCCCACAATATTTTCTAAAGTCATTAAACACTCGTTATGAGCAATTTTTCCTTTTCCAACAACGTGTTCTACCCTATCTGAAGATTATTTTCTAAGCAGGCGACATCAAAAACCATTGGGGGAAAAGAAGAAATTGCTCGTGAAGAGCAATTTTTCCTTTTCCCACAATGTTTTCTGCCCTATTAGAAGACTATTTTCCAATTTCGTCACCTTTTGAAATGTCGTCTGCAAACTCTTTCAATTTGGGACAGTCGAAAATTTGTTGTTTGGGAAAGGGTTTCGGAATTTCAATCTACTGGAAGCTGTAAATCAATGACAAAAACGATTTTATTGATTTTATTTGATGGTACTATGAATTGAAGGAGATTTTCTATTAAAAAAGGTGAATTGGATCGCATTAAGTAGATCTTAGCAACTACGATAACCATTTTATGCATTCATTGGCACATGGCATATCAGAGGTCAAGGTGATAAGGGAAATGCATTGTTCAGTTCATTTCGTTTTCATCTTTGTAGGTCTTGTACTCAGGAAAACATCTTTGAGTGGATTCTACCAAATGGTAACAGATTACAATTTTATCGATTTCCAATAGTGACAATCTTATTATAAGCAAGCATAGTAAAAGGAGATGAAATCCTGGTGTAACGGCTTAATAAGCTCAAGTAAAAGCTCTAATGATGAATGGCTTTCTGTATGAGGTAACATCAGAGTAAATAAGCTGTCCTTCACTTTTAAAGAAGTGTCGTTTAAACAAGATCGACTTAAGTGCTTGCATAAAACACTACTTCGGCTACACCTCATGTCTTGACCAATGCTTAGCCATGGGAACCATATCGGGATTAGTGAAATTATCTGGTTGAGAAAATCGCTTTCCATTTTCTTTTATTAAAATGATATATTTCACTTCCCCTTTTTTGTAATGGTTTGAAATTTGAATACAAAAGAAAATGATGACGGATGATTTGAACACCTTATTAGCTTTCAAACGACGATACGGATTACACTTTATATTCTGTAAATACATGAGCTTAGAAATAGAAATGGGCATCATATAAAATCAACAACTAAATATGGAGTCATCAAGCTTTATTTATACTAGTAAAAAGTATAATTATATCATGATTCACGACATTATGCAATGTCTGCATAGATAGTCGTTCGGGTACTGTAGAAATCTTTGAGCTTCTGTTTGGCTGCATCATTGATCGTTTGTCCATTACAGTCGCCTGTCTTAGGGACAAATAACTCGTCCAGCGCGGCCCAAAAGGGATCGGATGAAGCGGGGATGGCTGAAATGACATACAGAGGACGGTTAGCTATAAAGGGAATACATTTAAAATCGTTGTTTCAACAATATGTTACTCAATCGTAGTAAACATATTTAGTTTCAAAAGTGTATTAGCGATGAACCAAACTGGGTCATTGAAGGCACATCAAAGGAGAGGAGTACAAATAAATTACTGAAAAAATAAAAAATATCATGTTCATAAAAGTCATGTGAATTAGTTTAGGAATGCATTGAGACCCTATTTAATAGACTCATTTAACGAATTCTGATTGGTAGGTTAAAGATGTGTGTATCAACTGTCACGGTCAGAGGTGAAGAATCAGGAAATCTGAATTATAAAACTTGCTAATCTGGGTCATTTCTGGTTTACTTTCACATTTAAGTTGTACTGATGTTTTTCTCTGGGAATAACTATTTGAATCTGGCCAAAAGTTTACCAAATAATATAATTTGATATAGCAATATCTCCTTTAATGGGCCTTTAAATATAAGACTGTATACCATTTCAAAAACCAATAAGTAGGCACAATTTATATGTGTCTCTGAAATAATGGACTTCATTGCAATATGATTAAACCGCTTTGACAAGATTTGACAAAGGTATCATGAGCATACTATCACCAAGATCGTCGAAAACATTGGGAACAGTGTTAAATCTTACAAACGATTTGTAGATAAATTCGTGAGCTCAATAGCTTAAGATAAGTGGGGCTAAAATGTTCACCTTTATCCAAGAAGTTGAATATGCTTTCCATGGTTGCTCGTCTTGTCGCGGTGTTGACTATGTGTTCACAGGTTAAAAGTCGGTAGAAGTAGGGGTAAAAGCTTCGGCTGAGATCATTTTCTATAAGGAAGTCGTATAAACCAGCCTGCAAAAAATAATATGAGGATTAGAAAAATGCCTTGGTGTAGGGGTCAGCATTGGGAATTTGGGAATAAGTTTAGAATATCTTTCCCGGACATAAACCCATGAACATTGTCAAATCATAAGGCAAATCGAGACGGTTATTCATAACGTACTTGCATTATCAAACTACAAATGAGGCAAATCGAGAAGGCTATCATAACGTACTTGTATATAGTTTGACTGTTATATTGCGCTATCTTAAGCTAAATCATCAAATAAAGAGCTTGCTGTACGAATAGCCTCACGTTTTACTCCAGACACTGTGTGCATTTGGCATCAAGTATTTGAACATTTGAAATGTACTTACAAAGACACTAGATTAGGCCTCAATGTTGGTAGATTAAAAAATAACTGACTCATTGATAGAAATAGAGTTGATAAACACTGATCCGAAGCACACAGACAAAACTATCTGAATAATTGAGAACTGTTTGACATATCTATCGCCAGAAAAAATATGGCTTTATAGGTAACCTGCTAACAGTCCATCTCTCTGGAAAAAACAAGCCACATGGAATTTAGCCAAAATCCGTTTTACCAAAATATTCCCATATGGCATATTCCAAGGAGGCAAATGTGTATGAACAGGAAATGTCCCACAAAGATCACTCAGAGACAATCTTGATAACTATAGTATGGGCGATAAAATGGTGTCAGGGAAATGTCTCGTTTAAACCAAGAAAACTAGATTTATTTTGTCAGGCAGTGACGACATGACTCGCTTACCTGTAACAACCCGGAGAGACTGGCATCATAAACACAACTTGCATTATTACGTGTAGCATTGTTTTCGCAGTCAAGGAATCCAGCAATTGCGTCATCCACAACCTCGTCAAAAGGGGTAGCAATACCAAGATCGCAATACTCTTGGATAAATCTGAAAGAAATTGTGATTACTCTAAACGCACTATTTCTGTATAAATGATGTATTCACAACGTTTAAAGTATGGATCGGTAACAAAACGTCTTTAATAAGTATCAAACCTATACATGCAACACCAGAATAAAACACGATACGATAACACAGTCTTAACATGTTAGTTGTATCGTTTGTTATATACCCTGATCAGATGTTATGTCATTAAACTGTGCTACCAATAAACATCCAAACGGTTCTTATAATTCTATTCATTAGGTAAACATGTTGGAAATTGACTTACTGAAATGAATCATGTGGAATTTGGCCAAACAGTGACCAATCTCACGATAATTACAACTATATGACCCGTTTTTAAAAAAAGGGTTAAAATCGTTCGTCTGTAAAACCAGCTTGTCTGTATGTAACGCTGGACGAAGTGTTCAGCTAAATAAAGGCGGTATGGACTTCGATTCGGGCAAAAATGGATGAATCAACTTGATATGTATTGCATGAAAAGGAAAAAAAACCTTCAACTCCACACAAACAAAATTTTACCAATCAAGTGTTGCTGAAGCTTCCCCCCTGCCAACACACACACTAACTAGAGATAAATCGGGTGAATCATTCCATTGAAAACACAACTAACTCTGATGTAGATAAGTTTGAGCACTAAACTGGGTATCATTAGTCCCCTTTCTGCGTTGAAGCACACCTTATACGCTGTAACTATTGTTAGTGTAATGTAAATATCAATCAAGAACGAAAATAACCAAATCGACAGCCGGAGTTTCAATCTGCAGTCTAACTTTGATCATAGGTAAGTAAAAATGCCGATAAACCCTAAAAAATACAACGAAAATATCTTTTTAGTAATGTATTTTAAAAAGGTAATGATATGTTCAAGGCTCGAAACCGAACTGAGCCTTCCTTTTTTAAAATGATGAAGTGAATGCGAATTATCTTATATTTGAGTTATGCTAGCGGTGGTTGAATACATCAAGTATTGCTCAACAAATGACTAACTTCGAAATTTGGCCTCCGTTTAGCTTTTTATTTCCCATAACAATGGTGATAAACTCACCTGACTGTCGGGTCACGCAAAATAACGATCACTTTTATGGAGCGGTACATGTTGGCAAGAGCAGCCGCAGTCGTGAATTCTGGTGGAGAGATAATTCCATCCTTTGTCACCAAATCGTAAGGTCGGGCCAAGTCACTTCCATAATCACCTGTAAAGTAAAACCAATGAGAGGTAGGGTTTATATATGGCGATAGAAAGCATTGTAACAGAATGAAGAATTAGAACAGCCCGAATAACGAACTACACAGTTTACAATTTTACTTACAAATGCAAAGTTTGTCTGCTCCATTTTGAATCTTCTCGGTCGAATTTTCGAAATTACCAACGTAACTGTGAATGTCAGACTGGTTAATGTCTGGAAAGGAAATAAAACCAATGATTAGCAGTCTTTCGAAATATTTGATATCTTAAAACATTATGTATCAACTTATGGGCTAACATAACTATGTAAAAAGTAATATGTAGAAAAGATGCTCATCTTCGAAATATAATAGCCGATAGAAACTATTATCTAAACTATGTCATGTTCAATCATTCATTGTTAATGCACCTGTGAATAAATGGTCTTATACAAAACCATGACAATCTTCTGACGAGAAATAACCCTTTCTGTCTCAGTAATTCCTACCATATATCGCACACACTGTCTTCTATTGGTTATAAATCTGAACACACCACAAGATTTCATTCGAAATTTTTTTTTAATTCATTTGCCAATATTTTACGGAAATGAACCCATTTCGTTCACACTCCATGCGAGCTTTAAAATCCAGAAAACAGCAGCAAATCGCCTATTTTTAGACCCCATTTCTTCGATTACCTTTATGTCAGTGGCAATAATAAGAAAGATACGAATAAGGCATCGGTAGGCAAATATACATTAACAAAATAGCACCATTATTTTGAATTTCGACACACTATTTGAAAAATTATGTAATGTGCTGCATGCCCTTTACGTCGACCAAAAAAATCGAACAAAATAAAAGGGGAAAACCTATCATCTCTGGAAATATGTTAGACACGTCGAAATGTTAAGGTTAAAGATTATACACCACTTTTAAAAGACACCATAACTCTTGGAAAAAAAAATGGTTAAGCTGAATTCTCAAGCGTGTGACGTGTACATTTCCAAAGAGACCCGCACTGAAAATTAATAAGACCGCCACAAGGCTAAAAATCGTAATACAAATTCAGTTTTATATAATATTTTACCTTTCATACTGTTGAAGCTAGAAAAAAATCCAGTTTCATAACAGTCGACGTCAGGGTGAAGACCGATAGCCTTTCCAAGCAAACCGAGACCTGCGTTTTGAATTCCCATCAGATACAAAGCTGGTCCGCAAAATAGGTCGGAGTTCTTCTCATAGCATGGGTTGTGTGTATATTTGTAGCTCCATCGATTTGGTGGTTTCTGAAGAAAAATAGTGAAAAGATGTTTATCATTGGCAACAGTATAACTATGGATACTGTAAAGGACTGATAACCGACATTTGGTCTATTTACTTCACATCATAAAGAATAAAGTACGGTCTATGATAAAAAATAAACTTCCAGTCAATTTGATACCAATTTGTAAGATATCACATTAAAGGCACATAAAAGGAGATTTATGTTATATCAAACTATATTAATTGGTAAACTTTTGGTCGGATTCAAAAAGTTATCACCAGAAAACCCCATCGGCACAACTTAAACGTGAAAGCCAACAAGAAATAACCCAGATTGACCAGTTTAATTATGTGATTCTTCACCCCCTGACCTTGCCAATTGGTACACAAATGTTTGAACTGACCAATCATAATTCGTTACTTTGAATATGTAAACAAACAGGTTGTTGATCAACATCATTGAATTGGAGACTACTATATTTTAAGCACAAAATAACTTATATTAAAGGAGTCCATTGAATAGAGTCTCAATGCATTCATAAATTAATTCTCATGACTTATATGAAAATAAAAGAAATCCATATATGTCTTAGTAATTTATTTGTACTTTTCTCATTGTATGTGCCTTTAAGTCATTGTGCAAAATATCGTTACAGTCAACATTGTATTCAACGACCTTGATAAGACAATGCTTTGAGGTTGAAAACTTATTGTGTCAGCAGTGCTCATGGAGGTGAAAAAGAAAATGGCGATACTTCATAAGTGTTCATACTGACCGTGTCTAAGCCAGCCCCAGCATCACCATAGTCCCGTTTTACCACATCTTTTACAGCACTGTCGGTATTGGCAGAATCCCTTGCATTGCAGTTCATAACCATAAAGAGAGCAATGACCAAGGCTACCAAAAGAGAACCTTTGTCAAGACCATTCCGTTCCCTACTGATTGGAAGTACGTTGAACATTTTTGAGCAATTCTTTCCGCACCGTCTGGAAATACAGATAATGTCGGTCTTTACAGGCGAACTTATACAAATTCCTCTTTAATATTTGTCGATTTCTTCTAGTTATTTCGGTAACAAGGGAAAATGCATACATTCCATTGACTGAAATCAGTTTTAAAGACGGCGGAAGTACACATGAAAAAGTCAAATTAAAATATCTAAAGCGCAATTTCAAACTTTTCTCATATATCTGACTGAGCATTAACTCATGAAACAAAGTTTCACACGTAAATACCTTTCAACATAACTAGATAATAGGATAGGAAGATTAACAAGGTATTCGTACTTACCAGTTCCAATATAACGACTGAGTTTAACCGATGTCTACAAGCGTCTGTCAGAGTTCTATCTTCTGACTGTATATATACTGGTACGAGAGGCCCAAGCTCACAGTGAGCACGTGCAATGTATGATACATATGAAACGTACATTCCATTCGACATTCTGATCAACGGTTCTTAACAAAAGGGGGTCCTAAATACTTCGCATAAATGCTATTTTCACAGCAGCCTAAAGTCTATGGATACGAACATTACAACATGCGCAAAGTAACAACGATAGATTTGGTTTACTCTAACAGATGATTATAACAGAATAACACTACACATGGCTTGTTTAGTTTTATGCGAAAAAAATGCATTGTGACATGAATGCTGTTTACATCATTTACATCAGAAAGTGCCATTCTAAATGGTCCTATTGACACATAGATTGCATGTAGGTCGGTGTTTACCATGGGATTTCTCCATGTTGATCCAGGAAATAACTTCGCGGAGAGGATAAAAAGACATCCTTTTGCCAAACACCCATCCACACATCATTGATCAGAATGTCGCATGAATTGTTTGTAACTCATGTTTCTTGCATTGCATGTGCCCACTGCGAGATGAATATTCTTCAGTAACTACCCTTCAACTACCATTCAACCTCAATGTAAAACTTTGAAAGACGCTTTTTAAAAAGACATCAGCCATACTTGGTTGTTCTATTTACATGTTAGTACATTTTGGGTATTTCATCTTCACTATTTAGCTTCGCCGATTTCTTTTTACGTCCAACGCTGTAACGAAGCCAGGACAAAGACAACTGTTTTCACGTCGAAATGCAGCCTTGAATGACATGTGATCCCTGGATTAACCCTTTCCCAAACAATAACGATATTTGACCACTTTGTTGCAGACGACTTTAGAAAAATTTGTGGGAAAAGGAGAAATTGCTCGTAACGAGCAGTTTCTCCTTTTCCCACAATGTTTTCTGCCCTATCAGAAGAATATTTTCCAATTTCATCACATTTTGAAATGTCATCTGCAAACTCTTTCAATTTGGGGTAGTCGGAAATTTGTTGTTTGGGAAAGGGTTAAAAGTAGGAATCTTGTAGATAGGCTGACAAAAGCATAATTTTTGTCGTTTTTAACATCTTTTTGGGAATGTTGTACACCGATGTACAGACGCACTCATTTATGTTCTTTCGATATTCTAGTTGGACTTGGCTAGGCAATGCTATATATCAAAGTTTTGTTACAATAACTTTTGGAATGAAATACAGTCAATCTGTGTACAAAAGCCAGTCACGGGAAGTACCCAATGTGGCCGCTTTGCACAGACTGGCTGTTGTTCACAATATTAGATATTGCCCTCCATTTTATATCTCTTACAGGGTAGTTGAACAAAAAAAATGTCGTGTAAAAATAAGCATTGTTTAAACCATTTATGCTTTGCAAATTAATCCACACTTTATCCTAAAAAATCCCAAAACCATCGATGTAAGATAAGTTTAAAAACACAAATAAAGAGAGGGTAAGTGATTCATTTTGAATTTCGTTTCATTGCCTATCATGTAACAAATTTACTCTTCAATTTTAGAAATCAATTTGAAGTAACTACTTTAATCTCGTATTTTGTTTCAAAACGGGTTGCGATGCCTACTGCTTTTGATATAACCAGTTTTGAAATGACTATCAGGATGAAATCTATTTGAAATAGACTTGGACAGATGGACACAAAAAACCTGATATGAACACTTCTTAATGTTAATTGATTGTTAGATGACTTCTGAACACAAAATGTACCGTCCACAAAACCGAATCAGGCTCATCAGAAAATTTTAAAATCACTCAAAAAGAACTTCTGAAGTCTCAATTCAGTTGATAAACACATATCTGCAAATCAAGAAGTTCTCCATGATCACCAAATGTCTGGATTGAAAGCCAGAGACGGGCTTACCATCACTTTCAAACATTCACCCAATAACAACATGTTGAGACTTAGTTCAACTAGAACACACTTCTTCAAGTCGAAATACATAGACATTCCACCAAACACGATGGATGATAATTGATACTTTCCAGTTTTGAAGTAATAATTTCAATCCTCGTAGTTATACCGAAACTGGTTGCGATGTCTTTCTTCTTTTGAAGGAAAAAACAGTTTCGAAATAAAATATTGGGTGAAAACCAACTTGAAATAAACTCGGACAACCTTTTATGAGTATTTATTCATGTTAACTTATTGTTAGATACATTCTGAAAACAGAATGTAAACCAGTGAAAGCCAAATCAGGTTTATCAGCAAATTTCAAACTCACTAAAAAAGATGGAATGGGGTTTAAAGAGACTCTTTCATGGCTTGAGATTTCTTTTTAAGATATATTGTTTTCTACTGTAAAAATAACAACATAAAGTTCTAAAATTACATACTAGATTATCGACAGCTGCCCACCTTGCTCATAACTGTACAGAAAAGATGAAGAACATTAAAATCGCCGATACTATAGACTGTTCAAACGGGTTTATTTGTAAACAACGGTCAAAACTTAGAGTGAGGGGTGTTTTCTTTTACAATCGCCACGTGGGTCTTCGGAAACGTTTACCGCGCATTTCATTAAAATTACATATCATATCACCGTATCATTATTCAAATATATTCACGCTGCATTATGCATTATTATCAGTTTCTTTTATCTTGTTCAAGATAATGGCAAATTAGTTATATCGTGAGATTGAATATATCCTTTTCTTCTATTTTTTTACAATATAATGTCACAATGATTTTGACTATGTAACTTTACAATAACACATATCCTATACTATCTCTTTTTTCTTAACTTTAATTTCTTTTTTCCAGTATCTCTTTGTCTTTTTCTCTGCCTTCTTTTCTTACTTCTTGTTTTCTTGTCACTTTATTTCTTATTTTCTTTGTTTACATGTTCTTTATTGATACTTTTGTATTAACCATTACACTGTAATTTAAAAAGGAAATAAAGCTTTAAAAAATATCACCGTATCATCGTATTTGTTTTACATCGGAAAGCTGAAAGCTTGTTTAAAGCCACTCTCGATGACTGTTTCCTGGATACTAAACCAGTAATCGCGCCGTTTTGTGGGTTAGTCCCGGAAGTTTTCACCCCGCCTAACGGGAATTCGAACCCGGGACCATCGGTGCAAGAGCCCGACGCTCTACCCCTGCACCAATGTCGCCCATTACATGAATGAAGTTGGTAAATAGAAATTCCAATCTAGGAAAGATTCGTATAATATGAAACTTTTGTCCTGTTCAATCTTTAATTTGATTATTCTGACTCTTCTGATTTTCCGCCACCGAGAGAGTTACATCAGGGATTGAAAACCTTCAAAACAATTCTGCAGGGAGGTTTTAGTGTAGTTACACCTTTAGTTGTCGCGTACCTGTAGTAAGGTGCACGAGAAAGAATTCCTTCGTTAATTTATAAACCGGCTTTATTAAAGAAGAACAGACAGGCTCACTTCACATTAATTTACGAAAGCACGGGGTTTAAGCAACTTATAAGTTAAAAAATTGAAAACGGCCTTTGGTTCAGTGACAAGGATTGTTAATATCAATCTTTAACGTGTTTTACTCCAGAAGAACAACTCTCTGAGAGGTCTCTTTAATCCAGTTATTAATTAAAACCTTTTTTCTTTTTGAAACTTGGGTCTTTGTGATTGTTATAAAAGAATAAAACGATTATTACGTCGCAATATTTGTGTCTTCTTCATGAATTGATTCTATCCTTTTGTCACAACGTTTTCCCTTTCATTTCACGGCTAGAGACATACTTTGTTGAAGAGATTTAGTTCCATATTGTATTTCTGGGACACCGTCAAGGTTTTGCTAGCAAAGAGTCATGCTGTTAATATAGCACAACTGCTCGGTACACATCGAGCTTAGTCGCTGTGATGATGCCTCGGCGGTTCCATACAGTTTTGTTTAGGCGACCAAATGCGGAGCTGGCTTTAGCTATGCGGAGCTGGCTTTTGCTAGGCGGAGCTGGCTTTTGCTATGCGGAGCTGGCTTTTGCTATGCGGAGCTGGCTCTTTAGCTATGCGGGAGTATTCAATTGTTATTTCTTTATAAAGTGCCTACAAGGTACAGTATGTGAATTTAGCTATGCGGGAGTCATCGATAGACATTTCTTTATAAAGATATGTGAATTTCACCGCATGATTGAGGCGCTGAGACTTAATGCAGATGATTGGCTCGCTGTATGGAATAGTTGGTGCTGGCTGGAACATGACCATAATCCTTTTAGTGCTGATTGACGAACCAAAGTTGTCACACGCAACCGGGGATCTGTCCAGGCTCTGTTCCATGCCAGCCTTTGTTGAAGCATTAAGGATACATTCGTATGCAAAGAAAATATCTCAGTCTTTTAAAGTGGACCTTGGTCCTAGCTTTCAATCGCTGCAGGGTGAAGACTTTTCCATCTGTTCGGTACTTGATGTCAATACCTGGGTCACAGTCAGTGATGTTATCTACAAGCATGACAGTGAATATCATGCTGAACAGTGTTTACGCTAGAACGCATCCTTGCTTGACTCCATTTCTGACCTCAAAGGGTCAGGATTCATTACCATCATCAACAACGTAGGCCTGCATACCGTCATGGAATTGACGTACCATTGTTATGTTTTTTTTTTTTTTTTTTTTTTTGGGGGGGGGGGGGGTTCCAAGTTCCCTCAATCATTTTCCGTAATCAAGTTATGTTAACGGTACCAAACGCTTTTGTAAGGTCTACACATGTTGTATAGGGGATAGCATTCTGTTCTTGGCACTTCTGTTGCAATTGTCTATCAGCAAAGATCATGTGGACTAATCCACGACTTTCAAAAAGTATGCCATTTTCAAGGTGGATGAAGTCTGTTCAACAGCATGTGTTCAATGATCTTTCCTGCTATAGATAAGAGAGGAATTCCTCGGTGGTTGTCGCAAGACTGTATGCTGGCTTTACACTTGTAGAGGTGAATGATTGAAGTACCATTGTGGTGAATTTTGTTGGGCATTCGAATTTCTCCAGTTCTGTTTACGGTATCAAACGCTTTTGTATTGACCACAAATGTTGTAGATGGATTACCTTCTGTTCCTGGCGCATTTCTCTTGCAATTGTGTAGCAGCAAAGATTATGTCGACTGATCCACGGCCAGAGCGGAATCCGCACTGACTTTCAGAAAGTATGCCATTTTCAAGGTTGATGAGAAGTCTATTAAACAGTGTGTGTGCAAGGATCTTTCCTGCTAAGAGAGGAATTCCTCAGTGGGTGTCGCATGACTGTGTTACACTTGTAGAGATGAATAATTGGCGCAACCTAGCTTTAGGTCGTGTGGTAGTTTCCTTTTCCCACATTGACTGAAGAATAACTGTGAGATCTATTAAGCTGCAGGCCCACAGGCAATTCAGAAAATTAAAGATCTTTCTTCAGTCAATGCTTTTCTGCCCTTTTAGATTTTTCTTCCAATTTCATCACATTTAGAAATGTCGTCTGCAAACCCTTTCAATTTGGGACAAATTATGTGCTAGTCCTGGCACTTTCAAACTCGCCGCCAGCTGGGATCGAACCTGGCACCCTTCATTAAAAAGGTACTGCACCCCTGTCACTGCGTACTACTTTGACCGTATTGTCATATAAAAGAAAGTCATAAATATAAGATAATTATGCTGTCATAGAACATTTGAAAAATGAACGAAACACATAAATTCATACACAATATCTAAACATTTGTTTATTTGACTAAAAACATTGCAATTTAAAAAAGATACCAACACATTCACTATGAATACAATGTAAGTTAACATAAAGTGACATTGATCATTATCTGGTGCTCATTTTACACAGCAGGTACAGAAAAAGTCCTTTCAATTTCATTCCATCTTTCTATACAAATTATCATTAGGATCAAATCTGCAACAGTCGTCAAATGTCGTTATTGTTTGGTAATGGGTCAATAACTCCATTCATACAACTTCAATTTGAAAACAAATCTTAAAATTTGATTGAATTCATATACCATGTATGTCATTATCGGATACAAAACTGTTAATCATACAAGCTCTAATTACTCATCATTTCATATGTACTCTCGTGATTGGTCTTAACCCTTTCCCAAACAATAACGACATTTGAACACTTTGTTGCAGACGACTTTAGAAAACATTGTGGGAAAAGGAGAAATTGCTCATTACATGCAATTACGTGCAATGTTTTCTAAAGTCGTAAAACATTGTGGGAAAAGGAGAAATTGCTTGTAATGAGCAATTTTTCCTTTTCCCACAATGCGTTCTGCCCTATCTGAAGATTATTTTCCAAGCAGACGACATTAGAAACCATTGAGGGAAAAGGAGAAATTGCTGGTAAAGAGCAATTTTTCCTTTTCCCACAATGTTTTCTGCCCTATTAGAAGACTATTTTCCAATTTCGTCACCTTTTGAAATGTCGTCTGCAAACTCTTTCAATTTGGGACAGTCGAAAATTTGTTGTTTGGGAAAGGGTTTAGGAACTTCAATCTACTGTAAGCTGGGATTCCTCTCTATAGTCTGTTAGGTCATTGGTCCATGTTAACACATAAAAAAATTGGACTTTAATATCAAAACATGTACCAGATGAATAAGAAAATATTGTGAAACAGTTTGCCGATGACATTTCAAAATGTGATGAAATTGAAAAATGATCATCTGATAAGGCAGAAAACATTGTGGGAAAAGGAGAAATTGCTCATGAAAAGCAAGTTTTCCTTTTCCCACAATTTTCCAGAGTTGTCTGCAACGAACATGACAAATGTCGTTATTGTTTAGTAATGGGTTAAAGCTAGATTGATTGTATTTCAAAACCACAAAATCAATTATGTTTTGTGAGTATTCATTAGAACCCCCTCAATGAGATTTCTTATGATGAGTACCAGCAAAACATAGATAAAAAAGAAAGAAATAAGTTAAGCATTAGTATCCCCTATTATCTTGACCTCTGATATAAGGTATAACAATCAATGCATAACAACTTGTCAGGGTGGCCACTTAGATCCACTTAACAGGTGAAGCTGATTCAATTAAAGAGTCCTTATTAAAGACACAGGCATCCTCAGTACAGCTTCAGGTGACCTGTCACTTCATCAATCAAGCCTGCGGGCCCTTAAAAGAAAATGAATTTTGCAATTCAAATATATTCACCGTATTCACCGAATTTGTTTTATATAGATTGTGAAGGAAGCTTAAAGCTTGTTCAAAGCCACTCTCGATGATTGCTTCCTGGATACTTAATCAGTAATCGTGCCGGTTTGTGGGTTAGTCCTGGATATTTTCACCCTGCCTAACGGGATTTGAACCCGGGACCCTCGGTACAAGAGCCTGACGCTCTACCCCTGCACCAGTGTTGCCTACTATGTAAATATGTATTAGCTTTGATGTTATTTCAGTAATTTCTGAATTTTAGAACAATAAATAACAAATACTTAAATCCTAAATGATTTGAACCAATTCTACAGTTTTGTTTCTAATTAACTTCCATTTCAGTCAATAAAGAGCAATTGTGGGAATCCATACCTGATCTCCACTTGCAATTAGTTTGGCACAACCTTAACCCATTACCAAAAAATAACAACATTTGACCAGTCATTTGCAGATGACTCTCGAACACAATGTGGGAAAAGGAGAAATTGCTCTTAACGAGCAATTTCTCCTTTTCCCACAAGGTTTTCGGCCCTATCAAAAGATTGTTTTCCAATTCAATCACATTATGAAATGTCATCTGCAAACTCTTTCAATTCAAGGCAGTAGAAAATTTGGTGTTTGGTAAAGGGTTCAAAAGTCCAAAACCAGCATTTTCCAATTCCTACCTACCATTGTTTGTCAGTGTTTCTTGGCTCATAAGGCACATACATACTGGATTTAACACATCTGCAGTTGATGACAACACAAGCTATAGCAACCCTTTGTTAGAATTTTTCTTTTTGTCACATCCATTTCCTTGCTACACCACGAAGATTTTGTTGGGGTCTCAGTGGCCAAGTGGTTAAGGTACTTGACTTGAAACTACCAAGCCCCTTTCTGCATGGGTAAAAGTCAGGGCAGTTCTAGATTGAGATCTTTGTCAGAGATATTCATCCAGCAGACTAATAGAATGATAATGTTGGTACACACAAAGCAGATGATTCAAGGAATCTTAGTGACAAAAGGAGAAATTTGAGGGTTCAATGCAATACGATAGTAAGTTCTTCATGTTTATGAAGCACTTGCTATAGTCTTGCACTGAACGCTCAAATTGCTTGTTTTTTACCCGCCAAATACGGAAAAAATGCTCATCAAATATCATGTCGAGAAGAAACACGATAAAAGAATAGAATTTGTAGCTAAGCATTGATCAACCTAAAACTATTCATAAAATGGCTTTTTATAGCTATTCAAGAATTGTTGTCTGGTCTTGCTTTCAAAAAGGGAATAAGTAAAGACTGGCCAACATACCTGGTCCAACTGCTAACACTGTTTTGGAGCCCGCGACAATCTGTGTCCTACCGGCGTCACGAATTATCTTTGTCACCAAACCACTTGCTGCTGCCTGTCTACCCAAGTTGTCTCTGGAAACAAACATGTTACTTTGTAAATGTTTATACATGACATGCATAAATAAAATAGAAGTGCTGTGTCGCTCAAAGGTAGATGTGTAGAACTTGTGACACAGGGGTCCTGCACCCAACGCAAATCATTTAACCCTTTCCCAAAAACCAAATTCTCGACTGTCCCAAATTGAAAGAGTTTGCAGACGACATTTTAAAATGTAATGAAATTGAAAAAAAAACATCTTCTGATAGGGGATAAATCATTGTGGCAAAAGGAGAAATTGCTCATTATGAGTAATTTCTCCTTTTCCCACATTGTTTTCCAGAGCTGTCTGAAACAAAGTCGTCAAATGACATTATTGTTTTGGAAAGGGTCAAGAAGTCACTGCGATAAAAGGCGAATTTGCTTGTTAAACCTAATTAACAAGAAAAAAATATTACAGATCATAACTTTTCTTCATCTGCTATTGGATCCAACTTTCACCCCTTGCAAATTTCCATGTGAGGTGATTTGATAAGAAGACAGCATTTGCAGCTTGGTTTTGAGCACATATTTGGAAATTATCAAAGCACAGAATTGAATGATTTTTAGTAAGGACAATCCCGTTTGGTACATTTGTTCCTAGTAAGTAAGACATAGAAATGGTCTGTGGCAAACCAGTTGAACCTCAAAATCATTTTATTGTGATGTGTCTTTAAACTAGACACCATTTTGAAACTAATCACTGGAAAAGTGCTCAAAAAACATGTAAAACAATGCACCAAAAGGACATTATTTTACTTTGATGCATGCAATGTTAGAAACACCAGCAAAAAAATGTTTTAATTGCTCATGATGAGCAAATTTTGACAACCCTTTGTGCTTTGTCACATTGGTTCCAACACAAACATTATTTTTCATACTTTATAATTGTTGACTTTTTTCAATATAGACAAGTTACAAACACTTATATTAGGAATTGATTAATCAGGCTGAGGAATCACATGACCAATGTTTACGATCTTATGTCTAAAGAAGATATTCATCGTGTACCCTGCATGAGTTAACCATCAACTTTCCGGTTCTGCTGGTATATATATTATAACCCATGCTTTGTAATGGCATGACATCTAATACTTGGCAGAGAAATCGTAGTCAACAGACGCACATGTCCAAAACAGTTGGTCTTCGTCTGCGATATCTCTGCCAAACGGTAGACATTATAAATCATGGGTAATCATGGGAAATTTGTTGGTCCACTCATGCATAATACACAATGTGGCTATCATAGACAAAAGTAGTTAATTAAAAAAAAAAACCTGGGCGCGTCGATCTTGTTCGGACATAACATTGGTCATGTGATTCCCCACCTGTGAATTGAAGAAGTCATTACTTACAGTGCTCTCTCATCATCAGCTTTGAGAACAACTTTAGGCTGACCACATGCCTTCCAAGTGAAGAAAACATCTCTGCTCTTCTGAAAGGCTACTTCTGATGCCCCTAGGGCTGCATGGGCACACTGAATTGGAGAAAACATAAATGAAATCTGTCCAATGTAGAACAAAGATTTTTCTTATTTCCCAACTTGTTTACAATGCATGGGTACACTGAAATAGTGAAAGTAAAAATGAAAACAGGCCCATGTAGAACAAAGGTTTTTCTTGTTTTCTTCTTTCATTTCAATGTATTACTTTACTGAACATCACAGATTCTTATACTTGCCACTTGGCATCTGCTGTTATTCCTCATTTAACCAATTCTAAACTCCTACATGAAGTAATCTGAAAGCTTTTTTCTCTTTCATAACTCACTCAACAAACATCTTACAGTATTGCTATCGAATGAGTTCCTACAGTTTACACACAAAATACCATAAAAATACAAAAGATTTACGATCTGCAATGTGTGATTTACAATATTTGATAGGGCGTCAGTCTTACCTGTCTGATTCGATATGTTCCGATTTATTCTTCATCTGATTTACAATATCTGATATGCGTTATGCGATTTACGATGCATGTTAGAAAGTTTGGACGAATTACATGTCAGATACGATTCGAAGCGAAATGGTATGTTATTATTCCAATTGGGATCTGATATGTTATGTAACATTAGGAAACAACATATGCTATTTTCTGGAACTCATACTATAGCACGTCTGTACAATCCCTTTTTAGCAGAAATTGTTTCAATGAACACAGAGTCAAATAAAAAACTGTTCAGGATGAGGAATCTTTTCTTGATTTATATTTTCATTTACCAATTTTGCAGTTCAGCACACAGCTGATCAAACCAAGAACATGTATCTAACTCAAGGATCAGAATCATTTGACATACATATAATATCAATATGTACACGCAGAAAATTTACCTTATAGTCATTTTCTGAACATGCAAAAATCAGAAATCAATACCTGTTGTTTGTTTCTTTGTTGCTTAATGCCATTTTCATAAACATTTCATTTCAATTCCAGCGCTCCCTGACTACAAACCAGTATAATTCTTTTTTGAATTGGCTAACCAGTTTTATCAATATCCCCTTAACCTTAATTAATCTCCATTAATTGCTACCTTTTTGGATTTGGTGAAAGGTACTATGATAAGAGGAGAAAAAATGCTTGTCATGCTTGAGCAGTTTCTCTAGTTGTCAAAAGGTTTTCTTTAATGTTCTGATGCAGCTGTATAAAAAACAATGATTACATAGTGTTAAGTGTTAAGACTATGTTGCTCAAAGGTATGTATAGATCTGGATTCAAATTGGAACAACCCTGAATTGATTTCCCCCTGGCGCTTGTTATTTTATTGTGGATTAGCCTTTGGCAAGACTCTCTTGCTAAGGATTTGCCTGACTATTGTTAAATTACCTTGAGGATGCATATTTTTTATTTTTTTTCCTTAATATAGTTGAACCCTAAATAAGAGGAGAAAAATGCTTGTCATGATTGAGCAGTTTCTCTATTTGTCAAAAGGGTTTCTTTAATGTTCTGATGCAGCTGTATAAAAAACAATGATTATTTGAGTGAATTTTTTCCTTGATATAATTGAAAACATGTTGCTTATTGTGTTAAATCTATGCTGACTGTATGAACAAGATCTCTAGGATTATTAATGATTTGAACCCTTTACCAAATGCAAAATTTTCGACTGTTCCAAATTAAAAGTTTTACAGAAGATATTTCAAAAACTGATCTTCTGATAGGGCAGATAACATGCGAAAATGTTTGTTAAGAACAATCTTTTCTTTTCCAACAATGTCTTCCAGAGTTGTCTGCAACAAACTGGTCAAATGTCGTTATTGTTTGGTAATTGGTTGAGATAGTAGTACCTGCGCTGCCGCTTTTCCTTTTCCCATCTTGAGATCGTTTCGCACAACCAGCACCATCTTATACTCCTCTGTATCCAAGGGAGGGTTGTCAGAGTCTGTCAAATCAGCCAAGTTACCCTGTGGAAAATAAATACTAGCTCAGGTAAAGGGTGAAGATCCTGCACAACCACAACTGACATGGGGTCCCCATGCTTTTTTAAAATGAGGGAGATTTTCAAAATAGTTGGGGCCGTGCAGGTAATAGCTTTTTTCACTTTTAGCCATTATAAATGCAGACACTCACTTTAAGTTTACTATTGGTGCCATATAAACACTTAGTCAAAATAATTAATTTGCATTGGACACGTCAAACTTTTGAACCAATCATTTAATGGTGGCAACTTCCAACGAAATTTTTGTCACAACATTTGAACACTGATATTTCCATTATAGTCCAGATCATTCGGAACACCTCGGCCATTTCTTAAAATAATCTCGGAGGTAATGGAGAGCCATTTTTGAAAGTAGGTCAGCAACAAAGGGCCAATCATATCAACTCGGCATTCCCCGTCACAAGCCGGGGATTGCCGGAAAGAGCTGATTGACAAAATATGAAACAAAGATGTGTTCATATGATCATCTTTAATGAAAGGGGTAACAAAAACATTCAATTGTGATATATAACTAATTTGTGTGTATTTAAATACATATTTGGTGCCTGTGTGCATTTTGCGTTATCCGCAGGAAATAAGGCGAATTACCCCAGGATTTCTGGTGTATTCATGTACTGCCTACGAGGTATATCTACTGACTTGTTAAGGGGACTGCCGAGTAGATACGATTGAGTCCAGATAACTGGTCTCGAAGGCTATTGCTATTTTGACTGATGCCTTCGAAGCACGATAAATGTCCAAATGATGAAAAAAGCTTCGTTCACGGATCATTATTGAGACTAATTTTCATTATTACAGTAAAATATCAATTGATAAATACTCACAGTTGTAAATTTATCCTTTTTTAATTTGATCCATACATGTAAAATGTCGGTATTTCACATATTACTTTGTAAGAACTGTTTAATTTGACACTCAGTGATGATTTTCTGCTCCTGATAAACTTCCTTTTAACATGCACACTGGTGTGTGAAAATCCTAATTTAGCGTTTTTAATTGTAAAACGGCAATTAATGCCATTATTTGGTGGTATGTAAGTTTATTAAACATATCTTGTCTTATCAATTGACTTAGAATTGCCATATTGTGCTTGAGATGTACCAAAATGGTACGAATGTGTTTGATGACGAAATCAAATTGAAAGCTAAACACATTCAGTGAGCAAACCTGACTTGAAGCTGGTAATGTAGACTTTCCAAACATCAGTCTGTAAATCATCTGCGATCGACTCCGGCATATCCATCCTACTACGATTCCTAATCCCAAACCGGCGACAAATGATGCCATCCTGCCGTCTCTATGTCAAATCGCAGTTTCTCGGTTGTCATCGTTAATTGCACGGCGCCAGTGTGTATAGTCTGGAGGCCTGGCCCATGCATACCCGCATTCGCGGTATACGAACGGGCCAGGCTCCAGGCTATTGGGTATATAGTGTGTACTAACCAGTACACGTCTTCTTCTTCCAGTGATTATGCATGACCGCAACAACGCAGGTATAGTCGCACAGTTGTGTATTTACTTGGTGAAGGAGCGTCACTGGTGCCAAATTTAAAAGAACAATATTAAAAGAAAAGAAAACACATAATGATCTCAGTCTTGTTTTTACAGGGTGGCAGTAATCCTGGACTTGAACGCTTCCAAGCTTGGTGCTGTGGCTAGGCTGCCTGGAAGGCGTTCCAGATGATGACTGCAGATGGGAAGAATAAGTCCTTTATTATCTTGGTTCTGCAGTATGGTGGTACACACCTCTTGTTGTGGCCTCTTGTTGAAGCTCCTTGTGGAACTATGTAGGCTATGGAGGCATATCAATGTCAGCAAGCTAGGTTGTTTGAGATCCTGAACATCATCACTGCCTTGACCTGTTTTCTGCTTTGTTCCAGGGTTTCCCATCCCAATGTGTTGATCATGGCGCCAATGCTGCTTCTCCTACTATAATCCACAGAAACAAACTTGGCAGCACGTCGTTGGACCCTCTCCACACTTTGGGAAGTTTGTTGCGTAGTGGGATCCCATACCGTGCAGCCGGTGGAGGCGTACTCAACTTGGGGCCTGATGAGGGTCTTGTAACTAGTCTCCTTGGTGGATTACGAGCAAGATGACAGATTGCGCCGTATGAAGGCCATGGTGTCGTTTGGCTTTCTTGTAGTCATGTAGGCATGAGGTCCCCAGGACATGTTGGGAGTCAATATAGCTCCGGGGTACTTGGCCTTTTTTTTTTGTAAATTTCAGTGTTCACGTACCCACACCAGGGGCTATACGCACGGGCCAGGACCCTAGGCTATTGCGTGTACTCTTGATATTTCAATTCAAAAGACTATCCCAGAGATCGAGAGTTTAACCCCTTAAAATAAATTGTTGTCTACCGATAAAATGATTATATATATTTCTTAAGTAACAGACTTTATTATGTAGTGATAGTTTTCCAACCCGTCCAATCCCTACAGAAAAGATACATGAATATGGCATTTATATGGCAGATATTGCAACCCGTTAAAACGAGTTTTATCTTATGGATTAATGAAAGGTCACCAAATAAACCCTGCTATGCACAGGACTCGGATCCACGACCTACCACCACCGTAGCTATCGAGGCGAAATTTGCCAAAAGGAAAGAGAAAAAAAGACAGAAAGAAAGATAGAAGGAGGGAGAGAAAAGAGAGAGAGAGAGGGAGAGATGGAGAGAGTTAGAGAGAGTGGGAAAGAGAGAGATAGACAGACACAGAATGAGAGAGAGAGAGAGACAGACAGAGAGAGAGAGAGAGAGTGGGAAAGAGAGAGAGATAGACAGACAGACAGACAGACAGAGACAGACAGAGAGAACTCAGAACTCAGAACTCAGAATGTTTTATTTGTACAAAAAGGCCTCCGGCCCACAATACATATCATAAGGACTCCGCGTCCAATAGCATACATTGTTATGTCCCTGATTAAACAAAACATTTATAAAATTTACTAAATACAAACTGCAAAATACAGTACTGTTCAAAATAACATATATGATAACCGGTTTCTATGGAAAACGAATTTAAACCCAAAATACAAATCAGCTAGATTTCTAAAAGAAAATATATATATTTGCATAATAGTTTTAACTTCCTGCAATCATTCAGTCGTAGAAGTTTGATGAAATCGAATCTAGTGTCTCCCTCGATGTACCATGATGAAAGATGTTGTGCTCTTACTTCTGCATACTTTTGACATACAAAAAATACATGATATTCATCCTCGACAAAAGTTTTATTGTAATTATTGTGACAGTAAAGACAAATTCTATCTTTTCTAGCTACGTTCATGTGTCTGCCCGTTTCCACTCTTAATCTATGGCTTGAGCAACGGAATTTCGCAAATGCTTTTTTGAAAGAAAAAGAAATGTCCATGTTCGGATAGGTTTCTGGTGTAAGCATAGACTTAAATTGCTTATAAAAATCACACCGCGTAGAGTTGTTAATATCGGATCGCCAATTTTGATTAGCACAGTCTATAAGCCTTTGTTTAAATTGTTTTACAAACATATTGCAATCCCCAATATTGTGAGATATCCAAACGATTCCAAACCCATTACGAAACAGAAGGTCTTTAACTTTGGTAGCCCATGTAATTCTTCCTGCATTGTCCAGATCTTTTAACATCAAATAACACTGTTTGGGGTACCTTGAATCACGCATTTTAGTTAATTTACACCAATATTTTACTACTTTTGTTTGGTAAGTCACACTTAAAGGAAGTCTACCGCATTCTCCGAGAGCAACACACGAGTTAACAGAATGATTTACCCCTAGAAATCGTTTACAGAAACTGTATTGTACAGATTCGATAATGTCGCAGTGCTCATACCCCCATATCTCCGCTGAGAAGCAAAGTATTGGTTTGACCAACGAATCAAATAGTTTAAACATTTCATTATGTAAAAGATAACCGTATTTACGCTGGTAAGTATTTATACAAATTAAAGCCTTTTGTGCTTGTGCTGCTAATTTGGTTTTTGCAGATGTCCAAACTAACATTGGAGTAAATAATAGACCCATATACTTATACATTGATGTCGTTTTTAGTATCTCCCCTTTAAAAGTCCACTTTTCATAATCTCTTAGGTAACCGCCATTTCTAAATACTATAACTTCGGTCTTATCTAAATTCAACTCCATTCCGGTTGTTGTGCAGAATTCTTCTATTACGTTAATTTGGCGCTGAAGTTTAATAGCGGTATCCGCACAACTGGCAATATCGTCTGCAAAAAGTAGGCAGAGTATATCTTCTATTGCATTATTTATATATATTCCATTCCCGCATTTCTCTCTCATTAAGTCATGTAGATCGTTTATGAACAGAGAAAAAATAATCGGTGAGCAAATATCACCTTGTTTTGTACCGATTCTGCAGGGAAAAAACTCTGTCAAACCCTTGTTTGTTCTTACACATGACCTACTATTAGCATAGCTTTTAACTAAAAAACGATAAAACTTTCCACCTACCCCTTTCTGTTTAAGAGACTTAAAAAGAACATCGTGTCTAATCTTATCAAAGGCTTTTTTAAAGTCTATATATACGCAATAGAAACGGCCTCCACGGCGGGATATGTATTTTTGTATCATAGCTTGAAGGGTAAAAACATTGTCTACTGTAGAGTATCCTCTACGAAATCCCGCTTGTCCTTCGGTGATTTTGTTATTATCTTCTGCCCATGTATATAGTCTACAGTTAATGATATTCGACATGATTTTGTAAAGAGTATTTAGTAGAGATATACCCCTATAGTTTCCTGGATTTGTCTTAGATCCCGATTTGTGAATAGGGCATATTATACTTTCACCCCATGAAGTGGGCACTGTGCCTTTATCAAATATAGTATTGAAAATGCAAGTCAATGTAGGTAATATATCTTCTATGGTATGTTTAAAGAATTCCACACTTAGACCATCCGTTCCGGGACTCTTACCAGTACTAAGTTTAGTAATACTGTCTCTTACCTCTTGATTAGATATTGGGATATTCAATTGACCAGAATTGTCATCTGGGATTATTTCCTCTATATTATAGATAGAAGCATTGTAATTCTCATCGTTGAGTAAACCACTAAAGTAGTTTAGCCATTCTTTACCATTAATTGATGGATCTAAACTCTCTGTCTTATCTTTCGATTTAAGTAAAGTCCAAAATGTATTTGGGTTTCTTCTACTATCTATCAATTTTTGTCTTTGGGATTTTAGGTACTCCGCTTTTTTCTGCTTGCAGACATATTTGAATTGGTTTCTTTTGGTTTTGTAAATCTGAAGATCCCTATGATCATTACTGTTCCTAAAACGTCGAAGGGCTGAATATTTCTGCCGTTTAATGACTTCACATTCGTTATGCCACCATTCTGGCTGTGTATTCTTAATCTTTCTAAAATTAGAATTTTTACTCTTAACCTTCATACTCTGTGCAGAAGTATAAAATGCATCTGTTAATAATCTAATACTTTGGTCAATATCATGTGTTGCTAAAGTACATATTTCATCCTTAATAGCGTGGAAAGTTGTATTAAAACTGCTCAGAAACTCTTCTGATTGGTCAACTGACCACTTAAACCGTACTTGAGAGTAATACTTTTCCTCTTGAGACTGATCACCTATTTGAGGTGGTGGTGTTTTATTAAATGTCAATTGACAGTAAATAGGGAAATGATCCGAGTCCGTTTTATTTTCTACCTTGAAATTTGTGCAATACTTAAATAAACCCGAACTACAAATATTATAATCGACTGTACTCGCTCCGTTATTGGCGACACATGTAATATTACCATCTGTATCCCCAAAAACTCTTCCATTAAGTATATGGATATCATAAACACGACAAAGATTACAAAGTGACTTACCAAACAAATTTAGTCTAAGGTTATCTTTATTTTGCCTGGGCATGTCAAAAGAATCCCCGTTATAGTTTGTGTCTCCAAATATATAGTTAATGTCATCTGCTGGGATATAATCTAGAA